>CM071863.1:15218015-15249576 GCA_036759665.1 Gynandropsis gynandra
TGTAATAGGAAATAGTTTTAATTTTAGATGGTTTGTAATATAATTTTGATATTTTTATTAAAAACCTTTTAGTTTTAATTTTTTTTTATTTTTTTTATTTTTTTATTTTTTTTATTTTTTTAAATGTTGCAACGGGCATCCGTTGGAAATGGTAACGGGCTTCCGTTGCTAACTTTTTCCCGCCAAACTGTTTCCCACCGTTTTGCAACGGACATCCGTTGCAACCGCTAACGGGCTTCCGTTAAAAAAATATTTTTCCCGCTAAATCTTCCCGCCAGTTTGCAACGGCCATCCGTTGCAAGCTCCCGCCATTTTGTAACGGTCATCCGTTGTAATGTCCCGCCACTTGGCAACGGATGTCCGTTGCAAAGATTTCCGATTTGGCAACGGACCGCCGTTGCACACCAACGGCCGTCCGTCACAACGTTTTGCAACGGTGATCCGTTACTATTATTCTAACGGCTGATTCCGTTGAAAGTCCGTTGCAATTTTGTAACGGAATATATCCGTTGGAAGGCCGTCACGAATTGCAACGGATCCTCATTTGCAACGAACTTTTCGCGACGGACGGAAATCCGTTGGTGTCCGTTGGATTCCTTCATCACTCTTGCATCAAACTTTCCAACATATTCTCTGTCATTCAAAGCATAGCAAGTGCATCCAAAAACATGAAAATAAGTTAAGTTTGGACTTTTACCTTTCCAGAATTCGTAAGGAGTTTTTAACATACATGGTCGAACATATACATGGTTTAGATATAACAAGCTGTGTTTATAGCTTCTGCTAGAATCGAATGGAGATAGATTTTGCATGAAGCATGGCACGAGGCATCTCTTGAAGAGTTCTATTCTTCCTTTCAAATACACCATTTTGTTATGGGGTTTTTGGCGCAGAAAACTCATGAACAATATCGTGTTTTTTACAGAACTTATGGAACACATCATTTTCAAATTCTTTCCCATGATCACTTCGAATCCGTTCAATATTACCTTTTGTGTTTTTCAATTGTAAAATAAGTACTAAAACGGTTCAAAAGTATCAGATTTTTCTCTAAAAAATTTAACCCGTGTACCTTGAAAAGTCATCAACAACTACAAAGATATTCCTTTTTCCACCAAAGCTTTCTGTCCTCATTGGTCCCATAAAATCCATATGTACAAGTTCTAGTATCTTACTAGTCTTGACATCAGGTATTTTCTTGTGATGAACATGGTTTATAAATTTTAGTTTTATCAAGATTCAGTTTAGGTATACCTCTGACAATGTTTGAACTGGATAGCTTCACAAGTGATCAGTAATTGACATGTCCTAATCTTTGATACCACAAAGATAGATTGTCCTATGTTGCTTTGAGACATATCTTATCTTCACTCCAAACATAGCAATTTTTTGACGATCGTGTACCTGTAAGAACATATTTATCACCCAAATTCATCACTTGACATTCTTTTTGATTGAACTGAACGTGATGATTGTTGTCACACAATTGATTGATACTAATTAGATTAACTGTTAGTCTAGTAATATATTGCACGTTCTTCAGAAAGGGTTGTCCAGGTGAATTTATGTCTTCTTTTCCAAGAATTTTTCCATTGTTTCCATCTCTGAAGATAATACTTCGTGCATTCTAAAGTTTAGCAAAGTTTGACAGAAGCTCTCTTGAACCTGTCATGTGCCTAGAGCAACAACTATCAAAATACCATATGTTTGATTTTTCTTTTTGTGCAAAGATGTAAGCAACATTGTAATACAAATCACTTTTTCTTCTCCAGATTTATTTCATTTTTAGAAGAACATACTTACCTGAATTAAACCTGAATTTTTTGTTCACGTGATCTGTTTGTGTCCTCTTATTTCGCAGAAATAACACCTCACTATATTTTTCTTTTGAAATGGAAATCGAGATTGTCCTCCAGAGTTATATCCATGATGATTATGATGCCTATAATATCCAGAGTTATATCCATGATGTCTAATATTTGAGTTAAAAACTCTGTGATTTGTATTCTTCTTGGATGAATAGCTCTGTTTTTGTTTTTCTTGTGCCGTAGAAGAAGACTCTTCCAATTTGCCTCCAGAAACTAATCTACTTTTAGTCGTTCATTTCTTTCCTGTATAACCAATTCCATGATTATTACCTTTTCGTTTTCCTAAAGAGAGCAAATGATCAAGTTTGATAGTACCATTTGAAAGCATTTTCAATTGCTTATTGGTTTCTTCAAGTTGGCTCTTGACAAAACACACTTCTTCTTCCTTCACTGCTACTTTCTACTTCATTTCTTGAATTTGAGCTTCTACTTTTTCATTAGTCTTGACCAGTTGAATGTTCAGCTTGCTCATTTTCAGCCACTCATTGTAAATAGTTTCCGCATCTACTTCATCTTTTTCTTCAATTTCTATCTCATCAACTTTGTTACCTTCTATTTCTTCATTTTCATTTTCTTCTATTATTCCAATGAATGCAACAAAACTTGACAAGTCTTCTTCATTACCGTCTTCAGAATCTGAACTTAATTCACTAAACGTAATAAATGACTTTCCTTTGATCACATTGCTGTCTGCACATTCATTTTTTGTATGCCCAAACCCTATGCATTTGTAACATTGTGTTTCTCACAGTCTCTTCAAAATACTTTCTCTCTTTGATATACTTGGACAGTCAGATTTAAAATGTCCGAATCCGTTGCATTCATGGCATTGAACTCCAGACTTGCTATCTTTCGTGCTTCAGTGTTCATCATTTGTCGATCGTCTAACTCATGTATATTTTTCATAAATTTTCCAAACTTTCTAGTCAGAAAAGCAATGTTTTCTTCAAGATTATCCAATCTAGAATTTTCATTCGTGACTTGAAGAACCACTCCTTTACTTCCTTTATTCGTATTGTTGTCTTGTTCAAGTTGAAGCTCTAATTCATAAGGAGCTAGAATTCCAACAATCTCTTTGAAACTGTGATATCAGTATTTAAAGACATATTCATAGCAACTTTCTGAGCATGAAATTTTTAGGAAACATCTAAGCAACTTCTTGACCGGCTTCTTATCATCAAAAGTTTGTCCAAGTACACTTACCTCATTTGCAATTGCATTCATTCTACTGCTGAACTCTTTGACACTTTCGTATTCTCCCATTTCCAGTTTTTCAAATTGATATTCCAAAATATCAAGTCGAGTTCTTTTGACGCTTATAGTTCCTTCATGTATAGTTTCCAGAGTATCCTATGCATTTTTAGCAGATTCACATCCTTGAATTTGCTTAATTTTATTTATATCTACAGAATAAAAAATTGAAGTTAGAGCTTTTGCATTAAAGGTTGAATTTCTTTTCCCATTCAGTGTCCATTGGTTTGAAAGTTTCTCCTAAACATTTCCATTTTCATCTATTATTGTCGGTGGATTCCACCAATTCTTCACGGCACTCCAAGTGTCTTCATCAATGCCTCTTATACTTGCTTTCATTTTTACTTTCCAATATCCATAATTTGAAGCATTTAGCATGATTGGTTCCAAACGAATATAAGTCTATTGGTCCTTCCATGTTGTCTTCTAGGATCTCAAACCAGTAGTTAGATTTATTCTAAACTTAGGTTACCTGCTCTGATACCAATTGAAAACAATAGAACGACAACGTTAACCAGTAACAAGAATCAAGAGAACCAAATATATGAAACAATACCAGCTTTATTTACGAATCAATCTTTTAAGTACATTTGTCTTTCGTTACAGTGCACTTAAGACTTCTGGAGATAACTCCCCCTGAGTTAGATGTAAATAAACACTAATTGTTTTTCTCAACTTCTTTCTATATCATTCTAAGTACACTTGCACAACTAAGTGGTCTACTTTCACTTGTTTGTCGTACTTTTTAGATACATGAACCTAGATGCGTCAACTATTTTTATAGTATGTTAACCACCTAATCTTCTCGTGTGACCAGGTACACCCTCTGGTTATCCAGCCTCACATGCATCTTGACTCTCCATTTTCACATGCAGTTTAAAGTGAGTAAATCGGGTTAAAAGTGAGTGAATCGGTTAAATCGGATTGAAATTCGGTGAAAACTAGTAAAATTTGGGTGAAATTGGGTTGGAATTATATTAAATTGGGTGAAATCGGGTTGGAATTATATTACTTTGGATGAAATTGAGGTGAATCGAAAATCGAGTTAAATCGATGAAAAAAGAGTAAATCGGGTTAAAAGTGAGTAAATCGGTTAAGTTGGGCGATAATCGGGTTAATTTGGGTGAAATTGGGTTACAATTAGATAAAATTGTGTTAAATTTGGGTGGAAATCGGATTAAATTTGATCAAATCGGGTTAATTTGGGTGAAATTGAGTTAAAATTGGGTAAAATCAGGTTAAAATTGAGTGAAATTGGGTTAAAAATTTGTCGAAATCAGGTTAAAATCGGTTATAATATGGGTCAAAATTGGATATTTGATTTGGGTCAAAATCGGGTCAAAACCGGATCGGTTAACACCAATATACTGTTTATATAACGGAGGGGAGAATTGACTGAATTGATATAGTTGAAGGGGGAATCGGATGGATGTTGTAAGATGAGGGGGGAATTGACTGTGTCAGATAGTTCAGGGGGAATTTGAATAAAGCATGAGAGTTGAGGGGGGAATTGGCTTTTTTCCCTTTAATTTTCCACAAAAACATGTACAATATTGAAATTATTTATTCTATGGCAACTCCATTTAATAAAAACATCACTTTATGTAAATATTCTAAAAATCCTCGCCAAAATTTTCGATGGTCGACGGCCACCCAACAAACGATCCAAGTAAAGATTTTGTTCTTTTTTTTAAAACAATATCATTTTGACATTTAACAAAAACTATTCCAGAAATTTGTAAATTGAATGAAGAAGAAGAGAGCAATTTTGTGAAACCCATTTTCTGAATTTTACTCATCTAGCTTATATATGTTCATTCTGGTTTTTGAAATACCAGATACCCAAAAACAGAGACTAAACACTAACGTCTAACAACCAACTGAAACAAACAATTAACGAAAAAACAAACGGAGTTTTAACCAACTAAAATAAACGGCGATATATATATATAATAAAACTCCCCCTCAAGATGAGCTTGGAGTGTAAAGGTCGAAGATGCTCATCTTGGACATGAGTTGTTTGAGCTGGTCTGCAGATAGTGGTTTTGTCAGTATGTCCGCAACTTGTTCTTGTGAGCGAACATGTAATGGCTTGAGGAATCCAAGTGTAATCTGATCTCTAACAAAATGGCAATCGAGTTCTATGTATTTTGTTCGCTCATGATTGATCGGATTGTTAGCAATATGTATTGCAGATTGACTATCCGAAAACAGAGTAAGGGGAAGCGAAATAGGAAGTCACAGTTTCTGCAACAAAGAGGCAATCCAAAGAAGTTCGCAAGTAGTATGAGCCATTGCTCGATACTCCGCCTCTGCACTACTCCGAGAAACTGTGTGTTGCTTCTTCGATTTTCAAGAGACGAGAGCAGAACCAATAAACACATAATAAGCACTAACAGAGCGGCGGGAATCAGGGCAGGCTGCCCAATCAGCATCTGTATAAGCTGATAGCCTAAATTCGGAAACTGTAGGATATAACAGACCCAGTGCTGGTGAAATTTTCAGATACCTTAGAACTCGAATGGCTGCCTGTAGATAAGTTGTCCGAGGTTGAGACATGTATTGACTTAATTTAGTGACAGAAAAACTGATATCCGGGCGGGTAACAGTCAAGTAGATGAGTTTGCCTACTAATTTTCTGTATAAGGAGGGATCATCAAGCAAATCACCAGAATCTTGAGACAATATAAGATTTACCTCCATAGGTGTTGAAACAGGCTTGCATCCAAGCATTCCAAACTCTTCAAGAAGTTCCAATATATATTTGCGTTGACAAATATAAAGACCTCTGTGAGATCGAGCCACTTCTAAACCCAGAAAAAATTTCAGATTGCCCAGATCTTTAATTTTAAATTGAGAATGCAGAATTTGTTTCAAGAATTTGATCATGACCTCATCATTTCCAGTGATCAAAAAATCATCGACATAAATGAGAACTATGACAATAGCTGCATCTCTTCTTTTAACAAACATAGAAGTGTCTGATTTGGATTGTGTGAAACCAGCCGAAACCAGAACTGTTGTAAGCTTTATATTCCATTGTCTTGATGCCTGCTTCAATCCATAAATTGATTTCAACAGCTTACACATAGAATTAGAAGGAACTTGCTCTCCCTTAATCTCTAAATAACCAGGTGGAATAGACATGTAGATTTCCTCAGATAAATCACCATTTAGAAAGGCATTGGACACATCCATTTGACACAAATGCCAACTGTTTGCAGCAGCAAGAGATAATAAGATACGAACTGTTGTCATCTTAGCCACAAGACTAAAGGTATCTAGATATTCAATTCCTTCTAATTGTGTGTATCCTTTAGCCACTAAACATGCTTTGTGATGTTCAACAGATCCATCGACATTATATTTGGTCTTGAAAACCCATTTACATCCAATAGCACGTTTATTAGCAGGCAATGAACAAATTTCCCAAGTATGAGTGCCAATTAACGCATCCAACTCAAGTTTCATTGCTTCTCGCCAGGATTCAGATTTAGCTGCTTGGATATATGATGTAGGTTCTGTTTGAGTAGAAATTGTAAGGGTGAAGTGTTTGTGTGGTGAATTTAAATTGTCATATGACAAATGGGAAGAAATAGGGTATGGTGTTGTAGCAGATATAATGGGTGGAGATTGATGAATTAAATGGTAGTAATGGTAGTCTGATAGATAACTAGGAGCCTTTATTTGTCTGTGTGGTCGACCTTTATTCTCTGATAAAACCCTAGGAATAGAAACAGAAGAGGGATCAAAAGAGGGATCAGACACATTAGGATTTGTAGGTGGTAATGAATCAGAATTAGGAGAAGAAAAAGAATCATAAATAATGAAAGGAGAAGTAGAACCAGAAAAGAAATCTGTGGAAGGTGTTGTAGTGTGTTTGGGACTGTGGAAAGGAAATATATCCTCATGAAAAACGACATTTCTAGAGATGGAAATCAGATTGGTATGGATATCCAGAACTTTGTACCCTTTGTAACCTGGAGGGTAACCAAGAAAAACAGTAGACCTTGCCCTTTCAGTAAATTTGTGACGCATGGAAACAGGAGTACCAATGTAACAAAGACACTCAAAAACCCTTAAATGAGTATAATCTGGTTTTGTTTTTGTGAGAACTTCAAAAGGAGATTTATAATTAAGAAGAGAAGTTGGAGTTCTGTTCATAAGATAAACAGCAGTGCCAGTAAACAAGTGGTACATTTGATTGAAAGAATAAGGCTCGAGCAATGTTTAGAATATGTTGATGTTTTCTTTCAACTACGGAATTCTGTTGTGGAGTGTAGGGACAAGAAAAATAATGTTGAAATCCCATGTTTAGTCAATAAAGAAGTAAAACGAAGTTCTGGTGCATTATCAGATCTAATGGCTTTGACAAGAGCAGAGTATTGTGTTTGAACCAAAGAAAGAAACTCAGGAAATTTCTGGGAGACTTCATCTTTAGACCTTAACAAGTAAATCCAAGTAACTCTAGAACAATCATCAACTATAATGAAAAAGTATCTAAAACCTTCGACTGTAGGAACATGAAAAGGACCCCAAATATCCAAATGAAGTAAATCAAAAGGACAAGCAGACAAATGAGGATTCGAAGGAAATTTTAAAATTTTCTGTTTAGCAAGAGGACAAATAGGACAATGTTCAATAGGATGTGAAGAAGGCTTGAATGTAGGATTGGTGTTGTGAGAACTGGATTGTATCTTCAAAGAAGAAGGATGATCCAATCTTTGGTGCCATCTGCTGTAATGTGACGCTGTGATAGCAGAGACATTGACAGTAGATGAAGAGATGACTGAATGTGTGTGTTGAGGGGAACCAGGTAACTCAAGGATGTACAAATGTTCATGTTGATTTCCTTTACCAATCGTCAATCCCTGAATAGGGTCCTGAATGATGTCTGAATCATGATAAAAAGTCATAGAATAATTTGTGGAACGTGTAAGAGCATTAATGCTAAGAAGATTGAATCGAAAAGTGGGAACAAATAGAACAGAGGTGAGAATAAAAGTTGAAGAAAGCTTTACTGTGCCTGATCTAGTAGTGATAATATGAGAAACATTAGGCAATGTGATAGAAACAGGGGATATAGTTTGAATTTCAGAGAATAAGGATAGATCACAACAGACACGACATGTGGCACCAGTGTTAATAATCCAGACTAAACGAGAAAATGAAATACCAGGTTCCAATGTGGTTAAAGCATGATGAGTAAGAGATGATGTACATAAATTGGGAGGGGTAATTTGAGGTGGGAGAGCAGCAGAACCTGAATCCATAAGCGATTGGCTTAAACCTTGTAGTTGATTGGTAAATTGAGCAATAAGTGCTTGTGCTTGTTCCACAGCATTGTTTCCTGATCCTACAGATCGATATTCAACACAACTATGTGAAGTATCAGTTTCTTGATTCGTAAACATCATATTAACTTGAGTATTACGAACATTAGATCTCGACTTATAACCATTATAATTCTGAACTGATGGCCTAGGATTCCAATTAGAACTTGTAGAACTAGAGGATCTGAAACCAGGAGGATAACCATATAACTTGTAACATTTCTGAATCGTGTGACCCCCAAGTCCACAATGAGTACACACAATTTTGTTGCGATTTTGATTAATAGGGAATGATGAGAGTGGTTTATAATTCTGTGTTCCTATATGAAATACAGCAGCATCTGGATCTGGATAATCAATTCTCTGTTGTTCATCTTGAGACAACATATTGTAAACTTTGGTAAGGTCTGGAAGAGGATCACTCATCAAAATTGTTCGACGTACTGGTGTGTAGCTATCATTCAACCTCATCAAAAATTTAACTATGTTACGCCTTTCATAAAACAGTAACCACCTAGCATCAGCTCCACATGTACAACCATTACAGGTACATGAAGGTAAGACTTCATAATTTTTCAGCTCTTCCCACATACTAGTTATTTTAGTAAAGTAAGAACTCAAATCAAGAGATCCTTGATGAATCGAATCAAGTTGTTGTTGAATATGATAAATCTTAGAAATGTTCCTTTGACTAAAACGATTTTCCAGATTTTTCCATCGAACATGAGCTTCATCAAGATAAACCAATAGACCTTTGATTTCAGACGAAACTGCGTTCTGAATCCATGTGCAAACAAGATCATTACAACGAGACCACGCACCTGAATCTGGATGTCCTTCATCAGGCTTAGGGATAGTTCCAAGTAGAAAACCAACTTTGTTCTTCGTATTAAGTGCTTTGATGAATGATCGAGACCAGATATTGTAGTTTGACGAACCTTCGAGTTTTTCAGTTACGAGTGTTACACTGGATGAATCAGCAGGATGTAAAAACAATGGATTCGCATACGAATCTAGATTTCCAGAAGTTGAATGAGATGATCCAACGTTAGAACTTTGATTTGACATGATGTTGAAGAAGAACAGAGTAAGGAAGCGGAAGAAATGAGCTTAATGCTCTGATATCATAACAAAAACTATTCCAGAAATTTGTAAATTGAATGAAGAAGAAGAGAGCAATTTTGTGAAACCCATTTTCTGAATTTTACTCATCTAGCTTATATATGTTCATTCTGGTTTTTGAAATACCAGATACCAAAAAACAGAGACTACACACTAACATCTAACAACCAACTGAAACAAACAATTAACGAAAAAACAAACGGAGTTTTAACCAACTAAAATAAACGGCGATATATATATAATAAAAACATTTATAAAAAGAAATTGTAAAAAAGATTTTATACTAAAAATTTAAATTTTAAAGGAAAAAAATAAAAGACAGAAAACGCCTAAACATTGTCCGTTTAGGCATTAGGGGATCGTCGACCTTCTAACAAGTTCTACAACACAGGTTTATATTGAAAATGCACAAACCAATTACAAAGTCCTTTTAGTTCATTCGATTTGTTTTAAAATGCAAACCAAAATTGAACCGAATCATTGTTAAACGGTTCATTCGCAACCGAACCAGACCATTTTGCGCAGCCTACTCTCTACTCTCCAGTTCTAAGTTTGGATTAAATATAAAAACTTCTGATTTTGATATTCTCCAGTATATCCAATCACTTGCAGATTTCTTCTCACAATTCTCTTGCACCCCTTTAGATTTTTAAGATGCAAAACACACCAATCCGTATCATATGAACCCAAAACACTTGAGTAGTTCATTCAGAAAGAAGAACCCACATGACAGATTACATCCACCAAGACCAGAATACATGCATTTCGCAGAAAGCTGGGTTTTCAGATCTGTCAGGCTATCAATTCCGAAAGAAATGTACTTGCAACTGACCTGGAAAACGAATCTACTGAAGCATAGAGGAAGAAATGATCTTCTATTGAAGAAGTTGAAGCACTATGAGATGCTCCTGACATACTGATCAAGTGCTGTGTTGAACAAATCAGACCTAAAGACATAAAATACATGGGTAACGTTTGCTTAAGATTCCCGGTTGGTTAAAGACAATAAGATATAAACAAAAATGGGTTTCCATGAAGTTGAAAGCTAAACCCAGATTTCAGACCAAAACTTAATCAGAATCCCACATTCATTCAATTGAAAGAGTCGAAAATTGTGTAAGGCTTACTTGATTGGAGCTCCTGGGTTGTACAAAGGATTTTTCACAACGTATTCTACGTACAAACTGTAGATGTACTTCAGGGATTCCCGTAAATCTCCAGTCCTCGGATGGGTTACTAAGATAAGCTGCAAAAGAGACAATAAGAGGCCAATGCTTTGTGAGTATAAGCTGCAAAAGAGACAATAAGAGGCCAATGCTTTGTTGAGTATGCATATAGAAGGAGCATACTCTGGTAATTTGAGCCAAAACAAAAATTGAGCAGCAAGAAGCTAAAGCATATAGATAAATGATCTAACATTAGATCACACCACTCATCTAAGCCGGAATCCAATGTAGATCACATGTTTTCATGCATAAGCCAAATAAAGTTTCATATTTTTAGGATACTCCATGCTTATATCTCATCTTGATGACTTCAGAGATTTCACATGCAGATATTTTGTGCCCTAAATATGGAGTAAATGCAGGAAATCTGAATCATAACTTATATCGTGGTTCTCTTATTAGAATGTGTGAAGCACAAAATCCAACTGTAGGAACTATCAGGCTTAGTTTAAAAAATTAACACGTATAGAGGAAGTTATATTTTCATAGAGTATCATTAAACAAACTTCTATCATACTGGATTCGGATGACGCTAACCCTAGCATTCCAAAGCCTTAGGTTGACAAATTTGACTGCCATAACCATCTTAAATGACAAAAAGGTAAGACGAATTTGTTAATCGCAATTATCAACTTAACATATTATTCTCCATCTGTTTACTTGAACTTCTACCCTTGTTAATGTGGGAAGACAAAATTATTATACCCTTTTGTTCTATCCACGGGTATATGACACCACTGTTCAAACAGTCATCTTAATTTTCAGGAAACAACAAAACCTAGTACACAGTTTCTGAAACTACAAAAACCAAGCAAAAACTCACCTTCCTCATTCCAATATTCCATAATATACTTTCGATTATCATTTTTCGAATCCTTCTCATAGCCCAGATGTCAGTTACGGATCACAGAAAGTTCAGAACTCTTGGGGTTGAATCATTACCTTTTTTTTTCACCCTAAATGCTTAAAGGATAAACTGAAATCGGCCCTAGTATGAGATTCCTGATCTCCATGTTTTCATCAATTTAAACAAAATCTGGGATGCTTTGAATATCTTGCTAAAGATAATTTGAAAAAGCTACAAAGCCAACCTTAATCCCAGAAGGAGTCTCCATGAAACTAAGCTTGTAAGTGTTCGTACGGAAACTATGGAACGAGCATCCTTGTCCCGGCAACTGCGGAACTCCAAGATTTCCCTTATCCGCACTGCAATTACAGAAACTCCGGACTATTATAACCGATCACAAAGCAAATCAGCGAAATGAACGAAGTATGAGAAGTCAATCCAATTTTCCCATCAAACAAACTGACGTAATCAACTAAAGCAGCCAGACCCTAACCCAAATCAAACGATTCAAAATTGGTCACAACGATCAAGCCAAGACAATCTATGGAAATGAACGAATGGAGCGATGACCCAGTTTTCCAATCAAATATAATCGTTTAGAATGACCTAATCAATAGAATCCGCCCAAGCCCAGATCACAAAATATTAAATCAAACGTCACAGATCGGTCAAAAGGATTAAGCCAAACAAATCAACCAAACAGATCAATCAACCCATCATCCGGATCCATGAGATCGATCGAAAAGACTAACTTGGTTGGGTCCATCTTGGCCGTGAGGGACTTGAGAGAGAATAGAAGGCCAAACATGAGCTTGTGATCCTGTTGAGCGTTGAGCGTGTGAAGTGGACGATTCCATTCTCTGTAGAGAAGGCAGATTCCATTGCGGTTGAAGACGTATAACATGTGCGCGTTGTTCCCACTCGCCGTCGGGACTGGCGGCGACGGGCTTATCTCCGATCCTCCGAAAAATTGCATTGCCTCTGCTTGAAGGCTAAACTTTTTCTGGAGAGAGAGAGGAAGAGCGAGCTGAGGTGCGCCGGAGATAGCGAGAACCGGAGTGTGGTATCAAAATCTAAGTCACAGATCTCTATACTAATAATTAGGGCGGACATTTCAGTTCCTTATATAAAACTCAATGGAATAACAGGAGTTCCGTTAGTTATTTAAAAATAGTGAAAATACGAGTGTATAAAAGTCGATTTAGGCCGTCAAGGTTCAAGAAAGTATTAGAGAGATGGACATCCAAAGTCTATTGTTTAAAATATCTAGACGAAGTTTAGATGATGTCTAGACATATTAGACTAATATATATATTTTATTTTTATTTAATATAATTATCATATAAATATTTAATATAAATATTTAATTAAAGGTATTTATAAATACATAATTTTATAAAAAACACATAAATAAATAAAATTTAGTATTTATAAAAAATATTTATAAGTATTAAATTCATAATAATAAATTTACGATGATAAATACTATAAAACAAACAAAATATAAAAATGGGCGTCGAGTGAGGACGATGTTTGAGCAAGACAAGGGCTAAGGTGATGTTGAAGCGAGAGATGAAGCCAATGGTGGAAATAAAATAAATATGAAGATGAAAAATGAAGGCGATGACAAAAGATGAAGACGATGACAACATACGAGAGACGATAAAAGATAAGAAAACAAGGATAAAGGTAAAGACGAGAATGAGATACGAGTACGAGGACAAAAGACTCAGATGAAGATAATAAACGATGCAATAGATAGAAGAAGACAAATGAAATGATGATGACAAAGTCGATAAAAGATAAACATATTGATAAATGTCATTGTTAGTTTTTTTCTTTAATTACCCAAACGACGTCGTTTTAATGTCACATTTTTTTGAAAAAAAAGACTGCCTAGAGATTAATCGGGCGGCCAGCGAGCGGCCAGCGCCTAGGCGGATGCCTAGAGGGGTTTTTAGAACACTGTCGGCAGTTTAGACGCTCGGCGTTGTCGGACAATCTGATTAATAGAATCGATCTTCTTTTTTTCAAAAATGATGTAAAATGATATCGTTTTGGTTATATTTTCTTAAAAAAAATTGAAGTAAAACGACGTCATTTTCTTCTTTTTTTCAAATTAAACCAAAATGGCGTTGTTTTGGTTGTTTCTCTCTTTGTCATGTGGTTCTTCCAGGTTTGAGCATCGTTGGTCGTCTTCGTTCGCCGTTCCTCTAGTTTTAAACTTCAATCGTCGTTGGTTCGTAGCCATCTTCGTCTTTCTTTGATGTCTTTGTTTTCGTTCTTCTATTCACCATCTTCGTGTTCCTTTGGTGTCTTCGTTTCTGTTCGTCTATTCACATCTTCGTCTTCATTCGGTCGTACACCATCTTAATCTATTCGTCTGTTCCTCTATCTCAGCAATCCCGCAATGCCCTGACTCAAGATACGTGAATCAAAGGTAAGGGTGGTACTGACATATAAAATCCTCTAATACACTGGGGATATTAGATATTTAGATCTTCATTAATATTTTGTTATGCTTATGATATGGTTAATGAATTTATATGATTTATGCATAATATTTTTTTTTATTTTTTTTATCTTTTTATATTATTTTATAATTTTGAAAATTGAAATGTTTTAAAAATATTACATAAACATAAAACGTCTAGTCGTCTACTAATCGTCGACTAATTCGACTAGTCGTTAGACGCTGACGGACCGTCCGAAATATATTAAATAAATATCATATGAATATTTATTTAATATATGTTGTTAATTAATGATTAAATATTAAATTTAAATAATATTTAATAGTATTTTATTTTGTAAAACATATTATTTATATCTTTTGAATATTATCATTTATTTATAATTCCGTACAAATTTGAGTTTGAGTTTTACTTCGATTATAGTATTTTATTGATATAACATAATTGAACCATTTTCGAACCAAACCGATTTAAGTTCAATTATTTTGGTTACCGTTTTCTAAAAATCGAATCATCCATATTCATTATATCCGAATTGAAAATCCAGCCTAAATCCAAAATGACGAGGCCTATTAATAGTGAAGGTTGCATTGTCAAGAGACACTCGACCCATTCTCATTCATCTCGGAACTAGCTTTGTTGCATTGTCAGATATTCATTCGTCCGATTGCATAGTTTTTATTCCGCTTTTTCAAAATAAATCCTCATCATCGGTTTTCAAAAAGCTATTTGTTCAGCAACAATCAAACGATCCCCTACTCCTCCTCCTCAACCTTAGAATTACGTCACCCATGATTTCTCTTTGTTTTCTCCACACGCCCTTAAGAGTTTGATGTTTTCCTTCGTCATCGCTTTGATCATTGCTTTGTTTTCCTATTCATTGTTAATCTTCTTTTTATTTTCGCTTCGTTTATTATCATTCTAAGCCATCGTTGTTTAATCTTAGGCTCGATACGATGACTTAATTTTTCTATGGATTTATAGGGTAACCTCTGTCATTTGAATGTGTTTTTTTCTAGGTGCACTTATGATTAGGATTTTGTTGTGATTCCAAACGATCTGTTTCCCCTCTATTCTTCTTAGATCCCTCTTGCATTTAGTTGATCCTCCTCTAACCATGTTTACGTTTAGGATCCTACTTTGGTATGCATATTGCTTGCTTGTTAGTTGTAGTTGATCCCCCACTACTCGTCTTCAACTTTAAGATTACGCCCCCTTATAGTTACATGCATATTTTTTTCTTTTTGTTATCCTTACTCTCCCCACCCGTTCGATGTTTTCACTCGTCATTGCTTTGTTGATTGTGTTGTTTTTCTGTTCATTGCTCGTCTCCTCCGGCTTTCCACCATGTTTCTTCTCCTTTTCACCCGTTGATGCTAATCTTGGGCTTGGCATGATGTGTTAGTTTGTCAATGGATTTGTAGGGTTACCTCAATATCATTTAATTACGTTTACTTCTTGGTGAACCTTTGATTAAGGTGTCGCTGGGATACCAAACGGTCTCTTTCTCCGCTGCTTATTTATTCTTGAAACCATTTTGCATTCGGTCGATTCTCCTCTAACCATGTTTGCATTAAGGATCCTTATCTATTTAGTAATAGAAGCTAATGTTTGTAATTAATTTGTAGTTACCTTCTCACGATTCTTGCATACATTTAAGTTTAACATTTCAGTTTCTCTAAGCTAAACACTTCAAATTCACTCCCTGTTCTAATAAATCTTGTAACCTAAACTTATGAATCTCATGGTTATCAGAAAACATTAAATCCGAGTTTTTCTTTCCTCATCTCTACTTAGCTTCCTCCACCTCCTCAAATTCGGATCACACATTGTCAACTCCTCCCCGCCCTTCACACTAGTCCCTAGTCGAACTACTCGTACATCTTCCTTGACGACGGTGCCCCCAAGTTTGGATCTTTTACCATTACTGATCACAGATTCACATCCCCTACCCTTATCACTTACGAAAACCATCTCCCCAAACCTTACACCGTAACCACAACCACAACTTCACCAAAACTCTCATCAAATGGTCTCTCGCTCCAAAAATAACATTACCAAAACCCAACACCAAAGTATCCCTTATCGTCACCCTACCAACCGAGATCGATATAGAACCAACGTGTATCTAAAGTACTTATATATCCCATTGGTGCCAAGAAATGACCGACGGATTCGATGCTCTTCTTCGAAATGGCAATTATACCTTAGTGCCTTAGAAACCATCGTATAATATCATTGGTTGCGAGTGGGGTTACAACACTAAAGCTCTGCTTGTTGCTAAGGGATTTCATCAGTGACCAGAGGGTGATTATGAGATATGTTCAGTCCCATTATTAAGCCGGCCACTACTTGTCTCCTTCTAAGTCATGCAACCACCTCATGATGGAACCTTCATCAACTTCATGTAAACAACGCCTTCCTCCAAGGCAACCATAATGATGATGTATATATTGTCCAACCATTCGGGTTCATTGATCCCGACCGCCCATCTCATGTTTTCAAACTCCATAAAGCTATATACGACCTCAAACTAGCTCTGCGTGCTTGGTATCATGAGTTACATTTCTTTATTCCAATCGGGCCTCACAATTCTCTTCCCGACTCATCTCTTTCATTTATTGAGAGCAAGATGTTACTATATTCTTGCTAGTGTATGTGGGCGACATAGTGAACACGAAGAACCACAAAGCTAAGATTCAGAGGATTATTGATTTTCTCGCTAACTGCTTCCCCATCAAATATCTCAGTTCACTTTCTTACTTCCTTGGAGTTGAGGTTTCTCGTAAAAACTAGCGACTACTTCTCACACAACAATAATACATCATGTAAATTTTAGCAGGCCATAAAATGGCCATTGCCAAACCAGTATCAACGCTAATGGCATCCAACACCATTCTCTCTTCAATCGCTGGCACTCCTCTTGAAGATCCCACCGAGTTCTGGCAAGTACTAGGCAGTCTCTAGTACCTTCTCTTTACACGTCTGGATATCGCCTTTGCGGTCAACAAGCTAGCTCAATACATGAATCACCCAACATCCAAGCACTAGCAGACCGTGAAACACATCTTGATCGTACATGACCCTTTGGAATATTCTATCCGCGAGAAGGCTCTCAACACGCCTTTTCATATGCAGATTGATGGGCCACTGTGATGATTTCAGTTCTACTAGTACCCACATTGTTTACCTTGGTTGTCACCTTATCTCATGGTCTTCCAAAAACAGAGGTTTGCAGAAAAATCTTTCATATAAGCTGAATAAAAGTATGTTTCATCGACAATCTCAAAAGTTCAATGTCTCATATCTCTATTGTCGGAACTTGGTATGTCCTCACCCTCGACTTCTGTTATTTATTGTGATGATATGGATGCAACATATCTTTGCACTGATCTCATCTTCCATTCTCGGATGAAGCACGACCTCGTAAGTTTACACCAACTTCACATTGGTCATGTATCCCCGATGGACAAACTTGTAGATGCATTCACCAAGCCACTTCCTCGCGCATGTTTTGATCTCTTGCGTACCAAGATTGGTGTTTCCTCTGCACACATCTTGCGGGGACATAATAAAAGGAAAACTAAGATTTGTAATTATCTTCTCCACGATTCTTGCATTCAGTTTCTCTAAGTTTAGCATTTTAGTTTTACTCGATGCATTTAAAATTGTTAATTTTTTGTTTGTTTTGGGCTCACGAATCTGTTATGTAGTTGCATCGATCACTATGATATGTTGTTAGGTACATTATCAACATTCTGTCCAAAAGGACGATTCCTAAAGATCTTAAATTTATTGCCATGACATTGTATTCAATTTTAGGATCCATTTTTTGGACTGCTTCCAGATTTAACTATGTGGTTATGATTACAAATATTTCCTTTGGTTTCAAACAATAGATAACTTTTAAAAAATCTTACTGCCTGACCATTCGCGTTAGGGTTTCAGTTTTTTGTTGTTTCTGGATTTTGAGTTAAACTACTAAAATTCCTTTGGATAAACCGGTTGTTTGGAATTTGTCGGTGTCGCTAGCTGACTGAGTGGGTTACACGTGCACAAAATTTGGTGGGCCGGTCTTTTTGATGTTAACCCATTGCCATTGGATATATAAATTTTTTGTTAGCTAGGTTAAGTTAGCAATTTTGGGTAAGCTCTCTATCCATTTTTTATTTTTGATATGGTCTATATGAGTACATATATTTTTATAACGATATTAACGAGGTATGATTATACTTCCCGTATCCCATGATGAAAACATTTTTCGAGGTAATCCCCAAACCCTCTAACTTTTTGTTAACTTATTACTACGTTGTGCCATTTGGTGGTGATAAGATATATGTTATGGAAAAATTATATTCGCTCTTAATAATTTTTTATTTCCATCCTTCATTTTGGAAAGAATATATTCGCTATTAATATTTTCTAATACTTTCTTTTTGTGTAGTGATTTTTGAATTGTATATATTTTTGTAACATTTTATGGGAAATACACAGAAAATTCTTTCGTCTTTCGACATTTTTCTCATGGTATCAGAGTCCGGTTTTATTCTTTAAAAAATAAAAACAAAAAACCCCCTGATAAACACTATTTATCATCCTCATTGAAATCCTACCGACATCATTGTTATCGCTGTCATTGTTCATCGTCTTCGTTTGAACCCTACCGACAGTGCAACAACAACCCGAAAGCTAAACAAGATTCCTCCAAAAACCAAACTCCGATCTACCTAAAAAACCAATCTCCGATTTACTTGAAACTAGAACTGAAGCTACCCGAAACCTAGAAAACCAACGAACCCCTGAAACCAAATTCACCCGACAACGATCGACGAATCCAGAAAACCGACAAACCCCCAAAACCATATTTACCCGAAACTTAGCTACCCAAAACCCAAAAGATGCCAAAAAACCGACGAACCAAATTCACCACCGACGAACCCAGTAAACCGATGAACCCTCGGAACCAGATTGACCCCAAACCCAGCTACCCGAAACCTAGAAGATACCAGAAAATCGACGAACCTGAATCACCCAAAACCCAGCTACCCAAAAGCTACACGACAATGCCCGGACGAAACCAGAGAGCCGACGAACCCAGACGAAACCCAAGCGATTCAGACGACTGAAATGACGCTGCAATGAACCCGAACACCTCGACCCTTACTATAACCATGAATCCGAACGACCCACCACGGTGAACGATTAATCCATACGACATCACCTCAAGGGACAATCCTGGTCTCTTCCTTTCCCAGCCTCTCTTGTGTGATGATAACTATGACGAATGGGCTGCTAATTTGCGTACAACCCTCAAAATCCCGAAAGAAGTTTGTCTTCCTCGATGGTACCATTACCAAACCCGACATCAACTCTCCGGATTTCGATGACTGGGACACAATCAATGCCCTCTTGGTTTCATGGATCAAAAACACCATTGAACCAAGGGTGCGCTCGCAATTGGTCTATCGAGAAGACGTTCATGATCTCTGGGAGCACTTGAAGAGCCGATTTGCTGTGATAAACGGGTCTCGAATTCAATGCCTATATGTTAGTTAGCTCAGTGCACTTAAAAGGGATGACCATCGACGAATACTATGGCAAGATGAGTAGAATTTGGCTCGATCTAGTGAACTCAAAACCTCTCTCCACCTACCGTTGTGGTCGCCGTAACTGTGACCTCGGAAAACAACTTGAGAGAGACTGGGAAGAAGACAGAGTGCATGACTTGTTGATGGGGCTCGATGATTCTGTTTTTGGGGTCGTATGCTCAAACTTACTGTCTCGGGACCCGCTGCCTGATCTCGATACTGTTTATAATCTTGTTTTGCAGTATGTAGCATCTTGTACAACGAAAGTCTCCATTGAAACTCCTGCTATGGCCTTCGCGGTGAAAATTGGTTCTCATCAAAACCCGGTTTTGTTGACAAAGAAAAGATCCTTTGCACTCATTATGGTCACATTGGCCCAAGACACCGCAGCACCTGAGGTCGGGGTTCTTTCACTTCTGTTCCTGCTTCGAACAGGGGGTGGTTTGGCCACCACTCGGTGCACGTTAACATGGCATAGACGGTCCCTATGCAGCCTTTGTCATCTACAATTACCGAGATAGACCGCAATGATGTAAGCGGAATCAACGACGAATAGTGGAAGACGCTTGTTGCCTTGTTGAACGCTTCGAAGATTGGAGCTACTGAGACAGTTGCTGGTAAATATTCGAAATTTCCTTGGATTTTGGATTCGGGATGTTCTCACCATAAGACTTCGTAATGTTTCCGCCATGGACCCATGCTCAATCATTCCTCCCGACGAGCGACAAAGCTTAGTTGTTCGTTAGGTTATGTTGATCTCAGTTTTGGGTTTCGTCTGCGAGATGTGTCCTTTGTTAAATGACTCAGCTATAATCTTATCTCCATTTCTCAACTGCTTGGTCAGTCAGATTGCTAAGTTCAGTTCGCTAACAAATTCTGTATCATTTAGGGCCGACTCACCAACATGATGATTGGAGTGGGTGAGTAACGAGGGGGACTTTACTATTTCTGGGGGTGTGGAGATTGTTGCTGCAGTTCAATCTCAAGACTCTCGCTCTCAAGTTCTCTGGCATCAACGGATGGGACACCCCACTTCGAAGATTTTAATTTTGATTTCTGATTCGAAATTCCGCGATAATGATGAGATGTTGAATAATGTGTGTGAGGTTTGTCACTGCGCAAAGCAGACAAGGAATTGTTTTCCAATAAGTTCAAATAAAACCTCATCACTTTTCGAGCAAGTTCATTGTGATGTCTGAGGTCACCGAACACCGTCTTTCTGCGGCGCGAAATATTGCCTTACCATTGTTGACGACTATTCTCGTGGGGTTTGGGTATATCTCATGACAACGAATCGGAAACATCGACACATCTACAAAACTTCATCGCCATGGTCTCTCGAAAGTTTAGTGCTATGGTCAAAACGATTCGCTCAGATATTGGAACTGTGTTTTTGAGTCTATGCAAATATTTTCTTCAACACTGCATCCTACATGAAACATCGTGTGTAGGAACTCCGCAACAAAACGATAAGGTTGAACGTAAGCATCGCCACATTCTCAACGTGGCTCGTTCAGTCTTGTTTCAAGCCAATATGCCCATAGAAATTTGGGGTGATTGTGTGCTTATTGTCACCCACTTGATTAACCGTACTCCAACTTTGGATCTTGATGGCCGAATACCCTTCAAACTTCTACATGGAATGAAACCCGATTACAATCAGTTGCGGGTATTTAGCTCGCTTTGCTATGTTCATAATCAGTCCACGAATGCAGACAAATTTTCCTTTTGAGGTCAGCGTTGTGCTTTCGTTGGATACCTCACAGACAAAAGGGTTGGCGTGTGTACGATTTGGATCGAAGGATCTTCCTTGTTTCACGAGACATTGTCTTCCGCGAGACAGTATTACCTTTCTGGTCGACCAAAGATTCCTCAGAAACACCAAACTGGCTTCCCATTCTTTCAAAATGTTCTTGGACCGAAGAAGATGATCTACACTCATCTTCGGTTTTAGGTCCACCTCTTGCTGCACAGACTTCTTCTGGTTCATATACTGCTACAAACAGAAGGGTTTTGTACCACTCGACAATTAGCGTCTCCTCGGCTCCATCATCATTAGACACTCCTCCATCTGCAATTCTCGGCTCCTCTGTTTTAGACTCTTGTTCCGACACGCCTGCTCATATGCCCGATCTGCTTCTTCCAACCAATGAGGAGTCTGCAGTTGCATCGGCCACAGAACAGAGGAGCTTGGTGATTTCCAATACAGATGTTAGACGAGGTCTTTGCACAATGATTCTGTCTAAACGTTTGCGAGAATTCGTCACGAGCACGGTTCAGGTTACCTCTCTCGTCGAATGTTCTTCTTCTGAATATCCGATTTCGAGTTATGTTTTGAGTGAAAGATTCTCTCCACGACATTGTGCATTTCTCGCCGCGGTGACTGCGGGTCGAGAACCGAACTCATATCGTGAGGCTCTTCAAGATGCAAATTGGAGGACTGCTATGAACAATGAAATACAGGCTTTGAAAAATAATTTCACATGGACCTTGCTTCTCTACCTCCCGGTAAGAAGGCAATTGGCAGCAAGTGGATGTTCAAAATTAAGTAACGCTCTGATGAGTCGATTTAACGGTTCAAGGCACGGTTGATGGTTCTAGGAAACAACCAAGTGGAAGGCATTGATTATGCAGAGACGTTCGCTCCAGTTGCAAAGATGGTTACTGTTCGTCTGTTTTTTGCTCTCGCCTCGACATAAAATTGGGAGGTTCATCTGATGGACATTCATAATGCATTTCTTCATGGTGATCTTCATGAATAAGTATATGTGAAAGCTCCTCCCAGTTTTCCTCTGTCAGATCCTTCGAAGGTTTGTTAGACTTCGGAAATCGCTTTACGGTTTAAAACAAGCTCCTCGTTATTGGTTTACGAAGTTGGGAGAGTCTCTGATGCGGTATAGTTTCCAAGATTCTTATTCCGATCATTCGCTCTTCATTTTTTCCGTCGGCCCCGTACGACTACACATCCTTGTATATGTCGACGATCTGATCATCTAGGGCAATTTTGCTTCTGCGATTCAGGCATTCAAACGGTAGCTCGGGTCTTGCTTCCATATGAAAGATCTAGACACTCTCAAATATTTCTTGGAAATTTAGGTGGCGCGAAGTTCCTCTGGTATCTATCTCCGTCAATGGAAATACGCATTGTATATCATCTCTGAAACCGGTCTCCTCGGGGCCAACCCGGTAGGATTTTCGTTGTTTCAAAATCACCGGTTGTCTCCAGCATCCGACGATCTTTATAAGGATCCCACGGTCTACAAGAGACTTGTTGGACGGTCATATCTACTTGGGCATTACACGTTCGGATTTAGCTTACGTGGTTCACACCTTGTTAAGTTTATGACCGCTCCTCGACAGGAGCATTGGAATGCAGCGATTCGCATTGTCGATACTTGAAATGCAATCCTGGCCAATGTATTTTACTTCGTTCTGATATCAATTTGCAGATTACTGCTTGGTGGGATTTTGAATTGACAGGATGTCTATTGGCTTGGGGATCGCACACGAGATGGTTCATACAGTTGTGTACCTCTCCGATTTCTTGGAAAAAACAAAGAACCAGAACATTGTCTCCCGCTCTTCAACCGAAGCCAATATATCGGGCTATGGCACAAACCACGTGTGAGTTCGTCTGGCTAAAGACGCTTCTTGCTGATTTTGGCATACGACATTCACGTGCCATGTTGTTGTACTATGACAGCCAAGCGACTCTTCATATCAGTGCCAACCCCGTTTTTCATGAGCGCATGAAGCACATCGAAGTGGACTGTCATTATTTCCAAGATGCCATACTAGCATATACTTTCGCCCCTCGTCATGTTTCTACATACATTCAGTTGGCAGACATCTTTACCAAAGCTTTGGGCAAAAAAGAATTTGACAATTTCATCAACAAGTTGGGCGTTCATGACTTACACGCACCAACTTGAGAGGGTGTTATGAAAAGAATATATTCGCTCTTAATATTTTCTGATTTTCATCATTCGTTATGGAAAGAATATATTCGCTCTTAATATTTTCCGATACTTTCCTTTGGTGTAGTAATTTTTGAATTGTATATATTTTTGTAAACATTTCATGGGAAAGGCACAGAAAATTCCTTCGTCTTTCGTCATTATTCTCATTTTACTTGCGAGTCATCTGTGCTACCTTTAAACCAATCCATTTATACTTCTTCCACAGGCTAAACCTATTCCGTTTGTTTGAATGTGATTTAAGAACTCTTTTTTTGTTACCTATTTTCCTTTGCTCCCACATTTTTTACTTTTCGGTTTACCGAGGTTGAGAACGTCACCTTACGATAGGATAAACATCTCACGTCAGTATTTTCTCGTGAATCTCCATAAGCATATAGATCTGTAGCAAGAGGCACACATAGCTCAACTAACAATTCATATGTATTAAGTTTATCTTTCCATCAAATGAGAATAACTCAGTTAAAATTTACTGCCTACTTTGTTCATTCCGTTGCACTCACACAATAGGTTATCATGAGCTACGTAAATCCCTCCTTTTGTCTTCATTTACTTATGCATTTACAGATGCTTCTCATTGCTCATGCCACCTCATGCTCCACTTAGTGCTCATGTCGAATCACGTTACTCAAACTTAGTTCCCTATTCTACTTCAATGTTTTTACTGCAACAACTATATATATATATATATATGTTTAACTACAATTTTACCACACCATTATACACCCACGTATACGAACAATATTTTCCAAGATATCATGATATAGCGGTGATCAAGATTACCCCTTTAGTCATTGCAATGCAGTAATATGGTACCATGAACGCATCAATAAAGAAAAATTATATTATCCTTAAAATTTTCGTTGTGCAGCTCACGAGAGAGAATCACATTGCCAAATATCCCCAAACCCTTTCATTTTAGAAAAACATACAGACATATTGAAGGGAGTGGTCAACTCCGTCAGGACAATACCAACGTAGACGGAGCAGCTGAGGACGAGAGATTGGATGAAGTTTCTAGAATGAAGACCACCGTGAAGAAGAAAGGATAAGAAGGGCTTGGACCGTGCAAGTGGGCTCAGCACAGCTCGATGCAGGAGAGGAAGATTTGGGCCTTGAGTGATATTCGGAGGCCCATCAAAAGCAGAGTCCAAGTATTGTATTGTTCTTTCTTCAACAAATGCCAGAATTCCAGCACCATGATGTTCATGCTCGGTTTTTGCATGAAAGCAGAATCAAAAGCTAAGAAAAATGTCAAAACATGGGTAATATGGGTACAATATATATTGCTATAAGTGACCTTGATTCTCAGGGTTATATTTATATATATATGTATTAAGAAAAAACCCTAATATATGATAGTGCATTTTTACAAAGAAACCGAAAATCTTTCTACATTTTTCATAAAACACCAATAAATCTGATCATCAATAGAAGTATTCCACATTTTATTTTTTGTTTGCACAAACCTAAGAACTAATGGGGCTAAGGAGAACAACCTTAGATTTGTTCTAGACCATTTAAATCAACAAAAGGTATCAGAGATGACCATTAAAATCAACAAATGGTATCAGAGCTACAAGGTTCAGGGATGATCCTAGGAGCATTAGCACAAAGAGCACAACACTGAGTGAGTAGAAGCACAAGACACACAAAACCTGAGTGAACAACAAGCACAAGACGCACCAAGCAATATAACAGAAGCACAAACGAAAAAGCAAAAAACACAGATCAGGTAACAAAAATTCACCCAAAAAACCTACTTCGTTAAACTGACTTAGATGGACAGGTCACAGAACTCTCCACCCCTCCCTATGTTTGAGGGTAAAAACTACACGCTATGGGTGATTAAAATCAAGCCAACCCTAAGGTCTAAGCAGTTGTGGAAGGTTTTCACTAAAGGGTTACTTGAGATGCCTGAAATGGATGATATAACTACCGAGGAACAAAAGCAAAATATTATGGCAGAATGGGAGGAAATGGAGGCTAAGGATCAAAGGGCACTTGAGCTGATTTACCATGTTGTGACTAAGGAGATTTTCAGTGCTCATTTATCCACTTGTGAGACATCAAAAGCCACATGGGATCTGTTAAAAGAAAGGTTCCAAGGGGATCCTAAAGCAGCTCGAATCAAGCTATAGAGGCTGAGAGCTTCTTTCTATAACATGAGGCAAGCGGAGCGAAAGCATTAAGGATTATACAACCAATGTTTCTGAGCTTGGAAATAAAATCAGAGCCTATGGGACAAGGATAGAGGACGACGAACTGGTTTAAGAAATATTTTGTTCTTGACAGATGAGGTTTGATCCATACATGGGGGTTATAGAACAAACAAAAGATCTAGAAACCCTCACTATGGGAGAACATGTGATAGCGCTACAATCACAAGAATCTAGACTCGATGACAGGAATGGTACAGGTCTAGAAAGAGCTTTCAATGCCAAATATCATGGCATGAAGTCAAGGCAGACAACAGATTTTGGAAAGAAATTTTCTGGTAACACAAATTACAAGCAAAAAAACAAGAAATGGTGCAACATCTGTAAAAAGGACAATCACATAGAGACCCAGTGTTATTTCAGGAATAAATTGGAGAAAACAGAAGGAAATAAAACATTCAAAACAAAGAAGGAATGCTACAACTGTGCGAAACCATGGCACTTCTCTAGAGAGTGTAGAGTGAAGAAATACACATAGAATCAAACTCATATGATCAGACATGAAGAAGAGGATATTTACTTTTCATAGCAGCTCATGTGATGAGTGAATCATTGGACAGTAATGTTTGGTTGATTGATCGCGGAGCAACCAACCATATGACCAAAAAAGAAGGATTTTTCACTACTTTGGATAGAAATTCAAGCTGCCTAAATTCAGGGTAGTCAAGCTGGTTTGTGAGGCATGCATGAAAGGGAAGTAAAGTAGAGACGAATTCCCTAAGATTTTAGAAGCAAAATCCAAAGGGATTCTGGATTTGGTTCACACAGATCTTTTTAGTCCAATTTAGACACCCTCTTTGGATGAAAGTGTGTATTTGTTGACGTTTACGGATGACTTCTCATATATGCTTTGGGTCTATTTTCTAAGGTTAAAATTAGATACATTCACAATGTCTAAATCGCTGGTCGAGACATAGCCAGAGAAGAAGATAAAGAAATTGAGGTCTGACCGAGGGCTGTAATTTAATTCAAAGATGTTTACTGAATTTTTAGAAGAGAATTAAATTCAGCGGGAGCTATCAGTGGTCTATTATCCTCAACAAAATGGAGTTGCCGAGAGGAGAAATAGGACTCTGTTAGAGATAACAAGGAGTATGTTGAAGGATAAAAACATACCTAATAATATTTGGGTAGAAGGAGAATTTACTGCCTATTACATACAAAACAGACTGCCAACTCGAGCTCTTGATAACAATACACCACTCGAAGTTTGGAGTGATCACAAACCATTGGTGGGATATCTTAAGGTGTTTGGGTGCCTATGTCATGTACTAATACCAGCACAGTAGAGAAAAAAGCTTTATGATAAGTCTGAGAAAGGGGTATTTGGGTGCCTATGCCATGTACTAATGCCAACACAGTAGAGAAAAAAACTTGATGATAAATCTGAGAAAGGGGTGTTTGTGGGGTATAGTAGTATGAGCAAGGGGTACCGAGTGTATAAGCAAAAAACAAGGAAGGTTGAAGTGGCTCGAGATGTTGTATATAAGGAGGAGATGGGTTGGAATTGGGAGACTCAGACTGAAACAAAAAAACAGTCTGTGACCGCCAATTATAACCTTTGATTCATACCAAAGAGACCAGAAATGCAATTGTCTCCAGTCACACCGAACACGCCGCAACAGTTGAGCTCAGGTGGCAGTGGGAGACAACATCCTCCCCCATTCTCTCCTATCCCATTTAATTTAAGTGGCAACCAAGGAAACGGTGGGGAAAGTAGCAGAGCTTTTAGAGGAAGCAATAGCAGTTCCTCAAGGGAAGTGCATAGGCACAAAAAGCTTAGCGACCTATATGAGAATACATGAGTAGAAATTGAAGAACCCTATTATACTTATGAAAGTTGCTATCTATCAATGGTAGAACCTACTTCATTTGAGAAGGCAGTAAATGAGAAAGGGTGGAGAGATGCTATGGATGCAAAAATGAAAATGATCAGCGAGAATGAGACTTGGGAACTTGTTGATCCTCCATAAAATCAGAAAGTTATCAGTGTGACGTAGATCTATCAAATTAAGACTGACGAGAATAGACAGATATTGAAGTTAAAGGTCAGGTTGGTTGTCACACAAACCTCCGGTCTAGATTATGGGAAACTTTTGCCCCGATATCTAGGCATGACACTATTAGGTTTTTAATTGTTATGGCGGCACAAAAAGGATGGAAATTACACCAAATGGATATGAAATCGACATTTCTCAATGGAGAAATTACTGAGGAGGTGTATATAGAACAACCCCCTGGTTATGTGATAGAGGGAGCAGATGACAAAATCCTAAAGCTAAGGAAAACACTGTACGGGCTTAAACAAGCACCAAGAGCCTGGTATAGTAAAATTGATTCCTTCTTCATCAGTGAAGGATGTAGAAGAAGTGATTGGGATGCTGTAATGTACTTGCAGATCACAGAAAATGAGATTGTGGTGATTTTCCTTTACGTTGATGATATTATCATCATAGGAAGTGATGAGAAGTTGATTGAAGTTTTTAGGAAAAGGCTGAGTAGTACATTCGAGATGAGTGATTTAGGAAGATTAAGATATTTTTAGGATTTGAATTATATTACATTCAAGATGGGATTTTCTTAGGCCAAACTAATTATGCTCAACATTTGTTGAACAAGTTCGAAATGGTTGATTCCAAGAGGGTGAGAACACCTCTCACACCGCATGAAAAGAATGTTGAAGATGAAAATTTTTTATCAGATTCAACCAAGTACAGAAGCATGGTTGGTGGGTTTCTGTAGTTGGCTGCCACTAGACCTGACTTGGTATTTACAACTTCTTATCTATCAAGAAGCAATGCCAAGCCAACATAAAGGAGTTTGCAAGAGATAAAAAGGGTACTTAGATATGTGAGTGGAACTGTGACTATGGATTGCTGTATAAAAAGGTTGAGGGAGCTGAATTAACTGGATATTCAGATTTAGACCTAGCTGGGAGCAAAGAAGATGCAAGAAGTACTACAGGTAACAATTTTACTATTGGAAGTGCTATGTTCACTTGGGCAACACAGAAACAAGGAGTTATCGCACAATCCACAGCCGAAGCTGAGCATATGGCGTTGTGTGCAGCTATGAATCATGTTGTACGGTTAAGAAGACTATTCAGTGAACTAGGTTACGACATGAGTGACAGTGTGCCTATTTACTGTGACAGTACATCAACAATCACGATCGGGAAAAATCCAGTAGACAACGAACACACCAAACACATCATAATCAAGTTTCATATTGTACGAGAAGCAAAGAAGGATGGAGTGATTTAGATGAGATATGTACCTGGAGATACGCAGCTTGCAGACATACTTACCAAGCCTCTCGGGACCGCTCGATTCGAAAAACTGAGGCAGCTGATTGTAGTCATGCCAAAGCCATCCAAGAGGGAGACTGAAGGAGTGGTTAGCTCCGACAGGACAACACCAGCGGAGACGGAGCAGCTGAGGACGAGAGATTGGATGAAGTTTCCAGAATGAAGACTACCATGAAGAAGAAAGGAGAAGAAGGGCTTGGTACGTGCAAGTGTGCTCAGCACAGCTGGGCTGCAGGAGAAGAAGACTTGGACTTGGAGTGATATTCGGAGGCCCATCAGAAGCAGAGCCCAATATTGTTCTTTCTACAACAATTGTCAGCATTCCAACAACATTCCAGCACTGTTCATGCTCGGTTTTTGCATGAAAACAGAATCAAAATTAGTTAAGAAAAATGCCAAAACATGGGTAATATGGGTAAAATATATATTGCTGTAAGTAACCTTGATTCTCAGGATTACATGTAGAAAGGTTTTCGTATATTTTCTTGAATGAATAATTACATCAGTTATATAGTAATATACAATCCTAATCAACCTAAATTACATTTATGTCCCTTCCACTTATATACCCCTCAAGATGTAGCACCTTCAGTGATGCCAATCTTGTGACAAAGTGTAAGAAATGGCTGACGAGCGAGCGGTTTAGTGAGTAAATCCGCTAATTGATCCTTGGAGTTGACGTGAGAAACTCGAAGAATACCGCCTTGCACTAGTTGACGAACAAAGAAGTAATCCAAAGCTAGATGCTTCAGCGAGAATGAAAAGACAGGATTTGCGCTCAAATATGTTGCACCAATGTTGTCACAAAAGAAGTAATCCAAAGCTAGATGCTTCATGCGAGAATGAAAGACAGGATTTGCGCTCAAATATGTTGCACCAATGTTGTCACAATAAATGACTGGAGGTTGGGACGAAGAAATACCAAGTTCCGTTAAGAGAGACGTGATCCATCGGAGTTCTGCTGCTGTGTCTGCGATAGCACGATATTCCGCTTCGGTAGATGATCTGGCAGTGAATTTCTGTTTCTTGGAAGACCAAGAAATGGGATGGCTGCCAAGGTAAACAATGTATGCCCCCGTAGAAATATACTCATCACGATCTCCCGCCCAATCTGCATCACTAAAGGCGTGTAGAGAGAGAGTGTTACCGACGGAGAAGAAGATACCACGATCTCGCGTTCCAACCAAATACCGTAAGACCCGTTTGAGGGCTTGTAGATGTTCCGTTGTCGGGGCATGCATGTACTGAGATAATTTATTGACAACGAAGCTGATATCGGGTCTTGTAAGTGTGAGATACTGTAGGCTTCCAACAATAATCCGATAGTTGGTTGGGTCGTCTAACTTATCACCTGAGGACAAGGAAAGCCGTGCGCCAGGGGCCATAGGAGTGGTGACTGATTTAGCTTCAGAAAAGTGAGCTTTGTTGAGGATATCCGTGACATATTTGCGTTGAGTGAGAAGTAATCCAGAGGCTGTGCGTGTTACTTCAATGCCAAGGAAGTAAGATAGATTGCCCAAGTCTTTGATGGAGAAGCGGTTTCCAAGTGTTATGAGGAAGCGTTGGACTGCTCCCGAGTTGCTTCCTGTGACGACAATGTCATCCACATAGACAAGAACATATATAGTTACCTCGGAATTGTGAAGAATGAACAAGGATGCGTCGGCAAGGGAGTTAACAAAGCCTTGGTCGAGTAGAAAATCCCGAAGTTCCGAGTACCAAGCCCGAGGAGCTTGTTTGAGACCATAAATTGCCTTGTTGAGTTTGCATATATGATGAGGACGATCATGATCAACAAAACCTGGAGGTTGTGTCATGTATACCTCTTCCGTGAGTTGTCCTTGAAGAAATGCATTGTTGACATCTAGTTGACGAAGACTCCAGCCATTTGCAATTGCAATACTCAAAATCAGTCGAATGGTAGTGGGTTTAACTACGGGACTGAATGTTTCAAAGAAGTCCACTCCCGGTCGTTGTGTAAAACCTTTCGCCACAAGTCTGGCCTTGTAGCGATCCACCGAACCATCAGGTAATCGTTTGATACGATAAATCCAATTGCATCCAACAACATTTGATGCGTGTTGAGCCGGTACAAGATCCCATGTTCCATTACGAACAAGGGCATCAAATTCCTCACTCATAGCCTTCCTCCAACTCGGATCTTTTAGGGCTTGAGAGACAGTTGTAGGTTCGGTTTCCGAAAGGAGTGCCCGATCGGGTGAAGAGGAAGTGCCCGATCGGGTAACTGTTGTTGAACCATCCCCGTAACTTTGCAAGGCTCGGGTGGAAGGGTCATATGCGTGGGCATGAAGTGCCCGATCGGGTGAAGATGAAGAGCCCGATCGGGTG
>CM071863.1:15252422-15269987 GCA_036759665.1 Gynandropsis gynandra
GAGTCGGCGACCGCAAGGGGGGGAGGAGAAGCGGCGGCGAGAGGCGGCGGCGTCGGTTTGAGGTTTTCGTATATTTCCTTGAATGAATAATTACATCAGTTATATAGCAATATACAACCCTAATCAACCTAAATTACATTTATGTCCCTTCCACTTATAACATTCAATATGTATGAACATTAAGAAAAAACCCTAATATATGAGAGTACATTTTTACAAAGAAACCAGAAATCTTTTTACATTCTTTCACAAAATACCAGCAAATCTTCAATAGAAGCATTCCACATTTCATTTTCTGTTTGCACAAACCTAAGAACTAATGGGGTCAAGGAGAACAACCTTAGATTTTTTCTAGGTCATTAAAATCAACATATACAGTATGATATTTGTATTTATTTTGATGGATGGAAAAATAATTTTTTTGCCAATAACAACGGACATAGCAAAATTTGTATAATTATACATACACGAAATAAAACACAAAATAACCAATTTTGACTTAGCTATAATGTCTGTTTAATTACAATTGCAGCCTAAATCCACTACTTATATTTATATTTAAATTTTTCTTCTTTTATAACAATTGCTTCAGCTTAGATAAATACGAACACTACTCGTTGAGGACAAATATAATCAGTGGTCTGAAGCACAATCTTGATAAACACAACCTTTACGCCAAAGCTTTCTTACGAGATTGACTACTTTTAGATAACACAGTTGATATTAAACTACGTCTGATAGTAAGCCATAACATAAATGAACGAAATACCAACATGCCAAAATATTCAGAAGTCACTACTCTATTAGTCTGGCATTTCAACAAATCATAACAACATAGAGATATTTTCTTAGAGAAACAATATAATGTTTTTGTACGTGTAAGTGAACTTCACTCCACCTATTTACCTTTCCAATACCCTATGTTATTCCCACATGGAGAAGATGGATATCATATAGATCTAGAATTAGTTCCATCTTCGTCATCAACAAGAAAAACAACAAACCAGAATTAGCATGTGAGAGTTAATGGCCTACTGTTTACATTGGTGATCAGCAAAGTCATGTCATTTATTATGTTCAGACAGATTTCCAACAACTTGTAGTTGACGGATTTTGTATATTTGAATTTGAAAAAAAAAATCATACATTAGAAATAACTAAAGTTAGATTCGCTCAGAAGATTACGAAATAATATAGTCTAGTTGCACGAACGATTAGAAGTCGAATTCTAATGTCATCTTCTTTTGCAGGTGGTTCATTTAATATGAAACAAAACTATTTAGATGCAACGACGTTTTTCCAAAAATTAGGCTACTCATTTTCTTCATAAAATTTGCTTGCAATCCAAAATGGATGAAAAATACACCAAAATCTAACTACACGAGGATTAGCTCAAGAAAATAGACTAGATATATTCATAGGAATGTTCAAATCAAAGATTTAAGATTTAATAATGGATTTCAGAAGAAACCAAATATTTGGAACAATTGCATCAAGTATATATACATTTCTCGATATATCTGATTATACTTTCCTTTGTCCAATAAACAATTAATACAACACATTGTAACGAACATATATATTGAACATATCAACGGATACCCGTTGCCAGCTTTCAACGTATACCCATTAACAAGTTTCAACGGGTATCCGTTGGAAAGTTACAATGGGTATCTGTGGGCATTTTACAATGGGGATCCGTTGAAACATGATAATGAGCATCCGTTGAAAGTTGTTGGCTGGAGATAGCAATGGATACTCATTTGAAAAGAAATGATGGAAATTTTGAAAAAATCCAACGGATGCCTGTTGAAAATTTTGAACATTTCCAACGGGTTTCCGTTGATAATCTTACAAATAAATTAAATAAAAATTAACAAAATAAAAAAGTTTAATATATATAAAATTTATACAAAATTAAAAACTATTTTACTGCATGTCATCTAAACCGGTACCGTCGTCTTCATGTCCGTGCTCGCCAAGGTCTCGTGAAGGGGTTGCATCGGAGTCGATGATCTATTCTTGTGTCAACGTTGTTGCTCTCGTCGGTGTTGGTGGTTGATACGTTTGACCGGTTAACAATTCGATGATGCTCTCCATGTGACGCATATGCACTCGCGTATCTCAAATCTCAGATTGCGTTTCTTGAAGAGCTTGTGTTGTTTGAAGTGTATAAAATCTAGACCGTATAGTGCCCCTTATACGGCCTAACAGACTGCAATATAAAACAAATTAAAGTTAGTATATCGATTAAAAATATTTTATATAATTACAGATTATTATAACAATAATGTTAAATGCCTCTAAATAAATTTTATCCTTTTGTAAAGACGAAGATAGTTGAGAGTTGAACAGATGGCTTGTGATTGCTGTGTGATTTTCTCCGTCACAGCTTTCACCGTCCGTTCTGCTTGAGGGTTAACAAGTTCAGGTTCATCGACCTCTTCCCCGACGACGAACTTCTTCTTGGTGTGGGTCTCTACAACCAGCTCCAGAAGAGTCCGTTCTCTTTCCATCCTCTACATCCCTAACATTATAATAATACGATTAGTTAACAATTTTACTTAAAATAAATTTTAAATTATTAATATAAATAATATGTACCAATTCTTTCTTTAAAAAAAACTCTGATCCTGAGGTATGGCGATGCGGACCATCCCCGTGAACTTTCTCACCGTATCGACATTTTTTGGCGTTCTCGCTTTTGGCCTTAAAGTCCTCTGACTCCTAATGCTAGACAAGTTGGTTGAATTCCTCATCCGTTGCCCATGTCGGTTTGGCGTTCTTTTATAATAGTTAGGGGTGACCAATTCGGGTTACTCGAATCGATTCGAACAAGACGAATTGTTTGGAATATGCCTAAGAACCCATATGGGTTCAAATTTCAGAATTCGTTTGGGTTAGGGTCGATGCGGTTCAGGTTCGGGTAAAATCCGAGAAACCGAACAACCCAATTTAAAAAATAAAAATAAAAAAATATAATTTTTAAAATATATAAACACTAAAAAATACTAGTAAATTTTCTTATATATGTATATATTTATGATAAATTTAATATTTTATATCTTTATATTTTAAAAAATGAATTATCCAAGTAATTCTAAAACCGAATAACTTAAATTATGTATAATATCCGAAAAAACTGAACCCGAACAATTCGAATAACTTGAACTACCCAAAGAACCCAAATATCCAAATGTAAAACAAGTTATTTTGGGTCCAATGATTTTGAACCCGAACAACCCGTACTCTAACCGAACCTAGACCGAAAACATTCGAGTTCTATTCAGGTCCAATTTTTCAACACCCGAAAAACCAGAACTTGAACCGGAACCGAAATCCGGATTAAACACCCCTAGTAATAGTTGCGCTTGACATTGTTCATGATAAAGTGCAACTGAGCTTGTATATCGTGCATCCAAGCGGTATAGATGTGTAATGTATCATTCTTCTGCAAACTATATGCGCACTGTAAAATTAAATTTAAATAAAATTCGATAATAATTTAAAAGAAATTTTATACTAAACACACTTATGATAAATATACACCACCATCGGTGGCGTATAACTTCTAGCGTCATCTGTCAAGAGTAATAAAGTCGATCTTGTAATGAAACTTAGACGATGTTAATGTTCCTGTGTTTAAGAACATCATCCACATAACCTACATGTGTAAACAAAATCATTACACAATATTTATAATTAATTGAAATATGAGTATTTGTAAATAATATCTTACCACAATGTTTTGTTAGGACGTTAGGATCAATAACAAGAATGGTAGGATGCTCATCAAAATTATCGATAAAACATCAATATCCACCATATCATCTTCTTCATCAAATATCGGTGGTGCCGATATAGGTGAATGAGAGCGATATGGTAGTGGTGATGGTGGTGGTGGGGCTCATGCGAAACCCGTCAACATCCCACCATAACTGATAAAATCGTTGAACTCTCATTGTGTTTAAGTGTTTAGTAATTATTTTTTTTAGAGAAATTGATGTTTTGGTTTTGAGATTTATTGAAAATGAACTCTTCAACACATAAATGTCCAATGGACATTGTTGAAAATGATGTCACCTCAAGAGACGTAATTAATTGACATGATTGTTGGGTTTTCAACGGAAGTCCGTTGAAAATTCTATTCACGAGGCAATGAATGACATAAATGGTTATATATATATATATATATATATAAGGAGAATGTTTTGATGGCTTCCGGTGAAGCCACCTCATCAAATAAAAAACACATATTTTAATTAATAAAAAATAATAAATACAAATTATACAATAAATACAATGTTAATAATTAAAAACTTTTCATCTCCCAATTTACAATATATATATATGTATAGATATATAATAGAATTTATTATAATAATTTATAACATTCCAATATAATTTAAAAAATTAATAACTACAATTTTTAAGCAAATAAAAAATATAATTTTAATTATATATATAAAATAAGAATGTTTTGGTGGTTTCTTGTGAAGCCATCTCATTAAATAAAAAATTATTTTAATTACTAAAATAATAAATACAATTATTATAATAAATATAATTTTAAAAATTAAAAACTTTTCACATCCCAATATAAAAAACATCCTATGATTGATTATTATAATTTTTAACATCCAAACACAATAAAAAGTTAATAGTTATTGCATTTAACTAGTATACATTACTTTTTCCCATTCCAATCATTACTACACTTTTGTTTTCATGCACTTTTGTTTTCTTCCACTCTATTTCATCTTCTAAATGATTGAAAAATAATTAATTTATTAATTAAAAATTCTAAACATTATTCTTCGATAACATTATATGTTTTGAATTCATATAGTATACAAACTTTCAATATTTGTCTAATAGAAAAAATCATTATTTTGATCAATGAATTTATACTTTTTTCATTATTTTAATTACTAAAAAAATAAACTATAAAAATCATAACATAATTACAAATTTAATAAGTAAAAAGTTTTCACCTCACTATTTAAAAAAAATATATAATATACATCTTATTATTGATTATAATAATTTATAACATCCCAACAAAATAACAAAATAATAATTACAATTCTTAAGCAAATAAAAAACCAATTTTGATTATAAAAAACATAATAACTACAATTCTTACAATAAATATAATATGTATAAAAAATAATATTTTGGCGGCTTATGGTGAAACCACCTAATCAAATAAAAAAATATTTTAATTAATAAAAAATAATAAATATAAATCATATAAATATATACAATTTTAATTATTAAAAAATTTTCACCTCCCAATTTACAAAAAAATAATATACATCCTATGATTTATTACAATAATTTATAACATCCCAACACAATTAGAAATTAATAATTGCAATTCTTAAGTAAATAAAAAAACCAATTTTAATTATAAAAAACTACAATTGTTACAATAAATATAATTGTGATAATTTTAACTTTTTACATCTCAATTTACAAAAGAAATATACATCCTATCCTATCATTGATTATTAAAAACCAATTTTAGTTACTAAAAAATAATAAATACAATTCTTACAATAAATATAATTTTAATAATTAAAAACTTTTCACATCCCAATTTACAAAAAAAAAAAACAAATAAATCCTAATTATAATAATTTATAACATCCCAAGATAATAAAAAATTAATAATTCCATATTGCATTTCATGTACTATATATTTCTTTTTTTCAATTTATTTTACTTAATTAATCATTATATTATTTAATTACGAAATAATTTCATGCACTTTTTTTACCTTATTTTATCTTATTTTATCTTCTTAAGGATTGAAAAACAACAAATTTATTTGTTGATAATTCTAAACATTATTCTTCTATGACACTATATATTCTAAATTCATATGTTATCAATTTTTTCAATAGTTAGCCAATGAACAAATCATTATATTGATCAATTATTTTTTATTTTTTTTCAGTTTTTAATTATAAGACTATCAAAAACTATATTCCGCGTAAGCCCAGGTACAATTCCAATGTATAATAAAAGTGGAGACAATTACCTATCTTAATTCATATTATTTTATTAAATGTATAAACATTAATATTTTAATGGTTAATATTTTAGTTTATGAAAAAACAAGTAAAAAGAAAACGAGTAAAAAATATTAAAAATTTTAATATTAAATAAAAAATTATTTTAATTATTAATATTTTGTTAAATATATAAATATTAATACTTAAATTGTAAATGTTTTAGCTTATGAAAGATTAATAAAGATATATATATAATATATATATATAAATTAATATCTTAAGTTCTTAAAAAATAACTTTTTAATGGTGAAATTTTCTAAAATTTTTATTAAATATTTTTTTATAAAGTTTTGGGATTAGTGGAATAATAGTCTAGTTTATATATAATTTTCAGAATTTAAAAATAAAAGTTTTTACCTCTATATTACTGAAAATCAAATTTTAAATATCAATTTTAATATTACTCGATGTAACTTTAGAAATCTATGTATAAAAATAAAAGTTTTTACCTCTATTATGGTGAGAACACATCACTAAAGAGAACCTCTCCCATTGTGCTTCTTTCAATCTCTTCTTCTTCCACCTTTTTAATGGTTAACTCTTCGGATTCTTTCCAGACTCCTTTAATAACCAACTCTTCAGGTTCTTTCCAAACATCCACCACTATCACTGTTATTAAAATGCTATGAACTAATGAATAATTTTCATGAGCTGATTCATCTCCTTCTTATGATTTGTGCAAGCATAATAGTAAAATTTAGATGGTGTTTGTGTTTCATTCGTATGGATGTATGAACTCTCTTTCTCTCTCAAATGTGTTTGATGCTTTTGGTGAACAATGATTTTTTCCTCTTAGATGTGATACTCCTCACGCTCTCCATAACTTCATATATATTAATCATGTATACAAAAGTTGGAGCTTGCCATGAACAGACAAACTCTTATAATCTACGATGCGATTGAGAGGAAGTTCATTTAGTTTTGAATGTTGAAAACGACTTATTGTTGAAATCCGACGAGATTTCGTTCGATCGATCAATTCGCAGAGGAGGTCATCGGCTTCGTTAGATGGGTCTGCTATGTGTAATAGGTTTCTGTACATAATCAATGGCAGGTTCGATGATTTTCAAGAGGGCAATTAAATTTTCTGTTGAAGGTAAGGTCGTAGTATGTGACTATGCATGTCTAGATTACCAAAGGGTAGCTGGGCGATGTGATGCGATGACGACAAGGAAAGGGGAAAATGATGAAAGTGCGAAAAAAAGAGTTCAGATTGTGGCAACGAGAGGTCGCAAGATGATGATAGAACGATTAGGCGGCAACGGTCGAAAGAAGCCATGGGACAACGAGGTGTTTTTGGCCAACAAAGCGTCGCCAAGGCTGTGACTACAACCTGGCAGCTAAAAGATTTGGGGGTATCTCCCTTTCAGAAGTTTAGTTTCTGGATTATGTTGCTTATTTGAATTGTATGGATCAAGTGGAATACATTGAAGTTTAAAATTGACATCAATGATAAAATCTCTCCAAATGTTTCATAGATCACAAAGAGGCATTTCCTTAAGCAGAAGATACAATAGAATTGGCATCAAGGAGTTTTGAGTTTTGGCATGTGTTGAAAAATTATGGAGGTAAGTTCGTTAATCTGTCTTTGGTTCTCTCTTACATTGGTTTGGTCATAAATCTGAATCGAACTCCCATCACCGTGGACTATGCATCATGCTTGTCGATGATGATGACTTGAACAGAACCATCCCCAAGCGGCTCCTAGAGAAACTCGGGTGTGAAGTGACTACTATCTCATAAAGGTTTGAGGAAAACCATATCCATTGATCGTGAATTTAATGGTCGCATTTTAATTCTCTCTCCTATTTCCCTTAATTACATCTCCCAAAGAAGCTCATCCTATATAATCTCTTACATTTCTACAAGATAGAAATATTTCGTCAGAATACTTTTCCTTTGGGCTGTAAATCTTTTCTATTGAATCGAAAAACAGAGTTCAGGTGAAATATAACATCAACTTTAACAAAGAAAAAAGCTTAGTTACATGGCCTGACAATACATAAAAGACAAAACATAACTGTTGTATGTGTAATCAACACAAGGGCATCGAATCAAGACCAAAACAAGAAGAATATGTGATTTCTGAAACATTATTGTATATGTTAGGAGATTTCCATTTTTATCAGATTTCTATTTCTTTGGGATTCCAGTTTATTAGGATTTCCATTTTTTTGAGGTTTCTTTTTATTGTGTGATAATACATATTTTCTATTTTTATTTAGATTCAATATTGTGATATTTTCATTATGCATATTCATTACCTATTGATATTTTCAATTTTGTTAAACATTTGTAGATTTGAAAATATTCACAAGACATTTGAAAATATTCTAATAGGAGAAAATCAAGTAATTTAACAATTCTATGGAAAGAAATCAATCAGAAATTTGGAAATGAGCTTAGTCTTAAAAGGAAGAAGTGGATGTACGTCCAAATTACTCTCTCAATCATATTGGTGCATCAAAATTTAAAAAGAAGAGAGGAGAGTGAGGAAAGTGTTTTGTGTTTGTTTGAGAGCCTTTGAGAGGAGAGTTTGTAACATAAACCTTAAGCTATAAAAGTTTGGAGGTTTATGGGTGATTGATTCAAGTGAGGGTCATTCAAAAATCTAATTGTTGTGATAATTGTTCTAGGCGGTTCACACAGGGGTTTGTAAGGATATTGCTTGAAGTTTAGTTTCAAGATGGGCATTGTATTCAAAGAGAGTGTTTGAGTCTTGTAATCCAAGTATACTCAAAGAAAATCGAATTATACCTGTGATCGTTTGAAGTTTGAAAAAGCATTGTTTGAGCGTGGTGTTCCAAGATCATCACAAGAATTTATCGTGTGTGTACTCTTTAAACTTTCAATTGATATCAGAGCGTGCAACGGATCAGAGGAGATAACCTCACACATCTATGAGAGATTCAGAAGGAGAGCTAAAAACAACACGAGATATCTACTTGTATTGCACACCGATAATGCTAAACTCGTCTAACCGATAATGCTAAACTCATCTAACTATGTGAATTAGAAAGTTAAGATGAAAGCAAACATTCGTGGAATCGATGAAAACGTATGGAGGGCTGTCAAGTATGGGTGGGACCCTCCGGCTGTAATCGATGCACATGGAGATAAGAAGGAGAAGTCAGTGGAACAATGGACGCTGATGGAAAGAACTCTCACTTACAATGAAAAAGCATTGGCTGTCATATTTGATTCAGTTGATGTGGACGAATTCAAGCAAATACAAGGATGTGAATCTGCTAAGGAGGCTTTGAAAATGTTTGAGACAATACATTAATGTACTCCAAGTGTGAAGAGAACGAGATTAGACATTATTGAGCACCAATTTGAGAAGTTTGAAATGGAAGAAAACGAGAATGTGAAGAAATTTATTGGAGGACTCAATGCGCTTGTAAATGGCGTACATGTACTTGGCCAATAATATGAAAATAAGAAGCTGGTAAAGAAAATTTTCCGTTGTCTTCCTCAAAGATTTACTACTAAAAAATATGCCATGAATATGTCTCTTAACACCGATACAACAAACTTCAAGGAGATTGTGGTAATTCTTTCGGCATATGAGATTGAACTACAATTGGAACATGGATCAACTAGCAAAGAATCCAATCAAGGAATAGATTTACAAGCCGTTGAAAAAACATCTAGGATTGAAGAAACAATGAAAAATGTGTCTATCTTGGCAAAAATTTTAACAAGTTTCTGAATGTTTCGGACTACAAAAAATGAATGTGAAACAATCAAAGAATATACGATAAATCATTTTCCAATCAAGAATAAACAAGTTCAGATTTTGAAAAGAAAGTGATGACACGGAGATGACGAACTAGATAGAATTCATTGGAATTATTGACCCGATGATAAACGAGTAAGTGAAGAAGATAATGACGATGACCTAAACATAGAAGAGATATATGGAAAATACATCAAGATGAACGAACTCAACATAGAGATTCTCAAAGAAATTGAGGAAATACGTTGACAATTGTAACATACATGTGAGAAGCTCAAAAAGAAAGAATAAGAAGTGATGCTAGTTAAAGCCAACTTGAAGAAAGAAGAAAAAAAATGTTGACTAGCAGAACAAAGAAACTGGATTATCTCCTCATAATAGGAAATAGGGAACCAAATAATTTGGATCTTCATTATGAAAGTGGAGAATCAAGCACACAAGGAAAATTCGTCTCAATGATGAAGGCATACCTCATATTTAACTAAGTACACCTCGAAAAAAGGTCGACTTGAAAAATAGTAATTTGCAAAGAAGACAAAAGGTTTGTTATTACTATACAAAGAAAGGTACATATCCAGTCCAAATGGTACTATGTCAAGAGACTACGAGCACGAGAAAAGTATTCTCCATGGATACCAAGAAGAATTCATGGTGAGTATAGATATTGGTTACCAAAAAATAATTGAAAAGAACATTTCTATTGGACATCTCCACATTTTCGAGGTAAGAATTCTTCTTTGCATTTTCCTAATTTTAAGAAAATTCGGTTTAAGAAATATGATCTATATCGCAATGTCACACTCACCTCCACTCAATATGAACTAGATTCAATGTAGTATTTTGATAGTAGTTGTTCGAGACACTTGATTGAAAATTTTAGCTTACTCTAAAACTTCAAAGAAAATGTTAAAGGAGAATATGTGACTTTTGGAGATGTACGCCAGGGAATGATATAAGAGAATTGTGATGTTAAAACAAGTGGGCTACATGAGTTTACTAACGTACATTATGTGTAGGGACTTCGAAAAAATCTAACAAGCATTAGTCAATTATGTGACCAAGGATTAAATGTGCAATTTTCATATTGAAACATGTGTATTCACTAATGCAAATGGAGAATGTGTTCTTGCAGGAACTCGAGCTTTAAATGATGCTCCATATGTATTCATGATTAAAATTCCATAGAGTCACATAAGCTTCACTTCGTGTGTGGCATAAAAAATTGGAACAAGTAATTCTTCAACTACATCCAAATATGTTTAACTCACATTTAGTTTTAGGTGTGCCCAAGTTATCCCAAATAGAGGATATAGTGTGTAAAAATTTTCAAATGGGAAGAAGAAGACAACATTGCACTAGAAAATTCTATGCAACTCATTTGGATGAACCAAAGTTATCATATTATGGCACAAATTTTAATCCTCTTATAGCTCATTGTGATGCAATACAATCTTTTAGAACTAAGCATACCGAAATTCATAATCATTTACTTAGAGAACAAGTTTATAAAAAACAACTACATATCGAATATGTGACCACTGAACAAAAATTGGCTGATATTTTTACAAAAACTTTAGATTTGAATTGTTTTGTGTGTTTGCAGCAATCCTAGGAATTTTAAACTCTATACTCAGTAGCTATTAATGAGATTATGAGGTAAAGGGAAGTTACTCATAATTTCACGTGAAAATCTTAAAGTGGAAGTATGCGAGAGAAAATAAAGCATTATACGTGAAGTTTCTCAAAGTATACCTTGAAACTCGTATTTGTTACATAATATCTTTTAAGGTGTGCAGATGTGGAACAAAACTTCTACACTATGTTATCAATGGAAATAGTACATAGAAATTATGAATGCACGATAGTTGATATGAGTGCAATGAGTACATTGGCTCAGGTCTAAATGGTGGGATGGATATCCAACTTCAACGTCTTAAAGGCATAAAGTAAAAAATGAACCTAAATACTCCCTATGATTGAAATCAAAAGAGTTTACCAATATGGTATCTTGGGTCTAAGTGGTGGAGAATCCGTCAACTTCGACGTCCTAGAAGCCGAGAATGCTTGTTCATAAAAGAACAAATGATTAAAGTGCCGAAAAAAGGTACATAAAAATATATATAATCTTTTTTTTTTGCTTACATCTGCTAAATTTCCAAAGTATACTTTGGCTGAAGATCTAATTACATTATTTTCAAATTCTAATACCTCATATGAAATATTTGTTTTTGGTGAGAAAAGGGTTTTGTCAAAAGAAAATGACGATTTTGTTACGAAAAAAATCAGTCTATTGAAATTTAGTAGCTCCTAATTCGTGAAGTTATTGTTTTTACTTAACGAAAATATAAAGGAATACAATTGATTTTGGTATTGATTAGTTAAAGGTACTGAATTAAAGGAAAAAGAACATTCATGATCACATGTTCATTCCTTTATATTTGTGCATAATCTTTAGGAACATCTAACATCATTATTTCGAATAAATTAAAATGTATTACTGGAATAAATACCCCGAAAAAACAACCATTAACAAGATGATCTATTATGGTTTCGGTCTTCTACTCACACAAACAGGTGGAGAAGGTACGCCAATGGTTTTCCGAGTATTATTGAGGGGGAGAATCCTTTACTATTTAAATATATTATTGATCCCTTTTAGTTAAACTGTTTGATATCCTATTTTTTTTCAAATCATTAAAATATTTATAAGATATAGATATATTCATAATAAATATACCAAGAAAAAATTGAACAAAAATTCTGAATGTTAAATAACAATTCCATGTCCCATATTATAAAAACGTTCAAAATGATTTAAACAAAAAAAGATAATTTTTAATAATTTGCATGAGTTCAAAATTAATTACAATAACTAAAAAAAATAAAAATCAGACTTTCTAAATGACAATAAATACAACTTAATATATTAACGTTGTAAATTTTTAATTTATAAACTTATTTTTTTTAAATCAATATCTACCTAAATAAGTCTAATATCATGGTTTAATTTTTCCATGTTTTGCCTTGTCAAGTGAAATAAATATCTTGAATAGCTTAACCAATCGTACATTTATAATATATTATATTACAAATAATTTTATAATAATTTTTTTATATAATAAATTTTTTCTATATAAAAATATAAAGTTAAAATTATTAAAAGCTGCATTAGCTTGAGAACTAGTTTCATAAATGCGTGAGATATAAATATTTTTATTACAATATTTTTGGAGGCATATGTTTTGCACATGCATTGCACATGTCATTAGTGAAGTCCCGTAATGAAAAATCAGATAATAAATGAACATTATACAAATGTTTATACATATAAAGATTTCAAAAGGGCAATAAAATGAACATTGTAATAGGCTATTAGATATATATATATATATATAATATCAAAAGACGAGTCTTGCATGAATAAGAGTGCTGAGATACTCACACAATCCAGGAAAAGAACATTGGATTACATTAATAAGAATGTTGAGATATCTTAACTATGGTTTATATTAAATATCCTCCAGTATTATAAGGATATAGTGATGCAAATTGGGTTTCAAATAATACATATACTAAATCCCCAAGTGGGTATATATTTACATTTGAAGGAGCAGTTATATCTTGGGAATCATCAAAGCAAACGGTAGTGACACGTTCAACTATGGAAGTAGAATTTGTAGCGTTTGATAAAGCTGGTTAGGAGGCAGAATGGCTTAAAAATTTTTTAGAAGTATTAACGGATATAATTCGTGTGATTGATACGAGAATATTCTCCGAGATCACACGAATTATTCTGATGATATTCTACGAGATATTATGGATATTTTCTGATATCTTATTTAATTGATTCGACTTCTTTCAAAATGTAGCCCCATATTTGACATGGTATCAGAGCCCAATTCGTCCCGATTTGAATATACCGATGTTGGACCCCCGATTGCGATGTCCACGCTCCAGGACCGAGCCTGGGCGTGAGGAGGAGTGTTATGATAAGTTATCCCACATCGGGTAGGACATGAACTTTGGGACTTGTATATATGGTGTTGGGCAACCCTAAACTCTTGAGCTAGCTTTTGGGATTAGTTAGGCCCAACCCATATTTATCAAGAAGGAATTCTGCTGTGGCAAAAACCTATGACTGTCATCTGTGTTCATTGTGACAATATGGCTGCTCTTGCAAGAGCGAAAACTAATTTACAATTGTAAATCGAGGCGTATTTGGCCATGCCATATCTCGATACGAGACTTGCTAAAGAATGAAATTATATCCATTGACTACATAAAATCTAAGGAAAACATCGCGAATCTGTTTACTAAAAGTTTTGATAGCGAGCAAGTTTTAAATATAGCGAGGGGAATGGGCTTCAAGCCAATGGAATGAGTCATCACTTGGCGGAAACCTAACCTAAAAACATTGGAGATCCCATGGTCTAGATCAATAGGATAACTAGTTAAGAAAGACTCAAGTCTCATGACATACTATCAAGCCTTTCCTATGCTAAAATAACGTATGTCTTCATTAGTGAATAAAGGGTTGAATCTTACGATTCTTAATAATGCTAATAGCTTGTGAAAGTGGAATTGATATGGACTTTTCGTGATTGGCGTTACATATATGAGATCAATGTGGGGTCGCATCTATGAGAACCAAGATAGCTAAGTTCTCTAGAAATATCATGAAGAAAGGATATTTTCAGGACCAGAATGAAGACAACCGTAAGAATTGAAATATTTCGGTTTGGTATGTATGATACTTATTGTCTTGATTTACTACGAATCGTGAGTAGTTCAAGACTGTAACTCACTAACTCACAAAGTGAATCCGATAAGTAATCACAATGAATAGTTCAAGTCCAAAAGACACATTTCAAATGCATATTTAACAAGAATTCTGAGAATGAAAACTTATTTTCTATTAAAATGTGCAGTATTATTAAGTATGAATAGAAAATATGGGGTACTGTAGGCACATGCTTTGCACATGCATTAATAAAGTCTCACATTAGAAATTGAGACAATAAATGAACATTATATAAATGTTCATACATACAAAGATTTCAAATGGGCAATAAAATGAGCATTGTAATAGACTATTGGGTATATATATATATATATATATATAATATCAAATATGGGCTTTGAGCCTTGGGGCTCTTGGTTGAGGCGGATCGAAGCTTGGCAGAAATTTTTTCCGACCGTTGTATTTATTCGTTGGTGATGAAACAGTGCATTTGATGAAGTGGTGCATCTGTTCAAATGCTCTGAACGCTCCTCTCCGAAACCTTTGTTGCATCTCTTAACTTGCACCCGAAGTTATCTATATGAATGATCATCTGATCATTCGAAAAACACAGAAAAAACCGTTCGTTTACCCTTAAGATTCTGAGAAAGTCACAAAGTAAATTTGATAAAAGATCAATCTCTTATGATTGTTTAATCCTCAATACGGAATATGACAACATTTATGTCTTAGAACACTGCAAACACATACATCGATCATCTGAAAAACATGTATTTTTTGTTGTTTTTTGTTTCTATTTAATATTTGTTTATTAATCGCTTATAAATTGTTCATTCGAATACATCTGAATTCATTAGCTCTAACATTTTTATAATTTCTAAAATTTCATAAATGTGTAATATATACATTTTTTTAATTTTAGAGTTTTTTGACTTAATATATATCTATTGGATGGCTTGAAAGTGATAAAAATATTACTCCGACACTCATAGAAACTCGAATCTAATAGAAAAAGATATAGACGTCCACATCTTGATTTTGGCATGTGAGGTATCCTATGAAGTTATAATTTCCATTAAACTTGTTTCACCAAATTATTACTATCTGTAGAATATTGTTTTATAAATACATAGTAATCTCTACATAGGAACCATGTCTAAATATATACAAAACCTAGTTCATATCGTATGATAAGTTCAAATCCAAAGTCTATGTTTATCGCCATTATTAGATTTGGTTTAGTATTTAGTCTTTACTTTACCAAAGATGCTACAATGTCTCATTTGGTTTAACTCCTTTAAAATCAAATTAAAGCATTAATGTTCCCATATGTTCTAAAATCAAAGATGGTACAAATCCTAAAGATATTCTCCCTTGATGGTGTCAAACGGCATAAGACCTTTTGTTTTATTTGATTCCATCCGAAAATTTGTGTTTCATCAAATATTCTATCCTTTTCTTATTAGAAGGTATCAAGATTTGTAAAAGATGGATATTGATTATGAATAAACAAGAAGGTTATGATAAATTTTTGGAGTAGAAGAAAGTAAGAACGAATGAATATTTTGATTATATAAATTGTTCAATATATGAAGACTATTTGTTGTCAAATCCATCAATATTCTAATATATCCCTTCACGATGGAATTTGTGATATTTCATCCTCAACATAATCTCAAAATATCAAGAGATAGAAAAATATTGTTATGAGAGGGTGAATATAATCGGAATCACATTTGATCGGAAATACAAATCAAATATAAATATGAAATTGATAAAAAAAATATATAAATATTATTGATAAAATTAAATAGAGAATTGAATGAAAATCTATATATATTAAAAGTTTAACAATTTGGAGGCTTCTCATACATTCTCTTCTCTCAAGCTTTCAAATCATCAAAGTTTTTTTACATTAATTACCATTCATAAATTACTTTAAATGAATTATATATTAGTAATATTAATATTTTAAAGAAACACAAAATATTTATATTAGTTTAGAGAATATTTTAGTTATTATATATGTAAATAAATAAAAAATAAAAAATTAATAAATAATAAACAACAAAAAATGTTATATATTTATTTGAAATAAAATTTAGTATAAATAAATAAAATAGATTTATTCGAAATAAAATTTAGTAAATTATTAAACTTGAACAAAATAATAATTAACAAATATTTATTTTTTATGCATTCTCTTTTCTCAAACTTCCACATCATCAAAATATTTTTTTGTTTTTTATTCTACATTAATTATCATTCGTAAATTACTTAAAATGAATTATATATTAGTACAATTAATATTTTAAATAAACACAAAATATTTATATTAAATTAGAGGATATTTTAGTTATTATACATGTAAATAAAAAAAATCTATATATTAAAAGTTCAACAATTTGGAGGCTTCTCATGCGTTCTCTTATCTCAAGCTTCCACATCATCAAAGTTTTTTTTTTGTTTTTTATTTTACATTAATCACCATTCATAAATAAAATAAGTTTAACTTATTTTAATAAATTTAAATTTTAAAAAACTACAACTTCAAGTATTTAAATTTCAAAATAATTGCATTTTTTATCATAATACTAAATTTAATAGAATTTTAAAGATATTAAGATAAACAAATAATATAAAAGATAAATTTATACATTTATTTGTATAATGATATTAGATTTGTGAATTGAAAAATAATAATAGAAAAGTATATGATTCGAAAGGATTATTCTTTCTATTAAATGCTTAAAATTTAAAATTTGGATTTACATGCATAAACTTAAAATATTTATATAAAATTATAATTTTATATGAATATACAAGAAGAGATAGAAAAAATTCAACTTCGTCAATGATAAAGAAGAACACAACACAATCCAAGAAAATGTGTCGATTTCATCCAATTGATTATAGTATTAAATCAATACAATTAAAATATAAAGTTGTACAAACAAAACTTATTCTTATGATTTTCTAGATTCAGAAAGTGTAAAAAATAAACC
>CM071863.1:15282905-15324290 GCA_036759665.1 Gynandropsis gynandra
AGATTGTGCTGCTGGAATGATGCCCGATCGGGCATGGCATGTGTGCCCGCTCGGGCACAAGGCAAAATGGTCCTAAATGCTTGCCCGAGTCGTGCTAAATGGTCCACACAATTGGCCGTAGGTTTTGCCCGATCGTGCAAGGGTTGTGCCCGACCGGGTGAGGCTTTTCCATGCTCAATCTCGTCCCGTTTGTCCCGTGATGATCCCCGAAGTTGCTCCTTAGCTCCGTGCATGTCCTTTTAGCTCCAAAATGGTCCAAATACGCGTAAAAACCTGTAAGAACATGAAAGGCACGAAAGCAAGTAAAACGGATACGGAATCATACGTAAAACATCACATATGTATCAAAAACGTCTCCAAAATCGTGCAAAAAATACGTATGAAAACGAGATGATCAACGAACACGGCCAACGGATGGTTTCCGTTGCCATCCGTTAAAATTTGCGACGGACTGCCAACGGACTTTCTAACGGAGGGTATCCGTTACAAATCCGTTGCAAATTGTAACGGATTTGTAACGGATTTCTGCCCGTTGCAATATCACGTCATCCGTTGCAATCCGTTGGTTCTGCTTTCCAACGGACGGATCCGTTGCCCTGTCCGTTGGAAATCCCGTGTTTTTTTGTAGTGCATGGCAACTGGGGTTCACAAAACAGTCTAAATTTGTACAAAACCAGTCATCTATACCAAGGTATCAAAATACTTCTTCTATTTTAGAAATATCTTCTGATATACCTACCACACCAGATGCTTCTTTATCAAGTTCAGAAGGTTCAGATAACGTGTCTGCAGGTTCTCATGATGTAACAAAAAGTTTGAATTCATATTCTTCTCCCTGTAATGAAGCTATTTCTTCCGAATTAACAAATTATGATTCCTTAGTAAATACAGAATTCTATAAATCAATACCCCATGATAACTAGAATTAAGTAAGGAATTTATAAACCTAATCCTAAATACACTTTTTTTACTACACTAGATATTCCTCATGAACCTAAATCTATAAACTCAGCACTGAAACATGATGGATGGTTTAAAATAATGATAACAGAAATGGATGCATTACAAGTAACCTCGACTTTAATTCCATATTCTCCAGACATTAATGTTTTAGGATGTAAATGAATTTTTAAAACTAAACTTAATGCTGATGGATCCTTGAACAGTTTGAAGGCTAGATTAGTGGCAAAAGGTTTTCATCAAGAAGAAGGTATTGATTATCTAGAGAAATTTAGTCCAGTAGTTAAAACATCAACAATTAGAACTGTGTTGGCTGTTGCAGTAGTTAATCAATGGCCAATCACACAATTAGATGTTAAACATGCATTCCTACATGGAGATTTAACTGAGGATGTTTATATGCAACAACCACATGGCTTTGAAGATATTAATCATCCTACTCGTGTATGCAAATTACACAAATCTCTTTATGGTTTAAAACAGGCTCCTAGAGCCTAGTTTGATAAATTCAGCTCCTTCTTGATAGAATTTGGGTTCAATTGTAGTATTTTAGATATTTCTCTATTTGTATCAACAAGGTTCAGATAAGATTTATCTTTTACTTTATGTTGGTGATATGATTCTAACTGGAAATTCTAAGAAATTGTTGGAACACCTTACAACAGCTTTGACTCTCAGGTTTGTTATGAAAGATCTTGGTCAATTACATTACTTTTTTGGTGTTCAAACTATATTTCATTCTTCAGGTTTGTTTCTTCACCAAGAAAAATATGTCTTAGATCTTCTTGCAAATGCATGTATGCAAAATTGTAAGCCAATATATACTCCTTTACCTTTAAAGTTAACTAAATCTGATTCTACTATGATAAGTTCTCTGACGGGTGTTGTATTCAAAGAGTGTCTGAGTCGTGTAATCCAAATATATTTACAGAAAATTGAGGTCGAATCTGTCTAAACATTTGTGAGGTCGAAGTTCAAATTCAATATTCACACCCATACAATTTTAGATTACAACTTGTGGATTTGACATCCTTTGTTTAACATCATTCACTCCAAATTATTTGCTAAAGATATTATATCTGTTCTATAGAGAATCCCAAATCCGATTCTACACAAGATAATATGAAATCTTATGTGTATTTTTTATCATTTGTATATGTATTAAATTGATACAATGCAAAAATAAATGTATTGTAGTACTTGGTTATTAAGCATGAGATAAAAGGATAAGAATCTTCGAAGGTCTTCTTTTATATTCTTAACAGTTGTTTTCTGGTCCACAAAGAACATATGTTTGTCATCGAATCTCCCTTTTACGTTCTTCCGATTTTTTTTGAAGGATGTGGTTAATTTCTTTTTCCATTTTTATGATTTTTTAAAAAGGTAAAATTTATTTATCCATGATTAGAAATATCTTTGTGATTTTTATTTTGCTTTATGATAATTAAATTTGAAATTATGTATAAAAATTTAGAATATATCAATTATTATGTATGGATGATATTCTAGAAATATAAAATCACGAATTGATGATGCTTCAACTAATATGAAAAATGGTATTTTCTAACACTTCAATATATACTGATCATAACGTTTTGCTAATGTCTGCAAAAAAAAAAAAAATTGTTAGAATAAATTTTATTGTTTTTTAGTGTAAAATTTTAGTTTACATGTTATATTAAAAAAAACTATTCATTCCCCTTTATATTCAAATAAAACAGACTCTTTCCATACTATAAAAACTCAAAATTCTTGATTTTCTAAATTAATCTCTATCTATTCTAAAATTAATCCAAATTACCTAATCTCTCCTAATTTAGTTATTTTTAATCACTAGAATATATTATAATTGGTGACATAACTATATATCTATATAGATGAACACTTATATTAAAAGCCACAACAGTGAATATGTTTTAGTTAGAAAAAAGACAAAAAAGTGTGGACCAACTAGAATCAATTGTGAAAATCTCAAATTGTACATCATACAAAAGACATTCTAAAGTAAACTATAATGTCAACATCACGATGGCTACATACTATTCTATGGATTGCTGTGAGTTTTGTCTCGTTGATCACACGACTGATCTCGCGACATTTTCGATAAATATATACTCATATATATATATACATATATCCAAATTTTTAGTATATAAAAACATTAAGTATCATGGAATTTTCTTCATTCTTTTTTTGAAAAAAATACGATAAATAAGTCTGGTGTAATTCAATTTAAAAAATAGTAAAAAATGTTTCACGACTGTCCAATATTATATATTGAATCAATGAATTCATAATATTTTATGTGAGACATCACAACAAAATATTTCCACTCACGAGCGGTTATGTGATGTGTATATTACAAACAATTATCCAACATTGAAATATTTAAATAAATTTAAATCATATTCACACAATAACAAATCGGTTTGGAACTAATATAATAAAAATACTACAAAAAACATTGATTTCAACAGATTGTAATATATATCAACCTTCACAAAACCATTACAGTCTGTTGACATTATCATCGACATTGCAACGAAAAGTCGTCGTTGATGTGTCACTTGGAAAGTTTGACAAATGGTTAACGAATGATATCTGTTGAAACAAATCAATAGCCCTTCAATAGGAATATATCATTGAGAATTATCATGTTTATAATTACGCGGTAAAGACTTCATCATAAGAGGTGTGATGATGCACAAATTATAATTAAATGAAAGAAATGATGATGAGATTATTGCAGTAACCACGATGTATTTTGAAATAAGAAAAGATGTGTTATCGAGAATATCAGTCATATTGGTCTTGTCATCAAGGTTGATGAGTATAAAAATCATTTATAACATGGTGGAAAATTGCATGGATTCATTTTGCTAAACGATGTGTGAATACTCGATGACTGAAGGAGAAATGAAGCATCTTTCATATGGTAAGTATTAAAAAGAATTCAACGAGTTATTTTATGATTTTGTTTATAGAACATAAACTTTTATCATTGTTTGTGCATGAATGGTTTTAGTCCATAAGAAAAATTCGAAAGTCAATGCTCTATGTTGTATGTTATTTTGTCTCCATATAACTTATCTCAGGAGATTTGTCTTATAAGAGAAGTTATGTTTCTGACGGTGATTAGTCTTATAAGGAAATTTATGTTTTCGACGTTGACTATTGCCAAACTAGAACATCTAAAAATAATTTTCAGTGTTTTTCCTTCAACCGTTGGTTCACAAATTAAGAAATTTGTGGAACAACGAAGTTCTTGCACTTGACGTAAGTATGCGTATGGGATGTGTGTGAATGGAAATAAATTGATTCGCATAACTGCCACATGTATTTCTTGCACTTGACTTAATTAAAGACAGTTCTATTGTATACATTTAGAGACTTTTATGTGTATGGGATGTTGTGTGAATGAAGCACACTTGGAAAACTCGCATGTCTGTATTGGATGATACTGATTCGTTTGTTTTTTACATGGAATTAAACTGATTCACATAACTCCCACATATATTTCTTCCTTCTGGACTTCCATTTACAAAAATACATGAAACAAATTCAAAAGAATATGGTAAGAAAATAAGTGGCATCGTTTTGCATAAAGGTTCACATGATGCCTTACACCGTGGAAGATTTACAAGAAATAGTTGAATATAATAAAAATTGTGACCTTCGAAAATCGCAAGGCCAAAATGAGAAGTATAACTCATACAAACATAACAACTTTTTTGGGAATTTCCTTATTGTAATTATTCACATTGTGACACAACTTGAAAGTTATGCATATTGCAAAAACTTATTTGATAACATTATCGACACGGTTTTGAATGTTTCAGATAAAACAAAAGATAATATACCATCAAAGAAAGATTTGAAGACAAAATGTTGGATACTAAAGTTTGAGTAAGGCGATGAGAAGGTACTAATCTCGATATTTAAATTATATAATTTTTTGACAATAATATTGTGTAGGTAGCTATAAAAATATGTTAAGATTCTGGATGTATATGCATTGAACATTGCGAAATGTAAAGAGATTTTGGGCTAAAAAAGAAAGTCACAATCAAAGAATCGATTGTGAAGCACATACTATTTTGTAGGCGCACATCAAATAAAACATAAATTTCAAAGAAAATCATACAAACTATTGCATCAGTATGATCCTTATTTTGTTGTCACCCAAAATATTTCAACCCCATAGGACGTACTAGAAGAAGATCCGCTGAATTTTAGCTACTAGAGGAGTATAATCACAACCACACATAAATTTTGTTAAATTCTCAAGAAATTAACATTTGAAAGTAAAAATAATTATATCAAAATAATATATATATATATATATAATCACACTATACTTATATTGTTTGTTAAATTTGTATTATGATAGGATCTTTAATCAAATAGTAATGGACACATATTCTCATTTAAACGTGGATGACTTCATACTATTTAAAGAATTATATATATATATATATATATATATATTAAAACTATATATTTTCATACTGTTATAGGTTTAGAGTAGAGATGATAGACATTTTACGTGATTGCGAGATTTGTTTAACGGTCTCGCAAAAAATGTATTGTGCTTATCAATTATGTTTACGCATAGGTACACTTTCTACATATATGAGCACAAATTAATATATGCAATTACAATGTATACAGTAATAACGTTTCACTAGAATAGGGTAATTTCTAAAGATGTTTACGTCAAATTCTTCAAGTTAAATATCATGGCACAATTGGATTAACAATTATTTTTTTAAAATTTTAATGATTTGACATAACCATAGACGTGGAATACGAAAGAATCATTGCAGAGGAATTGACATGAACTCTTGAAGAAATTATATGAAGTACGATCCATTTATTAGAACATATTTAATGGAACAAGTATGATATATTGAACATAAAACAAAATTGAAACAATAAAGATAATAATGATGGGATCGTTATGAATATTAAACCGCATTAAAGTTATAATACACACAAAAAATAAGATCCATTGCAAAATGAAAAACCCAAACCATTGAATTTTAATACCATAAATTATTCGTGAGGATCAAGATAGATGGTGAACACGTTAGTGGTGAGGAAAACATTGAATAAGAACATACCGAATATGCATAAGGAGACAAATTCGATGTACCTTCAGAAGAAAATTCACCAACCGACTCAAGAATTACAAAACAAGAATTGTAAATGATGTAAATAGAATTGTGTTACATGACTTAGTAAACAAAAAATTGTTACTTAGTTATTTAAGTTATTTATTGCTATTATCAACAAACATCCGATGATATCATCAGATCACCGTTGATTCAGTCGACCTTGGAGTTTTTAACGTACTATTTTTTTATTTTGTATCAACGTGCGTCCTTTGACACTTTGCAATGGATGTCCGTTGATAACTTCATCCAATTACATAGAAAAATTTAAACATTGAAAATTATCCATCTAACTTTATCAATGACTATACAGTAAAACTTTTCAATAGATGCTTGTTCATAACTTTATTTAATTAGTTAGAATAATTTTGACATCGAGAATCATGAATTTAAGCTTATCAACAAATATCTATTGAAAACCTTCAAAAGATGCCCGCTGAAAATTGCATTTATTAGTTATATTAAAACGCACAACAATTTAGATACTTTTTAAGGGATATCTATTTCAATTTTTGAACGGATATTCGTTGCAAATGTAGCGTCTAATGCTTCGATTTCCGTTACCTATATAATGGGTGTGTCGATGGAAATCTATTAAAAATTCTAATGAATACCCATTGATTAAATAATAATTATTTTGTGTATTGATTGTACATATTTACCGTTGAAACTTTTGTTATATAAACTAGATGATACTCGTGCGTTGCACGGTTTTGTGATATTTAAATTGAATTTTCCTTAAATATTATATATAATTTAATAATTCAAGCATTGTAATGACATTTTATATATGTATCGGCTAATACAAATGCATGAATTTCAATTTTCAAAGTAGAAAAAAATAAACAATGGATTTATAAGATGTAATGTAAACTAACACTGCAATTTATTCACAATATTTTTGAAATTTTAAAACATAATTTGTCAGAGAAAATGATCCCATGATTTTGACATGAGTTTTTCGCATGATTGTTTTTCCTATCTTTTTATGATTAAAAAATTATTGAGGTACGAACATAATTTGAGTACTTCTGTTTGAATTTTTTGTTTGTCTTTAGATTTTGATTGGTGTAGATGTTTGTAGAGAAAAACGGTCGAAGTTTTAACAAACCAAATTGATACATTACAAAAGGATAATTACGTAATGACATAAGACTAGACAAAATGTTGATTAATATAAATGGTAATTTTGTTTTGTAATAACACTGATCACGATGAGAATAATGCTTATTAAAATCATGGCTATTTTTGCACAATCATTTGAGCAATATTTGAACAAAAATACATAGCAAGTGTATCCATATCGGATATTTTTAAGACATATTTTTCGTATTTTAAATGGTTCAAGCAAAGTAAACAAGTTATTGCGGAAGAAGTGGTTCAACTTTTACATGTAACCTAGCGGATTAGGGATTTGCATGGAACTAAAAAATTCAGTTGAGAAAATAATTATCCGTAAATTTAGAGATTTCAATTAAATGATACCTAAAACAGACAAAAGAAATTCGATTGAAACATATGTGTGAGAACTCTTCCTCAAATATTGTTATATATCTTTTTTTTTCATACTATCATTTCATGTATATTCCCAACACTATATTTTAAAATTAAACATATCTTATATATAATATAATATTTTTTTATCTCGAAACTAGAAGATTTCAAAAATCCTACTCAATCAATACTAAAAATAGGCTAGTTTTTAGCTAATGGTGATTTATATTTGATAATGTACTACCATCAATAATTTAATAATTTACGACTTGTAAAACTTTATAAGTTATAATGACTATTATAATACAAAATATAATAATAAATTAGTATAATATTGTTAATTTAGTATTTGTTTGCCAATAATTTCCTCGCATTGATGTACCATTAATTTTATCTTTTGAAATCTTATATGTTATATTTTATACAAACATAACACCAATGTACAAAAAAAAGTAATTCTAAACATTTTTATTTCAAAATAAACGTCATGTAGAAATACAAATTCAATGGAGTTAAATCGAGGCCCAACATGGCCTATAACTGTAATTCCGGCTTCCACTATGGCTTTTGCGGCAGTGATCCATGAAGGTGATCCTCCTGCAAGTTTAATAGCATTCATTCCTCCTTCCTTCAAGACCCTGACTGCAGTATATACCGTCTGATCATCATTTAAACCAGAACATCCTCAAACAAATGATGTTTTGCCCAAAACATTCTATTGTTATCACGCCAAATATTGATAAGATGTGTTTATTTCACAGTTAAAATCAAAACCTTTAGGATGTCACAAGGACTTCATTCCAATTCCAATTACCCAGACAAGTCTAACTAATGAACCCGGATTTTGAGAGACAAATAGAAGAGCAACCCCTAATCCTCAAACGTATTGCCTTCTTCTAAGTTCAATATAGATTAACCATATACTTCTCATCCAGTTCCTAACAGACTGCACACATCACCGTTAGAATTTTTGTGTAAAAACCTACAAATGTATGTTCCATTTCAAATTATTTCCCAATAAATCACCCAATTCCGAGGAGACTGCACACATACCTCTTTCTCGAGTCTAATTCTTTAACCTATCCAAATCATCGAGAAAACCATAAATCTCATCATTGCAGGATTACCACTTCGCCGATATAGTAGGAGCTTGAACTTGAAGGACTGTTGGAAGGTTTTGCAAAAAGAAGGATTCCGGTTGAAATGGCATCACTTTAAGTTGATGTTCGACTTTTCCGTCTCTGTTTTGAGCTTTTGGTCCTCATCTCACAGCTCATTCTTCGTCTCCGATATAAAAATATCCTATTGTGACATGCTAAAAGGAGATCAAAGGAACATCTAAATCCCTTTCCAAGCAATAAACACACCGGGTTTACCATCAACTCCATGATTTTTTCTGGAAGGCTTGAATTCAAGTCCTTTAACTTCTATGCTTCGTCACGGAATTGATTCACAATGCGAACTGCATCAATGAGAATGGAGGAGCAATCAGATTATGAACAGTGCAATCAAGAACAATATAACTTTGTATTTCTGAACAATGTTGAGGCCGTCAAGGATCTTGGCTTGTGAATCCGCATACACTAACATGACTCTATTTGAGACATTCGGGGTGAACTGAAGATGATTTTTCGCTTAGTGCCAAATAATACTCAATGTTAAAGTCACGAATATAAGCCATCGACTCCTTCGAAAGAGGAACACACCTGAAAGCCGGTGATCCGGTTGTTGGACGATTTTTTTTCTGTGAAGAAATATATGAGCATCGAGCTGCAAGAGATGACCTGAGTGAGAAAAACATAGTGTAAGAAATCCATCTCATAACGATAATGTGAGAAATGGGTAAACCCAACCGAAACGTTTGCATGTAGTTTTCAAATGTGCATACCTGATACACCTTAGAAGCGGCAATCACTTGTTAGAGTTCCAACAATTCATCCCTGATGTCTTTATCATATATTAATATGTAAGAAAATCAAACCCAACTCAATGACTCCAAAATTCAAAATGCATGTGAACAAAATGTACCTACCCATCTGGGTGGTAATAGACAGCCGTGACAAAGCCTCTAGCGTTTGCCCAATCCATGACTTGGCACTGATAAACTGACCAAATACGAACTTTCCCGTCTATTGAACCATTAATGAAGTAAGCAGCATCAACCGGATTGAACTGGACAGACGTAACTACAGAATGCAAAAAATTAAATATAGTTATCGAATTAAACGAAATCAATTATTCAACGACGTGATACAGAATGAATATCACACCTTAGTTATTGTGGGAGAAAACTCCAAGACAGTTATCAATGCTGACCTGTCATAGTTGAACAGTTTTGTCCACAGAAGCGAACAACAGATGTTGCAACCAAGATCACACAATCAGCAACTTGGTATAGTTTCTGTTCGCAGACACACACACACACGAGACAAAATCTATGTATTCATGTTTCAATAATCCAAATTGTATAAAAGAAAAGCTATCTAATTGTTTAGGAGAAGCAACTCATCGATCTGGAGCAGTTTCGATCAGTTCACCATTTTCTTTCACAATTTTGTCTAAATTGTCCATGAAACCGGACGCAGGAGATCCAGAAAGAGAGTCTCGAGCAAACTCCATCATCAAAAGCTAAATTCTCTAGAACCACTCTGCTAAAAATCTAGCGCATTCTAGGGCTGCTAATTCTGTCATAATACACTATTTAAATGAAAAATTGTGATGACAAGAGTTGCATTCAAAAGTTCAACCACAACAACCACATCACATATCTGAGTATAAAAAGACATTTTAAAAACCATTCAATCAATCAGAGAACATCATACTTGCAAAAGAATTAATAAAGATACTATGCAACCTATTAGCCATATCCTTAGAGCACATACAACATGCAGATAAATGGGAAATGGATATTCGAATCTCACGAAACAGATATATCGATATACGCTGTTGATTCAAACCGTCATCTGCTTCAATTATAAAGAAACCGTTAGTTTGTGATCCTGCTAAAGTTCAAGGCTTACAAATTTCAATTTTAACATTTTTTTTTCAGATCCTTCTCTGCTAGTATTTAGTATATAGTACATACCTACTTCTCCAAGGTGATAATTTCCTTGCAGGCAACATGGACACGTTGCTCTAATAGTTTCAGCGCGAGACAAACAAAGATGTTGTGCATTTGGACATGTTTCTCCTTCCTTAAATGCATTTCCACCTATTGTATAATCAACAAATTATAAAAACGGGTGCCTACGAAGAACATGATTACAATTGATAAATTACAACCTCAAGGTACACCAATTATTAGTGAATATGTACTCAACAAACCCGTTCCTTAAAAGTAACAGTTGCAGCATCTAAAAGAAACTCTAGAGCGAGATCAGGAATCTTTGCATGCTTATGCGGACCAGAGTGTTCCCCGTCAAGCTCATCCCATCTTTGTTCATCAAATCTTCATCCTTCAATTGCGTAGGAAACCCTAATTTTTTAAATAGTAGAAAGCAAAATTTCATAATTTTAAACATTTGAGAGAGTTCGGTTAGAAGTTACTGAATATCGATCTACCTCTCATACCTCAACCTCTTCAGCATGTTCACAAACCTTCGAATGCTTTCTCCTCTCTTTATTGATACAAAACCATCCCCAACCACAGTGCACAAGTCAGTTACCTTTCAATGCATGGGATTTAACGGATATCTCAGAGTAGTGGCCATCTAGTTTAATACCCCTAAGGTGATGTAGAATGCATTTAAAAAACCAGAGGTCCAGGCAACTGACTTGTACACTACCATTCAAGCCAAAATGTTCAAATTAAAGGATGTAAGATTTTCCTTCACCAGCTCCAATTGCCCACTCGAAGTGATGGTATATTCCAGCACTCTCAGCGAATGTTTCGTGGCAATCTGCTTCGACTGAATCAATGGATACCTGAGACAATATAATCAAACTTCTGATGTTGTCTTTGTGATATCAGGCTGATAAATAGGGAAAATATAAAAAATATTCTAATTGTATCTTAGCATGTATAAGCCAACAAATCATACTAAAATAAGAGAATTTCTGGCATAAGCATCCTTTCTTTACAAAATCTCACCGCCATTTTCAAATCGCCGACAGACTATACCTTTACAAACAAACAAACTGAGATCATAATAATATAACCAGATGAAAAGATAAGACATAAAACCATAGGAGTATCTCATTTTTCTTACCTCTTGTACCGAAAAATCATGTTTGACCCATCAAGCCTTTTCTGAAGCTATGCAACCGTAATCTCTTACAACAGTAAAAACCAATCTGCATTGCAAATGAAAAAATTTACCAATGATGAATATCTAGAATATCTTTTAAAAGGTTCAGCAATACGTAATCTTCTGAAGGTAATTTTAATGATCTTCTCTATTTATCAGCTTGTTTCTTACAGTGCTACTTCATTTCGAAATGGTTTATGTCTACATGCAGCCTAAATTCAAGGATATGAAGAACGAAAAATATCCTTAAGCTCATTAGGATGGAGTACCATATGTTTTAACCAGATGAAAAGATAAGTCATAACACCATAGGAGTATCTCATTTGTCTTACCGCTTATACCAAAGAATTATGTCTGACCCATCTAGCCTTTTTCCAAGTTATACAACTGTAATCTCTTACAACAGAACAACCAATCTACATTACAAATGAAATCATTTACCAATGATGAATATCTATAATATCTTCTAAAAGGTTCAGGAATACATAATCTTCTAAAAGTAATTTTCATGATCTTCCATATTTATCACCATGCTTCTTACAGTGCTACTTAATTTCAACATGGTTTCTGTCTACATGCAGCCGAAATTCAAGGGTATGAAGATCGAGAATATCCTTAAACTCATTAGGATGGATACCATATATACACTACAAAAAAACTGGCGATTTCCAACGGACGAATCCGTTGGAAATCGCCAAAATTCCGTTGGAAATGGCTGTTTCCAACGGACACCAACGGATTTCCGTCCGTTGCGGAAAGTTCGTTGCAAATGAGGATCCGTTGCAATTCGTGACGGCGTTCCAACGGATATTATCCGTTACAAAATTGCAACGGACTGTCAACGGAATACGCCGTTAGAATATTAGTAACGGATCACCGTTGCAAAACGTTGTGACGGACGACCGTTGGTGTGCAACGGCGGGCCGTTGCAAAATAGGAAATCTTTGCAACGGACATCCGTTGCCACGTGGCGAGAGCTTGCAACGGATGGCCGTTGCAAACTGGCGGGAAGATTTAGCGGGAAAAATATTTTTTCAACGGAAGCCCGTTAGCGGTTTCAACGGATGTCCGTTGCAAAAGGGTGAAAACAATTTGGCGGGAAAAAATTAGCAACGGATGACCGCTACCAGTTCCAACGGATGCCCGTTGCAACATTTGAAAAAAAAAATAAAAAAACATAAAAAATAAAAAAAATTAAAACTAAAAGGTTTTTAATAAAAATATCAAAATTATATTACAAACCACCTAAAATTAAAACTATTTCCTATTACAAATCGTTTAGGTCGGTTGCGTCGTTATCATCCCCACCATCACCACCACCATCCCCTCGTGACGGAGTTGCATCCTTGAGCCCCGCCGGTTCTTGCTGCGGTGTTGATCCCCTCACCTGGCCCGACAACAACTCAATGACGCTCTCCAAATGTTGTATCTTCACTGATTGTTGCGCCGTTTCAGCTCGTTGTTCTCGAAGTTGTGCTTCGAGTTCTTCGATCCGCCGTTGTTGAGAAAAACTCTCTTGGACCGATGGAGGTACCGACGTTACGTCTTCGAGGATGTCCTTTTGAAGCGCTCCGAGACCGTACAGGCGTCCCTTATACGGTTTCACCGACTACAAAACAAATAATCGTAACGTTAGAATTTAACAAATTATATTAATAATTTAGAAACAAAATAATAAATTATTACCTCTAAATAGATTTGGTCCTTTTGTAAAGGACTGAGGTCGTCGGGGCTTGAACCGCAAGCCTGAGATTGCTGTGTGATCTTCTCCGTCACAGCTCTCACGGTTCGGGTCGCTCGAGGATCGACGAGTTCCGGTTCTTCAGCCTCTTCCCCAACAACCGACTTCTTCTTTGCGTGGGTTTCTAATACCACTTCAAGAAGAGTCGGTTCTCTTCCCATCCGTTGCGTCTACAATATAAAAAATTTTTGTTAGATAAATATGTAAATGAATAAAAAATGTAAATAATTTAAATTTTACCAATTCTTTTTTTCTTTTCGCGAATGATTTTGATCCCGAAGTATGGCGATGGGGACCATCTCCGGGAACCTTCTCACCGTAGCGATTTTGTTTAGCCTTCTCGCTCTTGGCCTTGAATGATGCGGACTCCCAATGCTCAATCAATTTGTTGAAGACCGTTTCGGTTGCCCATTTCGGTCTGCTGTTGTTCGCGTAGTAGTTCCGCTTCGCACCATTCATCATGATGCGCATCCGAATCTGCATATCGCGCACCCATGCAGTGAAGATGCGCGTTGTATGGATTCGGCGCCATCTGTATGAACGCTGCAAACAGAATTATATAATTAGTAGTTTTCAAATATATATTTTTAATTTGAAAATTCAAATATAATTAATAAAACTTACCACAAAAGTGCGCCACCATCGCTGGCGCACAACTTCTGGCGTAACTTGCCAGGAGTAAAAGAGATCATCTTGCAGCGATGACCAAATCATGTTGTTATTAGTGTGTCTTAAGACATCACTCTCATCAAACCTGCATAACAAAATATAAAGTTAGTAATATTTACGCAATTTAAATGAAATTCATAAAATTACATTAACATTACCATAACGTTCCAGGAGAACGTTCGGGATCGATGATCGGAAGGGTTGGACGCCCATCGAAATCATCGATCAAGGCATCGATATCAACCATATCGTCATCGTCAACAAATAGCGGCGGTGCCGCTACTGGTGACGGAGGACGATATGGAGGTGGTGGCGGCAGGGGAGGCGCTCCCGCGGAACCGGCCAACATTCCCCCGCTTCCTATAAAACGTCTTCTCATTTTTGTAAGTTTTGGTAGCGTTTGAGATTTCTGGATTTGTTTGGCGTTGAAATAAGAAAAAATCCGTCGCAACATATATATAGCGGGATTTCCAACGGTCATCCGTTAATGGTAAATTTCCGCCACGTTTGAAGCCACGTGTAGCTTTCCAACGGACATCCGTTACACGTTCTAACGGATATCCGTTGGAAAATGTAATGATTACTGCCGAATTTGCAGCTTTTCTTAACCGTTTTTCAGATTCCCAACGGGCATCCGTTACAAATTGTAACGGATTCCCGTCGGAAATTTACATTCCCGATGCGATTACGGCTAAATGACGGCTCGTCTGCCTTTCCAACGGACGTCCGTTACAATTTGTAACGGATGCCCGTTGGGAATCTGAAAAACGGTTAAGAAAAGCTGCAAATTCGGCAGTAATCATTACATTTTCCAACGGATATCCGTTAGAACGTGTAACGGATGTCCGTTGGAAAGCTACACGTGGCTTCAAACGTGCCGGAAATTTACCATTAAAACTTTCCAACGGATATCTGTTACACATTCTAACGGATATCCGTTGGGAACTGTGAAAATCGAGAAATTTTTCTAAGTGTCGGGTGCGAATTTACCCTTGCAACGGGCCAACGGTTATCCGTTACCATTTGCAACGGATATCCGTTGGGATTGTTGGAAATCCTTAAATTTTTTCTAAGTGTCGGGAGCGAATTCAACAACCGTTAATAGTTTCAAAGGGCGAACGTCAACATTGTTTATATAACATCGTTCATTGACATTTTACGTCATTTACATTAATTACAAATCATATACATGTATTACACATAAACATAATAAATATTATTGTATTTACATTTCTTCTTAAGTAGATTCTTCGATGGGCGAGTCGTCTTTCTCTTGTTCATTGAATTCATCGCCGTTTTCATCTTCAGCATCTTCCGGTTCAACGTCTTCATAATCGCGTATGAGTTCTCCGTCTATGTCATTCCTCGCAAGAATCTCCTCGCGATCTGTATCAATTAAATGAATCGGCTGCGGATGATCGGGTTGAAACGGATCTTCTTTGTCATCAGAGCTTATGATCCCTCGTGGCTTGATCTTTATTACGGACCACCACTCCTCTCTTCGACGTTTCAATGTTGTTGGATATTGCACGTAACATACTTGATCTGCTTGATCTATTGTGATGAAGGGATCATACTTACCATATTGTCGTGCCGGGTTGACGTCAATTCCTCCCCAACGGTTTTTTCGTATTCCGCGTCCTACGGTTGGGTCAAACCACTGACATTTAAAAAGCATAACCTTCAACCCAACGAGACCAGCATATTCCAGTTGTATGATTTGGTGCAAAATACCGTAGAAGTTATCACCCTCTATATCACTATTAACGCAAACTCCATAGTTGTATGTGCTTCTATGTTTTCCGTGTTCGTACGTGTGGAACGTGTAGCCGCGAGTAAACAAGATTGGCCAACACATGACATTTCGTGCGGGACCATTAGCCAAATCTTTTATCCACGTAGGAAGTCTTTCATCAGAACATTTCACCTGTATGTATAAAAAAACAAATTAATACTCTTATATGCAATTAATTTACATAAATGTGTGTACGAGTACTTACGTAGTCTCTAAACCACGATCCATAATGTTGAACTTTCATGTCTGTGAGTTCATTTGCATTTAGATGAGGATATGTACCAAGCACCTCTTCGTCAAATATCCTGAATAATAAAATACGTTACATGTTCATATATATATAAATATAAAGATTGAAATTATAATATGTACCATACATACCTTTCGAACGGTAATAACTCTTGACAATTAAGTAGTATATATGTGTGGACATGATTATACTCCTCTGGTGTTAACCAATATTCATCAGATTTTCCTCCTGTACGTCCAATCGGTGTAAACATGTCAGGAATTGTGCCAAAATGCGGATTATATTGATACAGATAATTTGTGTGATCATCCGCTGCACGTCGCTCTTTCGTCTGAATATGCGACTCGAAATAAAATGTGCTGAAATATGTGATTTCTTCCAGCAAGTATTGTTTAACAATAGAGCCTTCGACCGCTGCTTTGTTTTTTGCTTTTTTCTTTAAATGAAAGAAGAACCTTTCGAAAGGATACATCCATCTGAATTGAACTGGCCCACCGAGTATTGCCTCATCTGGTAAATGTATTGGCAAATGTTCCATGACATCGAAGAATGAAGGCGGAAAAACCTTTTCCAATGCACATAATACTTCAGAGATATTGTTTTTCATTACTTCCAAGTCATCACCTTTTAAATTTCTCGAACATATATCTCTGAAAAATATGCTGATTCCGCATAACACATCGTGAACATTACGTGGTAAGAGCTCAGCAAATGCGATTGGAATGAGCCGCTGCATGAAAACGTGACAATCGTGACTTTTTAAACCGATCAGCCTCGAACCGACAATATCCACACACCGAGCAATGTTCGATGCATATCCATCGGGAAACTTAACGTCCTCTTTTAACCACTTTAATAATGCTGTTTTGGCCGGACTAGACAATCTGAATACCGGGATAGGTGACCTTCCATCCCGTAATTCCAACTCTGGTCGTCGGCATATTGACTTCAAATCTTTCCTCGATTGTATATTATCTTTCGTTTTACCCGTCACATTCAAAACAGTATTTATGATGTTATCGAAAAAGTTCTTCTCGATATGCATAACATCTAAATTATGACGTAATATCAATGATTTCCAGTATGGTAGTTCCCAAAAGATACTACGTTTATACCAGTTATGCCATTCACCTTGACCTTTTGGTTTACGATGCCCACGATCTCCACCGCATTCTACTGATTCTTGTAAATCCTCCATTGTGTTCAATCTTTCGTAAAGGATTTGTGTTCCGGTTTGCATGCACGGTGCCTCTTTTTTTTGAACCACGTTCTTCCGAAAATGTTTTTTATCTCTCCTGAAAGCATGACCACGAGGAAGAAATCTTCTATGACAATCAAACCAACATGGTTTCTTACCATGTACTAGTCGAAATGAATCTGTATCCTCCATACAATAAGGACATGCTAATCTTCCGTGCGTGCTCCACCCTGATAACATTTCATACGCAGGAAAATCGCTAATTGTCCACAACAAGACCGCTTTCAATCTGAAATTTTGCTTAGTACTGATGTCATAAGCAATGATTCCTTCATTCCATAACTGTCGTAATTCGTGAATTAAGGGCTGCAAAAATACATCGAAACTTTTCTTCGGATGTTCTGGTCCTGGAATAAGCAACGTCAGAAACATTACCTCTCTTTTCAAACACATCTCGGGAGGAAAATTATAAGGAGACAAAATCACCAGCCAGAGGGAATATTGACTTCCCGATTGTCCATAGGGACTAAAACCATCCGTGCACAGGCAAAGATAAACATTTCTCATTTCACGCGCAAACTCGGGAAATATTTCATTGAAATCTTTCCAAGCCTGACCATCCGATGAATGTTGCATTACACCTTCGGTCGTGGAGTGTTCGGCGTGCCATCTCATTGCTGCAGCGGTTTTTTTTATTCATATAACCTTCTCAACCTGTTTGCTACAGGCTAAGTGTCGGGTGCGAATTCAACAACCGTTAATAGTTTCAACGGGCGACCGTCAACATTGTTTATATAACATGTTCGATTGTTTTAACATTTCGCCGAACCCAATAGGTTGAAGAATCGACGTGCATCGATGTTTGGCATCTCTTCATGCGTTTGTTCATTAACAACTCCAGGAAAAGCATCTGACACCATTTCCACATATGGATTGGTCGTTGATTCTTCATAAATAACTTCTTCATTTCGTTGTACTTGTGCATCTTGCACACTATCTCTAACACCACAATCTTCGCCGTGAAAAAACCAAATTTCGTAATTTTCAACGAAACCCACCTTATACAGATGTTTGCAAACAATTTCTTGACTTCGAAACTTCATGTTTTTGCATCTTTTGCATGGACATAACATTGTCCCCCGTTCTTGACACAAAGGTTGCATCGATGCAAAACTCATGAATTGCTCTAATCCGTGTAAGAACTCTTGCGTCATCTCTTCGGTTACAGGATCTTTTCTTCTATACATCCACTCCCTTGAGCTATATATATTTCGATTCGAAGACGACGACATTTTTTCGAAAATGTTTTTGTTGTTGATGGTTTGACGCACTTGTTGGTAAGATCTAAATAGTTTATGTTCCAACGGACATCCGTTGCAATTTGCAACGGATAGCCGTTGCAGGTTCACGTGAAATTATTTAAACTGGTGCCCTCGAAATTCACAAAATCAACGGTTATCAGTTGCTATTTCTAACGGCTATCCGTTAGAAAGTGCAACGGACGACCATTAGAACTCCTTCTAACGGAGATTCCAACGGGCGTTGTCAACGGATGTTGTCCGTTGCCATCCGTTAAATTTTGTGACGGATTTCCAACGGCATGTCTAACGGAGTTTTTCCGTTACAACTCCGTTGAAATTTACAACGGATATGCAACGGATCTCTGCCCGTTGCAATTTCCCCACATCCGTTGCAATCCGTTGGTAAAAGTTTCCAACGGACGGATCCGTTGCCCCGTCTGTTGGAAACTCCGTGTTTTTTTGTAGTGATAGCTTTGTTATACTATTGTAAGAGGCAACTGACTTTTACACTACCATTCAAGCCGAAATTTTCAAATTAAAGGATGTCAGATTTTCCTTTACCAGTTCTAATTGTCCACTCAAAGTGATGGTATATTCCAACAGTCTCAATGAATGTTTGGAGGCAATCGGCTTCGACTGAATCAATGGATACCTGAGACAATATAATCAAAGTTGTGATGTTGACTTTGTGATATCAGGCTGATTAATAGGGAAAATCTGAAAAATATTCTAATTGTATTTTAGAATGCATCAACCAACAAACCATACTAAAATAAGAGAATTTCTGGCATAAGCGTCCTTTCTTTACAAAATCTCACCACTTCTTTTCGAATCGCCGACAGACTACGCCGTTACAAACAAACCAATTGAAATCATTAAAACATAACCAGATGAAAAGATAAGACATAAAACCATAGGAGTATCTCATTTTTCTTACCTCTTGTACTGAAAAATCATGTCTGACCCATCAAGCCTTTTCCCAAACTATGCAACCGTAATCTCTTACAACAGTAAAACCAATCTGCATTGCAAATGAAAACATTTACCAATGATGAATATCTAGAATATGTTCTAAATGGTTCAACAATATGTAATCTTCTAAAGGTAATTTTAATGATCTTCCCTATTTATCAGCTTGATTCTTACAGTGCTACTTCATTTCAACATGGTTTATGTCTACATGCAGCCTAAATTCAAGGATATGAAGAATGAAAAATATCCTTGAACTCATTAGGATGGAGTACCATATGTTTTAACCAGATGAAAAGATAAGACATAAAACCATAGGAGTATCTCATTTGTCTTACCTCTTGTACCAAAGCATCATGTCTGACCCATCTAGCCTTTTCCCAAGCTATGCAACTGTAATCTCTTACAACAGTACAACCAATATGCATTGCAAATGAAAACATTTACCAATGATAAATATCTAGAATATCTTCTAAAAGGTTCAACAATACGTAATATTCTAAAAGTAATTTTCATGATCTTCCATATTTATCAGCCTGCTTCTTACAGTGCTACTTAATTTCAACATGGTTTATGTCTAAATGCAGCCTAAATTCAAGGGTATGAAGATCGAGAATATCCTTAAAATCATTAGGATGGAGTACCATATATAGCTTGGTTGTACTGTTGTAAGAGGCAACTGACTTTTACACTACCATTCAAGCCAAAATTTTCAAATTAAAGTATGTCAGATTTTCCTTTACCAGTTCTAATTGTCCATTCAAAGTGATGGTATATTCCAGCAGTCTCAGCGAATGTTTGGTGGCAATCTGCTTCGACTGAATCAATGGATACCTGAGACAATATAATCAAAGTTGTGATGTTGTCTTTGTGATATCACGCTGATTAATAGGGAAAATCTGAAAAATATTCTAATTGTATCTTAGAACGCATCAACCAACAAATCATACTAAAATAAGAGAATTTCTGGCATAAGCGTCTTTTCTTTACAAAATCTCACCACTTTTTTCAAATCGCCGACAGCCTACGCCTTTACAAACAAACCAATTGTGATCATAATAACATAACCGGATGAAAAGATAAGACATAAAACCATAGGAATATCTCATTTTTCTTATTCTTGTACAGAAAAATCATGTCTGGCCCATCAAGCCTTTTCCCAAGCTATGCAACTGTAATCTCTTATAACAGTAAAACCAATCTGCATTGCAAATGAAAATATTTACCAATGATGAATATCTAGAATATCTTCTAAAAGGTTCAACAATACGTAATCTTTTAAAGGTAATTTTAATGATCTTCCCTATTTATCAACTTGATTCTTACAATGCTACTTCATTTCAACATGGTTTATGTCTACATGCATTCATCGATAAAATATCTTTCCATGTTGATTCGTGATGCATCTGAGGTTCATGATATATTATTGGATCGAACGGTGGTTGCATCTGTTTATAATAAAGATACGACATATATTGTGTTGATCTAGTGTTCGGAAATAAATTTAGATTTATAAAATCCAAAAATCTCGAATCAGATTATCGCTTCTATTGCGGAGGACATGGACCATTAGCACTTTCCTCCGAATTGGAATGAACCATACCTCCAATTTTTTCGTGTGCATGTTTGTCCAACAATTCAAAAAAGCATATTGAAAGTAATATTTGCCTGAATACATGAAAATCATGATTTTTTATCCCTGATAACTTTCCTCCATGAATACCGATGCACCTTGCGATGTTAGATGCATAACCATAAGGAAGTTTCATGTCTTCATTCAACCATTTTTAAAATTTATATTTCTCCTTATTCGACAATCTGAATATCAGAACTGGAGCTTTACCGACATCACTTATATGTAATTCATTTCGTGAGCAATACTCTTCTAGATCCTTGTGTGATTTAATGTTATCTTTTGTATCTCCTGCGACATTCAGTATCATGTTGATAATGTTATCGAAACAAATATATGCATGGCATCAAGATTATGTCGAAGCATCAGATTTTTCCAATATCATAGATCCCAAATATGATCTTCTTGTACCAATTATGAGTAATTTCATAACCATCAATTCTCGGATGATTGTTCTTCCCGTAATCTACACTCCAAGGAACACCCAAAGGAAGAAGTCGTTCACACAAAATCTCTTAAACGGTCAAGACTACAGGAGGATATTTTGGCACAACTGTATTCCTTTTAAAATTTCTCTTGTTGCGTCGTAATGTATCATCAGCAAGAAGAAAACGACGATAACAATCAAACCAACTCGTTTTTCGTCCATATTTCAACTAAAAAGCATCTGTTTCGCCCATACAATACGGACAAGCCAATCGACCATGCATTGTCCATCCAGATAACATACCATAAGCTAGAAAATCACTTATTTTCCATATAAAGCACATTGTGATATAAAATTTTTTCGCCCCGAGACGTACATACAACTTGAACTCTCTTCCATAATTATATTAATTAATCAATCAGTGATTGAATATATCTAAACTTCTTTTCGGATGATTAGGATTGGGAATCAATATTGTTAAGAACAAAAACCCTTTTTTCATGCACATATTAGGTGGTAAATTATATGGTGTCATATTAACTGGCCACAACGAATAATTCCTCTCAGACATCTCAAATGGATTAAAACCATCAGTGCAAAGGCCTAAATAAATATTTCGACTTTCAGCTGCAACATCAGGGTATACCTTGTTAAAGTGCTTCCACGCCTCACCATCTGAGGGATGACACATTTCTCCTTCATGATTTGAATGCTCAGCAAGTCATCTCATGTCGCTTGTGATCTTCTCAGATTGATACAATATTTTTTTTCTCTGTGTGTAATTGGTAAATACCACATACGACAATACAGAACTGATTTTTCATTCCTTTTAAAATAAAATCAATTTTTTTCCACCAAATCGAAAATTACTTAAATCCGATATCTCTTTTCAAAAAATCATACAATTGTCTTGATAAACATAAATCTTTTGATATGACAATAAGCCCGATGATCTCATCATCTTTTTTATCTCATAATATAACTCTATTGCATTATTATCTTCAGACAAATAATATCTTACTAATTATGATATAGAATCTATGCAATTCTCAAAAAGATTATTTTCAATCTTCAAATTCATCAAACGTGCAAATAGAGACAACTGTGAAAGACCCATTCTACAACCATCATAAAGTGGATGTTTAACACTTTCTAATATTTACCAAATAAATTTTGCATCATTTCCAAATTAGGTTTCATTTCTACATCTTGAGAAGTCTCAAACACTTCATGATGTACAATACCCCTACTAAAATATTCCATAACATTAATAGGTAGTGGTGCCAAATTCTCTTCCATGAGATAACCACATAAAATAATTCGGTCTAAAACCTCTTAAATAAAGATGATTCCAAATAGTTCTCTTTGCATTTGACGCATGGACAAACCAACTTACTGGTTTCTTTATAAATTTTTTGATTTGTCGCCATCGTTATAAACAAATTTTTCATTTTTGCATCGCTTTGAGTTTCTGGATCAATTCTTCTGTACATCCATTGTCTAAAAATGAAATATTTGATCACGATGATGATGTCATTATAATTAGAAATAATAAGAATGTATATAGTGAAATATATGATCATTGTGTGTGGAAACACATAATGGTAGAAGGATTTAAATTGATACTTCCTGGACCGATTAAGGACGAATTACGAAATATGACTAATATTTGCCGACGAGCCGTCCCGAAAACATCCCTAAATCCAAACGGTTTCCCGTACCCATTCGTAAATTGCGGATGGACACTGTTGTCGTCCGCAAAATTGGGGACGGTCTTGTTTTTTGTCTGTAATCTGCGACGACCCTCTTTTTTTGTCTCGAATCCATCCGTAAATACGAACAGCTTGTGGATTGCTCTTCCGTCCGTAAATTTAAAGACGGGTTACAGACGTAATTATCTTGTCGTCGGTATTCCGTTCGCAATACGTCCGGCACTTTGCGGACGGGTTAGTCCATCTAGAAATTCCGTTTGAAATTTGCAGTAAACGAAAATGAGTTGAAAAACTTAAATCTAGCCATATTAACAACGAACGTCGATTGATTGTATTAAAATTGCTTGCCATATTGTCAACGGATTATCAACGACGAATTTTGGTATGAATCTCAAAATTTCAAAGGCTTATCATTGTTGTGTCAATTGATAGTTTTAACACAAGATCAACGATTGTCAAGGTATTGTCGTTGAAATATTATATGATCACCAACGGATTTGATGTTAAAAACTATTAACGGAAAAGACCATCGCTAATTTCAATGGATATCATCTATTGAAATGAAATGCCGTTAATAATTTTCAATGGATTACAATCGTTGAAATGTGTTTGATAAAAATCAAGATGTTTATCCATGAAAATATATGAGTTTTTTGTGTGAATTAGTTTTTCTTCTAATTCAATAAATTTTGGTTTAAAATTTTAGAATTGTGTGATATTATATATATATATATGAATAAGTTAATTAATTAATTTTCTAATAATAATAATAATATAAACAATTTAATTCTCAAATTCGATTATAACAGTTTTATATATTATTAGAAGTTTGGTGATGACGCCAAATTTAATCATTTTTTTACATACAGAGATGATACATAGATAAATATAATCTCTTTGAATATTTGTTAGGTTATATGTAATATTAACTTTATAACTTTATAAATATCGAAAATATATATTAGTTTATTAGGAATTTAAAACCAAAATATATAACTTTCTTTAAAGAAAAAGAATCTTGTGTGTAGAAATATATATTTAGTTTATTAGGAATCTAAAATCAAAATGTATAAACTTTTTTTAAATAAAAGGAATCTTGTGTGTATATATAGAAAGATAGTGGAGAAGATTCTGATATAATGGCTTACTATTTGTAGGAGGATTATCTTCACGCGAAGTTCCACCATTGCAATGGTACAAGAAAGCTTGTAGCTTCTATGGTGCAGTCCACCTCATTGCCACCTCTCTTTCTATTATATTCATTTCATTTTGTTTTTCGGTCTTTGAAATATTTTCATATTTCGTATTTTCTCGAGTAAAATCATATACGAATCATTATTAGATAGAAATTCCTATTTTCCTATTCTTTATATGACTGTGTGTATGTCAATGAACTATATTGATCTCATATTTAGATAAAGAACGCTTAAAACGTTTGCATTCATCTGTTTGCTTGTCTTCTAATTATACTCACACTTATGTTTCCAAAGGTTTTCTTCTATATAGTTGAATTTAAAACCTTACGGTTTTGGATAATTTCAAATTTTCACAAAATTATAATCGTAAATTTTAGATTTTAATATGATGCGAAATCCAAATCTAAAATCTGAAATTATCAACATCCAAAAATCTGGACTCACACGTCAACTATGAGTTCAAATTGAATAAAAGGGTTGAAAAGGGGACAAAAATTGATAGTTTTAGTTGAAACTACAAAATCGGTAGTAAATCATTTTTTAGACATTTACTTCACTGTTAAAAGGGTCGCAGCTATTTAAATCTATATATTAAAAGTTTAAAAATTTGAATGTTTCTCATACATTCTCTTCTCTCATCCTTCCACATCATCAAAATATTTTTTTTTGTTTTTTATTCTACATTAATTACCATTCATAAATTACTTTAAACGAGTTATATATGATAATATTATTTTAAAGAAATACAAAATATTTATATTAATTTAGAGGATATTTTAGTTATTATATATCTAAATAAATAAAAATTATTAACTTAAATAATGAAAAAACAAAACATGTTATATATTTATTTTAAATAAATTTTAGTAAATTATTAAACTTGAACAAAATAATTATTAACAAATATTGATTTTTTATGTATTCTCTTTTCTCAAGTTTTCACACTATCAAAGAGTTTTTTTGTTTTTTATTTTATATTATTTATATTTTAGTTGTTATACATGTAATTAAATTTAAAAATTAGTAAATTAATAAATAATTAAAAAACAAAAAAATATTTATATATTTATTTAAAATAAAATTCAGTAATTCTTAAACTTTAACAAAATAATTATTAACAAAATATTGATTTAGTTATATATATTATTCAAAATTAGTTATCTTGAAAATCAAATTTTAATTTTAACTTATTTTAATAAATTTTAATTTTAAACAACTACAATTACAAGTATTTAAAATTATAGTTATATATATATATATATATATATATATTATTGAAAGAAAACATTTGGAATGAAAAAAAATTAATGTTCATGGTGTCATTTGTCATCTCTAATTAATGTTTATTTTAATATAGATTCAATCTATCTCTTAATTAATATAAATTTTCTCTATAATTAAAATAAATAGATAAATAAATAAATAATATTTTATATGTTAAATTTTTACAAAAAAATATTCATGAAAAATTAAAATATATAATTAAACGAAGATAATATCAGAACTTGTTTTGAATTTACATATATTTTTAAAATTCATATTTATAAAATACAATTTTAAATCTAATAGAGGTAACTCCTTATTGTGGTGTTTTTTTATAGATTCTTATCAACTTAATTAGGTAGTGCATATTATATTAGGACTGTATTATTATAGATATTATATTAAAAATATAATATTATATGAAGCGTACATAGATACGTGTTAGTTTGTGATAATTTTAGATTTGGACGCTTTGATTTTTTATTATTCTCCTTGAAAATTGGAGCTATGGACTGTCAATAGACACTTGTCATATTCTCCAACATTTTTTTGTTTTTTATTATTTAAAGTTTAATAATTTCAGATATTTTTTTAATAAAATTATAAGATCGATAAGAGATAATTTCAAAAATATTTTCGTAGAATTAAATATTTCACACATAATTTTTTTTAAATAAATTAATTTTAAAAATATTTTTATAATATTGATATTTTCAAAATATCTATACGATCCAATTCGATTCTGCGACCAACGACCCAATGCGATTCTATGACCCTACAACCCTGTAACCCAATATGATCTTGCGATATAGTGCGATCCTGCGACTCAATTCGGTCTTGTGATCGAGTTCGACCCTACGATCCAGTGCGACCCAAAATTGCCGGAAATCATTCGAAATCACCGAAATCGCTCAGAAATCGCCGGATATTGCTCAAAATGGCCAGAAATCGCTTGAGATCGCTCGAAATCACCGGAAATCGCTGAAAAATCGTCGGAAATCATCGGAAATCGCTCGGAATCACCGGGAATCGCTGACAAATCGCTCGGAAATCACTGGAAATCGCTTGGTATGAATGGACGTTGCTTACAGTTCTATCGAACGCTAAGACATTTGGTTGACTTGTATCAACAATCACAAAATAACAAAAATAAAAAAATGTCTAAACGAATTTTGTTTCTCACGATGATGGTGATGTATGTGATAGTGAAAGTAATGAGATTAATGTTGACGTTGTAGATTCTATTGACCATCGAGATGATGTCTAGTGACCAGCGAACAAAATGAAAATCAATATGTATTTTGTTATTCTCGTTTTATTTTGAAAATGTTTCTTATTATCTATCTTTTAAAATATTTTTATTTTGAAAGTTTGATGTACGTTTCATAATTTTTGTTTGTTATAATATCAATGTTATGCATTTTTTATGTTTACTTTGGAGGTATATTTATATATTTTGCATTGACAATTAACATAATATGTTACAATCTAAGATCAATGATGCTGATGATATATATTTAGATGGCAATACTACGACATATACGTTACTCAAACTTAAAAAGTATTTCTCGAAAATGATGATATATAAATCACGTGTTACCACAATATCTAGAAATACAAATATATATATATATATATATATATATATATAGGTTTAAGAAGAGCTAATTTCATGATATTTGGAGGGAAAAAGTTTATTATAATGATGCATTATTCTTTTAAAGTCTCATAGAAGCTTATTGAGTTTCAAAGATATATACCAAAATGATTATCATATGGATCAATGATGAAACTCGTGAATATTTTTGTATCATAAAACTGAGTTCAAAAGAGAAATATAGGGTAGACAAATTATCAACTTTATCATCTGGATTATGTTTTACAAAAATGAGTATAGATGAATTACATGCCACATTGAAATCAAAACATATCAATGAGTTTATGATTTAGCATGATCGATTGGATCACCCATGGTCATCCCTTAAAAATGAGAAGATAATCAATCTCATGAGATCACATGTACTGCTTCCTTAAAAAAATGATAAAAGACCATCATTAGCCAAAGTTAAGCATAAATCAACATAATTGTTTGGAACCAATATTTGGAGATATATGTGGACCAGTTCATCCACCTAATGGATCATTATGATAATTATGGTGTTAATCGATATTTCAAAAAGATGGTCACATGTTTGGCATTAACTCATAATGTTGCATTTGTGAAGTTTTAAAAAACTAAGAGCTCAATTCTACGATTACCTTATTAAGAAAGCGATGTTTGATAACGTCGATGAATTGACTATTTAATTTTTAGTGACTATTTTACATCGCTCAGAATTGAGATTGATCATTTTGTACCATATTTCATATACAAAATAGTGTAGCATAATCGTTAATTAAACATTTCCAATTTATTGTTCGAGCATTGCTAATGAGAACAAAACCTCAGTTTCTACTTGGAGATATGCAATTTTACATGCTACAATACTAATTTAAATAAGACCAATTTCTTACCGTAGATATTCTCCAATGCAATTAATAACTTTACCGAGCATTAAGCATCATTTAGTCCTCTTTTAGCGTTTTCTCGTGCATTATGCAGAAAATAAAATATCGGGGGACAAACATGAGGAAATGAAACAAAAACCACTCTCCTATCAACTATACACGGTCAGCATCCAAGGATCTTGAATCAAAGAAGAAAAATGGAAGTAAGGATGGCTAAATTACAAAAAAGACACACGGCCACAAAGAAAAGGAAATAGGCGGCTCACAAAAATGGAAACTTAGGTCACGACTCAAAAGAATGGAAACTTTCGGTTGCTGGAACAAAAATAAGAAGAGCACGGTTGGAATATGCAAAGGAAACATGGTTTACATAAAATAGAAATAAATTGCTGGAACATAATGTAAACTTCCAACCACCTACACAAAAATGAAAAGACAGCCGCCTACACAAGAATTAGAAACTACAACCGTTGGAAATAGAAAATGGAAATGGTTGCTGGAAAAATAAATGGAAACGCATGGACAAGAGAAAGAAGGCAGCCAACCAAAGAGGAAAAGGAGGAAAAAGGAAAAGGAAACCTTTACTGCACAAGAGGAAAAGGAAATACAAGCTGCTGAAGAAAATAGAAACCAAGAAAAGAAAATGAGTAAAGAAGAGGAAGGACGAAGAGGAAAGAGCTGAAGAGCTTACATTCGAACAAAGAGGAAAGAAGGAGAAAAGGAAAAAAAGAAAAGAGGAAAGAGGACGAAGGGGTCAAAAAGCTCAATTTCGGACAGACCATACAACAACACACAACATACACGAGAGAACAAGGAGAGAGGGCAGCACACCGGAAGGCTAGAGACGGGGCGACAAACTCGGAATGCAGAGGAGCTGTTGAAGACATCAGTAATAGAATATGGAGGGATATCGTTCTTTATCTATGTTAAATATAGTTTTTTTTCGTATTTTTTTTCTAAGTCCATGTCCGAGTAGTTTAGTAGCTACGGGTTAGAGAGCTTTGCCGATATGTAATGAAGTCTTGTTCTTAATGTTTGGTGGTTCTTAATGTTTTTATTCTTGTACGCAACCTGATTGAATGATTATGGTATTTGATCGTTTTCAGAATTATTGGATGTGCTTAATGTTTTCGTTCTTTCACGTAACTTGAATGAATGATTGTAAAAGTCTAATGAATCTACGCCAGGGGATTAGACTTTAGAACTTAGCCATGATTTAGGATCTCAATTGAATTAGAATCTAAGCAAGGTCGGTCAATTGGATTTAGGGATTAGGATAGCCGTCTTAATGCATCTAATGGGTGAGATTACACAGTTGGGAGACTAGTAGTATGCACGCTAGGTAGTGGACAAGTCTACGCCAGTCAGTTCCAATATTAGAGCTTGAATTCCCCGAACTCTGATTATATCTAAGACCAATGATCATGTTAGAACTTCATTACATTATCGTGCATCTTTCGAAACCTATGGTGTTTAGTTAATTGAGTTTAGTCCATTAATTAGTTAGTTAGTTTATCTTTATTCGTATTCCAATCATTTATTGATTTTGTACATTCTATTCATTAGTTTTCTAGCTTTATATTTGTATCGATTCCCTAGTGTTAGATCCTGGTACTATACGACCCGTATTCTTGCAGAAGCGTTGGTCTAGGTAATTATTACTTGAGATTAACCACATCAATAATCGTTAATTAAAATTTTCCAATTTATTGCTCGAGCATTGCTAATGAGAACAAAACCTCAGTTTCTACTTAGGGACGTGAAATTTTACATGCTACAACACTAATTTAAATAAGGCCAATTTGTTACCATAGATATTCTCCAATGCAATTAATAACTGACCATGAACCGAATATATCTCATCTAAGAGTGTTGGTTGTGCAGTATATGCATCGATTTCTCCACCGCATCTGAAAAATGGACCACAAAGAAGATTGAGAATTTATGTTGGATATAATTCACTATCTATCAGTAGATAACTTAAACTAAAAACGAGTTATTTTTCATAACTTACTTTGCTGATTATGATTTTAACGAGAATGAATACCAATGATAGGAGGAGGAATAAATAAGTCTCACAATATCTAAATAAAAAATATAATCATTGTTATATATAGATTCTCCTACAAACTAATGTAATCTGGAAGTACAAAAGATCGTATACTTATAAAATACAACAAATCAAGTGGCAGATGGATTCAATGATACAACATGAGTGAAAAAAATCATATATAGCGACTACAAATACACTCGCTGGTATAGAAATACCTAAAGGTCATGGAGAAGAAAGAATTTCAAATGAGTCTACAATATGTTTGAAACGTCAACGACCAATTAGTTCTAAAGACAAAAACCTTCGAAAAACAAAAAAAATTGAAAAAGATGTTAATTCTCAAATAATTAAGAACATCAAAAAAGAAACAAACGAGGAAGAAGACATTCAACATGAAAATGATGAAATAATGTTGAAGACATAAAGAACAACAAGATTTACATTAACTATATCCATGACGAAAATATATTACGAGGAGATGAAATAAATGATTATAATGAAATAATTTCTTTCTCTATATCCAAAGATTTTTAAAATTATAATGAAGAACCAGAACCGATGTCTGTATCAGAATGTCAAAAGAGATATGATTGAATAAAATGGAAATAAACTATGCAAAAAAATCATACTCATTAAATATAAAAAAATTATTTGGTCATGTTGTTCAAATTCCTCATGGTATTAAACTATTTGGATGAAAATGGGCTTATGTACAAAAAAATAAAATAATAACGTCAAAAGATATAAGGAACATCTAGTAGGAAAATGTTTTTCTGAGAGACTCGAAATTGATTATGAGAAAACATATTTCCTTATCGTGGATACAATCACCTTTAGATATTTGATGTGTTTAATGACACCCATAAATTTAGAAATATATCTTATAGTTATGGTTGCAATATAACTATAAGAATTGTTGGATAATGATATATACATGAAAACTTTAAAGGAATAAGAATTTCGTAAACATCAAACGCAAAACCGAAAGAAGTCTGTGTGATTAAATTGCAACGATCTCTATATGGAATGAAAGAATCTGAATGTATGTGGTATAATTGTTAAATCGAATATCTACTTAAAAGAGAATTTATGAATATCTCTATTTGTCATGTATATTTATCCATAAACCAAAAAATGGTTTTGTGATTGTAGATATTCATGTGGATGATTTGAATATAATTGGGACCTCAAGAGAAATTGAAAATGCTAAAAATTATCTAAAAGAAGAATTTGAGATGGAAGACCTTGGACAAACCAAACACTACAAGAAAATTCGGATTTCGGGACTGCATTTGCGGACTGAAGTATCCGTCCCTAAATTCAGGGACGGATTAGGGACTAATTCCAGACGGATTAATAAAACAGTCCCAAATCCGTCCCTAAATTTGGGGACTGTTGGTCGGTCCCTAAGTCGTCCGGAATTCGGGACGGATTAGGGACCGAAATCACTGCAGTAGGGAAATTGCGGACTGCTGACTGAGCAGTCCGCAAATTTGCGGACTGCACAGTCAGCAGTCCGCAATGTTTAAAATAAATCAAAGATGCAGTGTTTAAAAATTATATATTACATTTTTAGTGTAAAATTTAATATAGATATATCACATATTTAACCCCAAAATGAAACAAAAAATTGTTAAAAAATGGGAATTTCAATAAAATAAAAAATATATGCACCAACATTTATAGAGAAAACGGTAAGTTGGTTTGTCCATGCGTAAAATGCAAAAATGAAAAATTCGTTACTGAGAAAACCGTTTGGAATCATCTCTATTTAAGAGATTTTACTCCAAATTATTTTATTTGGTTTTCTCATGGAGAGAATTTCGCACCACAACCCAGTAATGTTGTTGAAAATTTTAGTAGGGGTTTCGTAAATCGTGAAGTATCTCAGATTTGTCAAGATGTAGAAAACCCTTATGTAGAAATGGTGCAAAATGCAACGGATTGCACAAGGGTGTGTGGGGCAAGTGGTCACACGAGAGTTGCCGAAGGCTCTCGATTCACCGGTTCGTCTCCAATGGATATTACGCACCAGTGAAGAACGAAGGATCGTTGGATATGACACACCAACGAAAGGATGCTGGATATTACGCACCAACAACCAAGAACTCATAAGGAATTCAAAAGAAAGATCAAAAGATCAATTCAAGGTTTAATTTCAAAAGTTGGATGATTCAAAGAGATACATGGCCAGCCATAATATAGAAAAACAAGACCATGCAACCATAAATGCGACATTTAATGGGTAGTCTTTATGCAAGGCTACACATTAATACATGGGAAACATAAAAACATTAAGACAAGCTTGATGGACGTGCATGTTGGGGCGCGAACTCTTCATGAAACTCTCGGTCAATAATTAGGTCACGAAAGTTGCCTCGTAAAATGTGCCTTCGCCAATATCGATTGTTTTCGAGTTGTGTTTCGGCTTGTAGTATGATGTTGATGTCGGAACTTCTTTGTTGACTCCAGCACTTGTCTTGAACTTGAACGACCATGAGAAATCACGTCGTTAGCCTCCTTGAGCTTCCGCGCTTTAACTCGGGTCACGGGACCTTCTTGTATAATCAAGGCTTCCTCATCAATAGCCCTAGCTCGGATCACGGTACCAACGTCCTTCTTTCGGGTCACCTCCATCTTCCGCCCTTTTAGTTCAGCTTGAATCGCCTCTTCTGTAGCGCGGGTCTTGTCCTTTGCGACGGGGGTTGCATGCTTAGTAACACGGGGCATGTCCTTGGCAACATAGGTTGCGTCCTCCTCAGTGTAGGTCGCGTCCTTCTCAACACGGGCCGCGTCCTCCTCAACACGAATTACATCTTCCTCATCATGGGTCATATCCTCTTCATTCGCCACGGCTCGGTTTGTGTCCTCGACGCCGTCCAGGATCATATCAATATATGAGTGCAATATGAACTCTCTTGTATCTTACAAACCGTACTCGTCTTTATATAACATGTGCTCATCTTTTGGCACGATATAATTCTTCACCTATTTATTGGACATAGATCAAACATATATTTGTTATTCAAAAAAGATGATTGATTTAAGATTAATTTATCCTAGGGATCCAAATATGAGTTAAATGGTTTTGCAGATGCAGATTATTAAACAGATCCCATAATACTCGATCACAACCGAGATATATTTTCAAAATTGGAGACATATCGATATCATGACGTTCTAAAAACAGACGTTAGTTGCATCATCTTCAAATTATTTTGAAATCATAGAACTTCATGAAGCAAACAGAGAGTGAGTGGCTGAGAGCAATAACTCAACACCTACCATAAACATGTGGATTTTTCGACTAATATGGACCCAATAATACTATATGAACATAATTCCCGATGTTTTGCTGAGACAGAAGAATATACCTCTAAAGTGACATAATAAAGCATATCATTCAATTTTTCTCGAAGATAAAATTTGATATTCACTACATGTGATAAAGTAAAAATGTAACTGATTATTCATAATGGTTCCCCTTATTTCAACTTTCACAATACATTCAAAATATCGAAATGTGTCACCTATAAAATATGTAAAAAAAAAAAGAGTTGATAAATGGAAGAGTAGTTTTTATAATTGTACTATTTTTCCTTACTCATTTTTTAACAAGATAATCAATATAAATTTAAAAAAATTTAAAAACAATTATAAATATGTATTGAACTTTCAACCTATAAACCTTTCTTCATGTTTAAGAAATACATATTTTTTTGTTGCCTATAAATAGTTTTTTTCTCTTGACAATAACAACACATAAAAAAATATTAACATCTTTCTCAATCTCTCTTTAATAATTTTTTTTGTGTGCTTTTACATATTTTATATTTACATCATATAATATATATTATATATATTATACATGTCAGTATGCACGTGGTGCATATAATAAATATTTATATTATATTTTATATATAATATATATAGTTATATATATAATTATATATATGATTTAAATTTTAACAAAATGTATTTATTTCAATTTAAATATTTCTGAATTAAAGATGATAATATAATGATATTTTTTATATTAATTATAATATTAATAATGAATATATATATATATATTATTTGATCATTATATTTTTTTGTTAATTTTATATTTAATTATAATTATATATTTATTATAAAATTAAATTTTTTTAAAAAAAATAATAAAATAGTTTTTTATATATGACGTGCCCGGCTCATAATTAAAGAAATTGACGAACTAAAATAAAATAGGAACCATAAGGTCCCCCATATTGGTGTCCAAAATTTACGGTAGTGGTTCCAGTTGTAATAATGAGCAAAACCTAGGGGCCATTTTGTCTAAAGCGTAACTAAATCTTCATCTATACCTGCCCTCTGTTGTTTCGTTCGTCCTCCTCAGATCAGCAAGTATAAGATCGTCTCTCTCTCTTTTTCTCGTCTCATTCTATTTAATTTTTCCTTTCATTATCTCACCGTGAAATTTTCGGGAAAAAGGTAGAAATCCTGAATTTTCCTTTTTCCCGGGAAACAAACAGGGAAAGGAAGTTGCTTCCATGGAATCATATTTTCAGCAGCATCACTACCATCTTAACGATCACCACACGGCCGGTCCGAGGCAGATGAACTCGGCGTTGACTCGATACCAATCCGCGCCGAGTTCTTACTTCTCGAGTTTCACTGACAGAGAATCGCTCGAGGAGTTTCTTCATAGGCCAACAAGCCCCGAGACGGAGCAAATCTTGTCGCGGTTCTTACAAACGACCGACGGAAGCAACAACGTTGATAGTTTCCTGCACCAGAGCTTCTCCCGACAGAACAGCAGCAACAGCTTATCCGAGAAGAAACCGCAGGAGGTGAAGACGAAGCAGGAGATGGATTTTCCTCCGCGGCCGGGGGCGATGGAGGAAGATGAAGAGTCCGCAATGCATCTGAAAACGGTCGGTGATGTCACTTCTGCTTCGCAGAATCTGACTCAGAACCAAAAACAACAAGAGATAATTGGTCGGTCTTCGAATCGGAGTTCGGCTACGACTCTTACCCGACACAACAGTTCGCCTGCGGGATTATTTTCCTCCATAGACGTCGAAAGCGGTTTGAACTCTTTTCGTCTCTTTCTCGAATCTTGAGCTTTCACTTCAACCCACGAACCTGTTTTTATTTTCCCTCCTCATATGGGTTTAGTTTCGTTCCTTCTTTTATGTCGGAAAATGCTCTATAGAGATGATGAGAATTCGATAAAACTAAGAAAATTTTTATATGTTTTTACTGTTCATATGTGTAATTAAAAACATGCGAATTGGATTGTTTCCTACAAATTTACTAATGAACTTAGCATAAAAACCTGGAGTTAGCAGCTACCTTTGTTAGTGATAAGTAAAAGTGGAATATGATGTCTTGTTTTCTTGCTTTAAATGGTAAAAATGGAAAGATTCTGCGTAATTATTTGCATAGAATACTGTCTTTGTCTCTGGATTCAGAATCTCCAAGAATCTTGAGAAAACCTCTTTGCTTTTTTTGTTCATTTTTTTCCTTGTCAGCATATGCTTCTGTGATGAAAAATATGGGAGAATTAGGAAGTGGAAATAGCATGAACTCAAACAATAAGGAAGCCTCATCTCTCACTCTTAGAAGCCGACTTCCTCCTTCCTCTTCTAGGCCAATGAGTTCAATCTCTGAAACTGATATTAAACCCAGTTTCTCGCCTGGACTGCCGCCTCGTACACTCTCCGGTGGCCAGAAACGCTTCTCAGGGGATGACGGCTCGGAGTTTACTAAACGTACGGGAATTTCAAGAACGCTTTCTGGGGGAATAAACGTACCAAAAACAAAGGTAATGTACTCTCACACACGGGTTCGATTTTAGAAATCTGCTATTTCAATGAATGGGAACTGTCTCGGTTGTGTTCAGTGAGCTCAATGTGTCTAAGAATGTAAACTTGGGATTGTTTTAGAGCTCGAGACATAGAACAGTGAATTTTCTAGCAGAGAGAATTCATTTGTTGCGCAGTAGAGTAGCGGTTTCTCATTTTCTGTTCTGGTCTGATCAAATATGACTGGAGAAATTGAACAGGAAGCTGATTCAGGAGGCTGGCCACCTTTGGCTCATCACCGGAGCTTGCCCAAATCTTTATCCGATATGGAGAAGTTACTCTCAGATTCTGTCCCCTGTAAGATCAGAGCTAAGCGTGGTTGCGCCACTCATCCTCGGAGCATTGCTGAGAGAGTGAATCTTCCTATCCTTAACCTCAATGAATGAACAATAGCGTCATGGAATTGCATGATAATGGATTCTCCGAAGATTAAAATGAGGGTTCTTTTAAAATTGTGGAACAGGTAAGGAGAACAAAGATCAGCGAGAGAATGAAAAGGCTGCAAGATCTAGTTCCAAACATGGACAAGGTGAGAAATACCACGTTTCCATATAAGTAAAACATTGTCCGGAACAAGAGATCCGTCTCATTTTCGATTCCATTGATGCAGCAAACAAACACAGCAGACATGTTGGATCTTGCCGTTCATTACATCAAAGATCTACAGGGACGAGTCAAGGTAAAATGCTCAAAGACTTTTCTAGCTTTGCTATTTCCTCTTTCTCTCACTGATTTTAGAGAAACGAAATATCGGGTTTTTGGCCAGGCGCTCGATGAGAGCTGCGCAAGATGTAAGTGTTCAAGTTCGAGGCTGCGATAACTTTGAACACAAGCTTCATAGAACATGCCCTATGTGTATGTTTATGTGAATAGAAGAAGCATTGGTTTTAGCATTTGGAGAGGCTGAAAGCTCCTTGAGTTTGGGACCTCTGCTGAAAGAATGGTTGAACAAGAGATGTAAAAAACAGATGTATTTGTGGAAGCTTTCATTCTATGTTCTTCTGTCTCTAAATTAATAAATGTCCTTAACTTTCAAAGAAAAAGTAGGTATATGTTTTCTCTTTTTTTCCCGCCAACACGAGGGACTTTCTATTTTTAGCATATCAAGGAATATTGATCTTTTTCTTAATTCTTTTCTTTAATAATAGGTATATATCATCTTTGCTAATAATTTTAAAAATACATTTCTTTTAATTTTATAAGGACATTAATCTTATCTAATTAGTATATCTTGTAGTATGTCATTTTAAGTATAAACGGTGTGTTTAGAACTCTTCTAATTCTATGCAATTTATAATGTGTCAATAAAATTGTATAAAGTTTAGATTTCGAGAAAATCGTATAACATTTAAGGTTATTTTCAGATACTAAAGATATTTATAAAACTAAAATATTGTGAAGTTATTTATAATTTCGATGAACTTATTTTATTGTGTATTTTTATATATGATGGTTAGCTTTAATTTGTTTTCGTTCGATTATAGGGTTTAGTTTTGAATTAAATTGTCGATGAAAATTTGGTAAAAGAATTATATGGTTTTAGTTTAGGTAATAGGTTTATATGTAAGGATGAAAGAGGAGAGGTATTCTTGTAATTATCATCCGTATATATATATTAGAAGACTAAAGTCCTAAACCTAACATTAATATTTCCTTCCCAAATCGTCGGCGCTGGCTATTTTCTTTTGTCTGCGCGGCTGTCTTCCACTATTATTCCTACTGTCGATCCAATGGCCACCGTAGATAGCATTTCCTCCAGCACAGATGCTGCCTCTACTTTCAACCCTCAAGAAATCGGAACATGTTCTTCTCACCTTCAACATGTATAACATCAACAAATTAATCGACGACAACTATCTTGCATTAAGCATCCAAGTTTTCTGCATTCCTTGAAAGACATAACCTCAATTACTTCCTTGAAAAGTATTAAATTGTTTTCGATGATGGGATCAAGATCCTATCACGACATTTGCACCATTCATACAACAAGATCGGCCCTCTTTAGCACAATCCTCAACGCCATGTCCACTTTGCATCACCGATGGTGGCTCGCTCGAACTCCATTCGGATGCTTGAGAGCCTCTTGCAAACACCTATGGCAAGGTGTCCCGCAATCATAAATCTGAGTTGTGACCAAATCAATTATTCAACTTACACAATCACGGATGAATACATCCACTCAATCACGACTATGACAAGATTGCTTTCCTCGGCAAGCCTCTTGACCATGAGGAACTCCTTGACAGACTCACCGATGAATTAAAATCTGTTGTTGATGTCATGAATGCTTGAGACAAGCCGATCTCTATTGATGAGCTCTATGAGAAAATCCTCAACCATGACGCTGTAGAATTGTGAAACAAATGAAGAATGAGAGATGAACAACAGAAACGAAAAGAGTAAGCGAAAGAGAGTAAAAGAGAGAGATTAACAATTCTCATAGATTGAGTGCACTTGTTTGTACAAGAGATACATATTTATAGTAGAAAGAGGAGTTTATTCTAGTTGAGATAATAAATGAGGTAGGTGGTTGGAGCAATAAATGAGTTGGTTGGTTGGTTGCTCCATTGATTTATAGAGAACATCATTATTTCTAACATTCCCCCTCAAGATTGGACGATCATGAGCTACATAAGAGGAGTCTCATTAAAACCTTTTTTCGGAAAAACCCAAATGGGACAAAATCCCCAAAAATAAAAAAAGAGTACACCCTTTTATGAGCTCATAGGAAGATCGACAAAGCTTGACTTTGAAATCTTGGGGCAAAAGATATCAACGAGACCGATACGTTCATGAAGATCTTTGCAGACTTTTTCGCTTGTTGCTTTGGTGAAGACTGATAACACGCAATCCGTTATAGTTTTTATATCATTCTTAGGTCTAGTTTAGAGTATATTATTTATATTTCATTCATTTATTGAGTATATTCGAAGACTTTATCCACATTTCGTGTTTTGCATAGGAAACGAAGACACGAGAAGAAACACGAGTGATTTTGGCAATCTAACCCCGAAAACGAAGTTGAGTAACAAGGTTCGACTTGTGCAAGGCCATGGACTGAAAGTGAACACTCAAACACCGAGCGAAGGGAGAGAAACAACATTTCAAGACATGCCCGCTCGGGCATTGGAGGTGTACACGATCGGGCCATTAGCTGCCAATTACCCCCGTAGCTTTGCACGACTCGGGCACTCAAGGAACACCGCCAGGGAGGTGTGCCCGCTCGGGTGGATTGGCAGTGCCCGCTCGGGCTCATTCATGTCATGAAAACCCCGTAGGTTTACACGACTCGGGCTGATGAAGCACACGATCGGGTATGAGTGCCCGCTCGGGCTCAATTGTGTGTGCACGGTCGGGCAAAGGGCTTTCCCGATCGGGTAGGGGACATGCCCGCTCGGTTCCTTGATTCTCAACAAACTTTCCTAAGATCTAGAACGACAAAATTAAAAGAAAAATCAGATCTGAAGGAGGGCATTCGAACCAGATTAGATCAGAGCAGATAGAGAGACATTAGAGCAAGAGGAAGAAGGAAGAAAAGACGGATCTACGGATCGGGAGCGAGGAGAATCTACCGAAGACATCGGTTTATGAATAGGGAGTTATCTCTTTCCATATCTATGTCAAATCTAGACTTCTCTTGTGTTTCCTTTTCTGTATCTATGTCTGAGTAGATCCTTTGCCATGGGTTAGAGAGATTTGCTATGTTGTAACGAAGTCTTACGCTTAATGAATGGTGGAACTTAATGCTTTCATTACTTGTACGCCACTTGAATGAATGAAATTGGTATCTATCATGTTTTCAGATTTCATGGTTGTTCTTAATGCTTTCTCTACCTGTACGCCACTTGATTGAATGATCTTAGAAGCCAAATAAACCAACGCCAGGGCATTAGGTTTCGGAACATAGCCATGATTTAGGGTTTAGCCGGTTTAGAATCTACGCCAGGTCAATCGGTTGAATCTAGGGATTAGGATAGCGGTCATAATGCGTCTATGCATGTAAGATACGCAATGGATACATTGGTATATGCATGCTAGATAGTGGACAAGTCTACGCCAGTCAGTTCCTATAGGAGAGCTTGAATTCCCTGAATCCATGATAGTACCTAGACCAATTATCCTTTTGAAACTTCGTTACTTCATAAGGCAAACTCTCGACACCCATGGTGCTTAGCCATAAGTTTATCTCTTCGATTTAGTTTAGTTTAGCTCAATCACAATCCCAACTTTAGTCATCTCACACGTCTATTCAATTAGTTTAATAGCTCATTAGTCGCATTAACTCCTTGTGTTCGACCCTAGTTACTACACGATCCGTATTCTTGCGGAAGCGTTAGTCTAGGTTTTTATTACTTGATATAACGCACATCAAGTTTTTGGCGCCGTTGCCGGGGAGTTAATTACGGCTTAGGAGTTAGGAAACTTTTAGATTAGACATTAGTTTAGATAGGAGTCTTGTTTGTTTCTTGCTTTTTCGTGTTTATTTCGTTTGTCTATTGTGTTTAGAGTCAAGTTCTATTGCTTCTCGGATCTCACGTGCTCTTGTGTTTATCTTCTTTTTCTTGTGCAGCTTAATTGTGCATGAGAAATACCGGAAGCGCGGATCTAGTTTTCGACCCCGACATTGATAAGACACTCAGAAAACTAAGGAAAGAAACGAGAGCTAGTGCGAGCAATCCAGTTGATAACACGCAAGTACACTTGAACTTCCAACCCGAGGAAGTAGTCGAACAACCGTTTGAAGAAGAGCTAATGGCCGAACGTCGAGATATGAACGTTCAAAACGCGCAACAAGTGCAACCGGCACTGACCTATGGATCATACACGGTCCCTAGGCACACGCAGCTCTTGTCATGTATTGCGAGGAGAAACGCCCGCGTAGAGCTTCAACCGGCATTCATCCAAATGCTTGGTAACGCGGCGTTTAGAGGGAGACCCACCGAGGA
>CM071863.1:15326257-15343742 GCA_036759665.1 Gynandropsis gynandra
TTTACAAAGGTCCCAATGAAGTGAAGCACTATACAAAGCTGCTAGATGAGAAAGATGCAAAAGAAATCCCGAGAACCGAGTTAGATGAACTTAGAGCAGAATTCTGCGCGGCCCGAGCACAGCAGGTCGCAGCTTTAGAGAACGATGGATTTTCGGGTAATCCTCAGCAAGGAAACTTCTCAACTCATGACCACATGAGTACGGATCATTTGGGGAGGGTTTCCAGTCAAGAAGACGTTGCAAACCAGTGCACAACCCTCCGACAATCCCAGACAGATTTCAGCGCACCTCAAGCGGTCTTCGTCGATAGTTCAACCACTCCCGACGAGCTTAATGGTCAAATCGATCTTCCAAATCATGACTGGAGTGTTGATAAGGCACCGAAGGTGGAGTTGAAGGCCTTACCACAAGGGCTGAGGTATGAGTTTCTCGGACTTGATTCCACGTATCCGGTTATTGTGAATGATGACCTAGATGATTCCCAAAGAGCACGATTGCTAGAAGCTCTTAGGAGATATAGGGGAGCTATAGGTTATACGATAGCGGATATTAAGGGATTAGAGCAAGGGGAAGGAGGAAGAAAAGACGGATCTACGGATCGGGAGCGAGGAGAATCTACCGAAGACATCGGTTTATGAATAGGGAGTTATCTCTTTCCATATCTATGTCGAATCTAGACTTCTCTTGTGTTTCCTTTTCTGTATCTATGTCTGAGTAGATCCTTTGCCATGGGTTAGAGTGATTTGCCATGTTGTAACGAAGTCTATGCTTAATGAATGGTGGTACTTAATGCTTTCATTACCTGTACGCCACTTGAATGAATGAATTTGGTATCTATCATGTTTTTAGATTTCATGGTTGTTCTTAATGCTTTCTCTACCTGTACGCCACTTGATTGAATGATCTTAGAAGCCTAATAAACCAACGCCAGGGCATTAGGTTTCGGAACTTAGCCATGACTTAGGGTTAGCCGGTTTAGAATCTACGCCAGGTCAATCGGTTTAATCTAGGGATTAGGATAGCGGCCATAATGCGTCTATGCATGTAAGATACGCAATGGATACATTGGTATATGCATGCTAGATAGTGGACAAGTCTACGCCAGTCAGTTCCTATAGGAGAGCTTGAATTCCCTGAATTCATGATAGTACCTAGACCAATTATCCTTTTGAAACTTCGTTACTTCATTAGGCAAATTCTCGACACCCATGGTGCTTAGCCATAAGTTTATTCTCTTCGACTTAGTTAGTTTAGCTTAACCACAATTCCAACTTTAGTCATCTCACACGTCTATTCAATTAGTTTAGTAGCTCATTAGTCGCATTAACTCCTTGTGTTCGACCCTAGTTACTACACGATCCGTATTCTTGCGGAAGCGTTAGTCTAGGTTTTTATTACTTGATATAACGCACATCAAGTTTTTGGCGCCGTTGCCGGGGAGTTAATTACGGCTTAGGAGTTAGGAAACTTTTAGTTTAGACATTAGTTAGATAGAAGTCTTATTTGTTTTTTGCTTTTTCGTGTTTATTTTGTTTGTCTATTGTGTTTAGAGTCAAGTTCTATTGCTTCTCGGATCTCACGTGCTCTTGTGTTTATCTTCTTTTTCTTGTGCAGCTTAATTGTGCATGAGAAATACCGGAAGCGCGGATCTAGTTTTCGACCCCGACATTGATAAGACACTCAGAAAACTAAGGAAGGAAACGAGAGCTAGTGCGAGCAATCCAGTTGATAACACGCAAGTACACTTGAACTTCCAACCCGAGGAAGTAGTTGAACAACCATTTGAAGAAGAGCTAATGGCCGAACGTCGAGATATGAACGTTCAAAACGCGCAACAAGTGCAACCGGCACTTACCTATGGATCATACACGGTCCCTAGGCACACGCAGCTCTTGTCATGTATTGCGAGGAGAAACGCCCGCGTAGAGCTTCAACCGGCATTCATCCAAATGCTTGGTAACGCGGCGTTTAGAGGGAGACCCGCCGAGGACCCAAACCAGCATCTTACTGATTTTAAGATGTTATGCCGAACTATAAGGGCTGGAGATGGGGTATCGGAGGAGGATGTCATGCTAGCCGCTTTCCCATTCTCGGTAAAGGACAAAGCGCATGATTGGTTATATTCGCAACCGGCGAATTCTATCGCGTCATGGGGACAGCTAGAGGAGAAGTTCATGACAAGGTTCTTCCCGCAAAGTAAAGCTCAGCTAGCCAAGAACAACATCAACACATTCGTGCAAGGGGCAGCCGAGAGCTTATATGAAGCATGGGAGCGATTCAAGGGCTATCAACGCCTTTGCCCACATCACGGCATGGATCAAAGCTACCTCATACACAATTTTCTCCAAGGACTTATGGACAATACGAGGATCTTGATCGTAGCCGCTGCTGGAGGTTCTTTGAGCAACCTCACTTTCCCACAAATCGAGGATTTGATAGATCGAATGGCTGATGAGGGAAATCACACCGCCGGAGAGTATAATCGCAACACTCCAGCAAGAGTAGCCAAGGTGGATAATTCGCAATCCATACATTCCGAATTAGCCGAGATGAGAGCCGAAATGAATGGTAAAATCAATGGTCTTTATGAGCTGATGTCCGGAGCAAATCAACAGCAATATTATGAGCAACCGGACGAGCAAGGAATTCAAGGGTACGAAGGGGTGAGCTATGTGAGCAACGCCCAACCTTTGGGTAACACCTATACTCCCGAGTGGAGAAATCACCCCAATCTCTCGTACAAGAATTCCGACGGTGCATTCAATGCACAACGAGCATCGGGTAACTTCCAGCCGCGTTTGATGCAACGCAATCAAAATTTCCAGCCGAGGACGCAGCCCCAAAATCAGAATTTCCAATCACGTGCGCCTGCTCCTCCGCAACAAGAAGTTAGCCCCGATATTGCGTCAATGCTAGCTCAATTCATACAAGGACAAAAGGACCAAGCCAATGATATTAGAGCGTTGAGAACGAATCAGGAAGAGATGAGAGCAGAAAATCAAGAGAGGAAGAATGAGTTTAATGAGTTGAAAACGCATCTAAAGATATTGGATACTCAAGTTTCGCAGCTCGCTGCGAAATCCTCTCAACCGCAAGGGATTCTACCGGCACGCCCGGAAGCGAATCCTCGAGCGCAAATCAATGCCATCCATTTGAGAAGCGGTAAGACACTTGATTCCCCTACTCTTCCAAGGTTTGAACAGGTAGAACCATCAATGGCAGTAGAAAAGGAGAGCGACCACGTCAAGGAGCACAAGGAGGAAGAGGAGCCCAAATACGTTAAACCCGAACCGAGGCCTCCTCCTTTGCCATTTCCTCAACGTCAACGCAAAAAGAACGATGATGCGCAATTTGCAAAGTTTGCGGAGATGTTGAAGAAGATGCACATTACGATTCCATTCCACGAAGCGTTGAAGAAGATGCCTTCATACGCTAAGTTCCTCAAAGACGTACTTGCGAACAAGCGGGATGTGGAAACGGAAACCGTCATGGTCACCAACTCAATGCTACAGCCAAGTCTACCCAAAAAGATGCCGGATCCAGGTATTTTCGTAATCCCTTGTAAAATTGGAGATTATGAGATTAACCATGCGCTAATCGACGTCGGAGCAAGCGTAAGCGTGCTACCATTGTCATTGTATGAGAAGTTGGATCTTAAGGGTAGGATGGATCTTCGACCGACGAGAATGGCACTCACCATGGCTGATCGGAGTGTTAGAATCCCCGAAGGAATACTTGAAGACGTCCCATTGCAAGTAGGAAAATTCTTTGTCCCGGTTGATTTTGTTGTACTAGACATGGAGGAGGACAAGAAAATTCCTATCATTCTAGGTAGACCTTTCCTCAATACGGCTAAGACTATTATACATTGTGCCGAGGGTAGACTCACTTTAAAGTTTGGAGATGAGGAAGTGGAGTTCAATTTGAACGACACACTTAGGCAACCTTGTATGGTAGACTCGGTGTTTTATATTGATGTATTAGAGAGATTAGCCGAGGAAGTGTTAGAGGAGTTTGGGAATATGGATTCCCTTGAGATGGCTCTTCTAGCAGCTGGAGAGGGACTTTACAAAGATCCCCATGAGGTAAAGCATTATACGAAGCTGCTAGATGAGAGAGATGAAAAAGAAATCCCGAGAACCGAGTTAGATGAACTTAGAGCAGAATTCTGCGCGGCCCGAGCACAGCAGGTCGCAGCCTTAGAGAACGATGGATTTTCGGGTAGTTCTCAACAAGAGGACTTCTCAACTCATGGCCACATGAGTACGGACCAGTTGGAAGGGGTTTCGAGTCAAGAAGATGTTGCAAGCCAGTGCACAACCCTCCGACAATTCCAGACAGAATTCAGCGCACCTCACGCGGCCTTCATTGATAGTTCAACCACTCCCGACGAGCTTAATGATCAAATCAAGCATCCGAATCATGACTGGAGTGTTGACAAGGCACCGAAGGTGGAGTTGAAGCCCTTACCACAAGGGCTGAGGTATGAGTTTCTCGGACTTGATTCCACGTATCCGGTTATAGTAAATGACAACCTAGATGATTCCCAAAGAGAACGATTGCTAGAGGCTCTTAGGAGATATAGGGGAGCTATAGGTTATACGATAGCGGATATTAAGGGACTTAGTCCTGGGCTTTGCATGCATAGAATTCACCTTGAAGATGACACTAAGACCTCGATTGAGCACCAACGTAGGTTAAACCCTAATATGATGGAAGTGGTAAAGAAGGAGGTACTTAAGTTGTTAGATGCGGGAATTATTTATCCAATTTCGGATAGTGCTTGGGTGAGTCCAGTTCATGTAGTGCCAAAGAAGGGAGGTATCACGGTCATTCCGAATGCAAACAACGAGTTGATTCCCACGAGAGCAGTCACGGGATGGCGGGTGTGCATTGACTACCGCAAGTTGAATGCAAACACACGGAAAGATCACTTCCCTCTTCCTTTTATCGATCAAATGCTTGAACGTCTAGCTCTTCACTCCTACTTTTGTTTTCTTGATGGTTATTCAGGGTTTTTCCAGATTCCAATCCATCCCGACGATCAAGAGAAGACGACGTTCACTTGCCCATTCGGTACATTCGCTTATCGGAAGATGCCATTCGGTTTGTGTAATGCACCCGCTACTTTTCAGCGGTGCATGACTTCTATCTTTTCCGATGTGAATGGAGATATTATGGAAGTGTTTATGGACGATTTTTCCGTTCATGGACCTTCCTTTGATGCGTGTCTAACTCATTTGTGCAAAGTGCTAGATAGGTGCTTGGAGGCGAACCTCGTTTTGAATTGGGAGAAATGCCACTTTATGGTTCGCGAGGGCATTGTATTGGGACACAAGATATCAGCGAAGGGCATTGAGGTAGATAAGGCTAAGATCGAAGTCATTGAGAAACTACCACCACCAACGAACGTCAAGGGTATTCGTAGCTTTTTAGGTCATGCGGGGTTTTATAGGCGTTTCATTAAGGATTTTTCGAAAATTTCAAAACCCCTCACGGATCTATTAGGTAAGGACGTGCCTTTTGAGTTCACAGCGAGTTGTCATGATGCTTTTGAGAGGTTGAAGAAAGCTTTAGTTTCCCCACCTATCATTCAACCACCGGATTGGGAACTTCCTTTCGAGATTATGTGCGATGCGAGTGACTATGCGGTAGGAGCAGTTTTAGGTCAGCGTAAGGATAGAATGTTGCATGCTATATACTACGCTAGTAGGACTTTGGACAGTGCCCAATGCAACTATTCTACGACGGAGAAAGAGCTCCTTGCGATAGTCTACGCGTTTGAGAAGTTCCGGTCATATTTAGTGGGTTCGAAGGTAATTGTTTATACGGATCACGCTGCATTGCGTTACCTACTCACTAAGAAGGATGCGAAGCCTAGGTTGATTAGATGGATCTTACTTCTCCAAGAGTTTGATCTAGAGATTAGGGATAGGAAAGGAGCCGAGAATGGAGTGGCTGATCATCTTTCACGTCTTGCGATCCCCGAGTGCATTCCCATCGATGACTACCTCCGAGATGATTTGGTAATGTCCTTGACTTGTACTTCAATTCCTTGGTATGCTGACTTTGTTAATTATCTAGCTTGTCGAGTACTACCGGAGGGGCTGAACTACAATGCGAGAAAGAAATTTCTCCATGACGTCAAGGCATATTATTGGGATGAACCCTATCTCTTCAAGAGGGGGATAGACGGGATTTTTAGACGCTGCATCTCCGAGGAAGAAGCTCCACACATACTCTCACGTTGTCATTCTTCGAGCTACGGAGGACACTTTGCCGCAGCAAAGACGGCTGCGAAGGTGTTGCAAGCGGGATTCTTTTGGCCTACTGTTTTTAAGGACGCCCACGACTACGTCAAATCGTGCGACAATTGCCAAAGGACAGGTAATATTTCTAGACGCAATGAAATGCCACAGCAATACATTCTAGAAGTCGAGCCATTTGACGTGTGGGGGATAGATTTCATGGGCCCTTTCCCATCCTCGTGCGGACATTCCTATATCCTAGTTGCGGTAGACTACGTCACGAAGTGGGTGGAAGCTTTGGCATGCTCCACGAACGACTCCAAACCAGTGACTAAGATGTTTAAACGTGTCATATTTCCACGTTTTGGAGTTCCGAGAGTTGTGATCAGCGACGGAGGTAAGCATTTTGTGAATCGCACCATAGATGGGTTGTTGAGAAAGTACGGTGTTAGACATAGGGTAGCAACGCCTTATCATCCTCAAACCAGCGGCCAAGTTGAGGTTTCTAATAGAGAAATCAAGTCGATTTTGGAGAAAACGGTCTCAAGGTCTAGGAAGGATTGGGCATTGAAACTCGATGATGCTTTGTGGGCTTACCGTACCGCTTTCAAGACGCCAATCGGAATGACTCCGTTTCAGCTTGTGTACGGTAAGGCATGTCATCTACCTGTTGAGTTAGAATACCGAGCTTATTGGGCGATCAAGGCATTGAAATACGACTATAAATGTGCCGCTGAGAAGAGGACGTTACAGCTTCATCACCTTGAGGAAATGCGCCTCGATTCATACGAAAACGCGAAAATTTACAAGGAACGTACGAAGCGGTGGCACGATCGGCACATACTCAAGCGGACCTTTGAGGTAGGTAATCGTGTACTTGTTTTCAACTCACGTCTAAAGCTCTTTCCAGGAAAGCTTAAGTCACGCTGGTCCGGGCCATTCACTATTAAGAGCATCTCACCACATGGAGCAATCGAGCTAATAGGAGCAAACGGTGCATTTAAAGTGAACGCCCAACGCATAAAGCTCTACAACGCAGACAACACGGATCTTGATCACGCTAAGTGCGCTCTTTCGGAGCCAACTCATGAGTAGAGCATTTCGGTCAAGCTCAAGACCTTAAACAAGCGCTTGTCGGGAGGCAACCCGATTGTTTCGTTTTTCATTTCGTTTTCTTTCGGACTATCTCTTTTTCTTTTCATATTGATATACTTGGTGGGATTGTATTTCTCTATTTGGATTGTGTGAATCTTTTTCGCAGGTTCTTCAATGTCCATATCATCCTTGAAGAGGAAACACAAACACGGGATTGGAAGTTACACAAGGTGCACACGTTCCAACCCTTATTTCCCATTGTTTTGTTTACGATATCTTCTTAGGCTTTGAACACCGGGACGGTGTTTCATTTAAGTCCGGGGGGGTACTCGTCGAGTATTGTCATATGATTAGGATTAGATGATTAGGATTAGGATTAGATGTAGATTTTTGTTTTTAGGGTAAACGGATGGATACCTAGCATAAATTTTCAAGTTTTAGTCGTTATTGTGCGACCTTGTCGAATCATGAACTATAGTCTAGGTGTGTTTAGAAGACTTCTAGATTCCGATTAGTTGGGTAATTGTGCAAGAAGCCATGACTTATAGTACATTCACCTCCTAGATTTCGGTACCAAGTATCATATCTCCGTGTATACCGACTAATCGATGCTTGTTGATAGATCTTTAGCGTTCATAAGATTCCACACGCTTATACTCCGCTGTCAACGATTCTCTCCTTGGATAAGTTTTAATCATTTTAGATTTTCATTGACATGAGTACATCGAGATCGATGGTTCGGGTCTAAGTGGTGGGTTGAGGCGCTACTCTACGTCCTAAGGGTTAGATTGATGCGTATACGTCATAATAAAGAAAAAATAAAAAAAATAAGCTTCAATGACGCATCTCTTCACTCCGCTAAGGTTAAGAAACCTTATGAGTGTGCCATAGGCAGCCTGGGTCTAAGTAGAAAGCCAACCTCTTCGACTTCGACGTCCTAGGAACTAAGCGTGGAACCATAGAAAAGAAGAAAGAAAAAGAATAAAAAAAAAGAGGAATAAGAACGAGAATGTAAATTCAATGATATCTCAAGCTTAGGAGAGTTGGTATGGAGAGCGCTTGGACGTTGTTTAGGAGCATGGACTAGCTAGGGTCATTGGTAGAATTGCATAGTTTAAGACTTTCGGTTGATAGAAGTCTGAACTTGGTACGCTTAGGCTTGCATTCATGTGACGCGTTGTTTTGCGTAATGGCTAATTCTTTAATAAGTTTTTGTTAGTATCCATTGTTGTTTAATTCTTCTATGACTCGACTTTAGGTTTGCTCGAGGACGAGCAAAAGGTTAAGTCCGGGGGAGTTTGATAACACGCAATCCGTTATAGTTTTTATATCATTCTTAGGTCTAGTTTAGAGTAGATTATTCATATTTCATTCATTTATTGAGTATATTCGGAGACTTTATCCACATTTCGTGTTTTGCGTAGGAAACGAAGACACGAGAAGAAACACGAGTGATTTTGGCAATCTAACCCCGGAAACGTAGGATCAACTTGTGCGAGGCAACGGATGAAAGTGAGCACTCAAACACCGAGCGAAAGGAGCGGAAACAACACCTCAAGTCATGCCCGCTCGGGTGGATTGGGAGTGCCCGGTCGGGTTGATTGCTACCAAATATCCCCGTAGCTTTACACGACTCGGGCACTCAAGGAACACGACCTGGGAGGTGTGCCCGCTCGGGTCCATTTGGAGTGCCCGCTCGGGCTCATTCATGTCAAGAAAACCCCGTAAGTCTACACGACTCGGGCTGATGAAGCACACGGTCGGGCATGGTGCCCGCTCGGGCTCAAAGGTGTGCAACCCGGTCGGGTAGAGGTCTTGCACGAGCGGGTAGGGGACATGCCCGCTCGGGTCCTTGGATCTCAACAAATTTCCCTAAGATCTAGAACGGAAAAATTAAAAGGAAAAGGAGATCTAAAGGAGGGCATTCGAACGCGCCACTTGATTGAATGATCTTAGAAGCCTAATAAACCAACGCCAGGGCATTAGGTTTCGGAACTTAGCCATGATTTAGGGTTTAGCCGGTTTAGAATCTACGCCAGGTCAATCGGTTGAATCTAGGGATTAGGATAGCGGTCATAATGCGTCTATGCATGTAAGATACGCAATGGATACATTGGTATATGCATGCTAGATAGTGGACAAGTCTACGCCAGTCAGTTCCTATAGGAGAGCTTGAATTTCCTGAATTCATGATAGTACCTAGACCAATTATCTTTTTAGAACTTCGTTACTTCATTAGGCAAACTCTCGACACCCATGGTGCTTAGCCATAAGTTTTATCTCTTCGATTTAGTTTAGTTTAGCTTAATCACAATCCCAACTTTAGTCATCTCACACGTCTATTCAATTAGTTTAATAGCTTAATAGTCGCATTAACTCCTTGTGTTCGACCCTAGTTACTACACGGTCCGTATTCTTGCGGAAGCGTTAGTCTAGGTTTTTATAACTTGATATAACGCACATCAAATACATCGGCCAGCTGATCAGAGCTTCTGGTGTAAGTGAATTCAAGGACTCCATCTTCGAGCTTTGCCTGAACAAAATGGCAGTCAATTTCGATATGTTTTGTTCTTTCATGAAAGACAAAATTGGTAGCAATATGAATGACCGTCTGATTGTCACAATGGAGGATCGTGGTCCATAAAGATTCGAGGCCAGGATCCTTGAGAAGAGAACAAATCCAAATCAACTCACAAGTTGTATTCGCCGCGGTGTATTGACAAGAAATGACATTCGTATCCTAACAAACTCGAAAAGGGAATCTCCCGGCTCTAAAAATCAAACGTATTGACCTAAATAAAGCATTTTGAGCTTGAAAATGGGGTCGGGCTGCCTTCTGTAACCCGCAGCATGGTTTATCTCGAAAAGAAGAATGAAATGTGAAAAAATCATGCAATTCAGAGCTTCGTACGCAAAGTTATGGTATTTCAAAGCCCGTCGTACAATTCATTGTTTTAGTCGTCTAATCACGTCAAAACAAAAACAAAGAGCGGAAAAGGGGTGCAACACAAGAGACAAACGCAAATAGGAAATAGGAAACAAAAGGAATATCCCGGAGACAAACGCAACGCAAGCGGCGTAATGACAAGAAATGACATTCGTATCCTAAGAAACTCGAAAAGGGCAACTTCCGGCTCTAAAAATCAATTGTATCGACCTAAATAAAGTATTTTGAGATCAAAAACGGGGTCGGGCTGCCCTCAGCAACCCGTGGCATAGTTTATCTCGAAAAGATGAATAAAATGTGAAAAAATCATGTAATTCGGAGATTCGTACGCAAAGTTATGGTATTTCAAAGCCCGTCGTACAATTCATTGTTTTAGTCGTCTAATCACGTGAAAACAAAAACAAAATGCGGAAAAGGGGTGCAACATGAAAGACAAACGCAAATAGAAAATAGAAAGCTAAAGGAATATCCGAGAGACAAACGCAACGCAAGCGGCGTATTGACAAGAAATGGCATTCGTATCCTAACCAAATCGAAAAGGGCATCTTTCGGCTCTAAAAATCAAACGTATCGACCTAAATAAAGCATTTTGAGCTTAAAAATGGGGTCGGGCTGACTTCAGCAACCCGTGGCATGGTTTATCTCGAAAAGAGGAATAAAATGTGAAAAAAATCATGTAATTCGGAGCTTCGTACGCAAAGCTATCGTATTTCAAAGCCCCTCGTACAATTCATTGTTTTAGTCTTCTAATCTCGTGAAAACAAAAACAAAATGCGGGAAAGGGGTGCAAAACGAGAGACAAATGCAAATAGGAAATAGGAAGCAAAAGGAATATCCGAGAGACAAACGCAACGCAAGCGGCGTATTGACAAGAAATGACATTCGTATCCTAACAAACTCGAAAAGAGCATCTTCTGGCTCTAAAAATCCATCGTCTCGATCTAAATAAAGCATTTTGAGCCCGAAAACGGGGTTAGGCTGACTTCAGCAACCCGCGACATGGTTTATCTCGAAAATAGGAATAAAATGTGAAAAAAATCATGTAATTCGGAGCTTCGTACACAAGTTATGGTATTTCAAAACCCGTCGTACAATTCATTGTTTTAGTCGTCTAATAACGTGAAAACAAAAACACAAAACGGAAAAGGGATGCAACAGGAGAGACAAAAGCAAATAGGAAATAGGAAGCAAAAGGAATATGTGAGAGACAAACGCAATGCAAGCGGCGTATTGACAAGAAATGACATTCGTATCCTAACAAACTCGAAAAGGGCATCTCTAGCTCTAAAAAACAAACGTATCGACCTAAATAAAGCATTTTGAGCTAAAAAATGGGGTCGGGCTGCCTTCAGCAACCCACAGCATGGTTTATCTCGAAAATAGGAATAAAATGTGAAAAAATCATGCAATTCGGAGCTTCGTACGCAAACTAATAGTATTTCAAAGCCTGTCGTACAATTCATTGTTTTAGTAGTCTAATCATGTAAAAACAAAAACAAAAAGCGGAAAAAAGGTGCACCAAGAGAGACAAACGAAAATAGGAAATAGAAAGCAAAAGGAATATCCCGAGACAAAAGCAACGCCAGCGACGCAATGAAAAGAAATGACATTCGTATCCTAAGAAGCTCGAAAAGGGCAATTTTCGGCTCTAAAAATCCACCTTATCAACCTAAATAAAGTATTTTTAGTTCGAAAATGGGGTCGGGCTACCCTCAGCATCCCGCGGCATGGTTTATCTCGAAAAGAGGAATAAAATGTGAAAAAAATCATGTAATTCGGAGCTTTGTACGCAAAGTTATGGTATTTCAAAGCCCGTCGTACAAATCATTGTTTTAGTCGTCTAATCACATGAAAAAAAAAACAAAATGCCGAAAAGGGGTGCAACACGAGAGACAAACGCAAATAGGAAATAGGAAGCAAAAGGAATATCCGAGGGACAAACGCAACGCAAGCGGCGTATTGACAAGAAATGACATTCGTATCCTAACAAACTCGAAAAGGACATCTTTCGGCTCTAAAAATCAAACGTATCGACCTAAATAAAGCATTTTGAGCTCGAAAACGGGGTCGCGCTGCCTTTAGCTACTCGCGGCATGGTTTATCTCAAAAAGAGGAATAAAATGTGAAATAAATCATGTAATTCGGAGCTTCGTACGCAAAGTTATGGTATTTCAAAGCCCGTCGTACAATTCATTGTTTTAGTCGTCTAATCACGTGAAAACAAAAACAAAAAGCGGAAAAGGGTTGCAACACGAGAGACGAACGCAAATAGGAAATAGGAAACAAAAGGAATATCCGAGAGACAAACGCAATGCAAGAGGCGTATTGACAAGAAATGACATTCGTATCCTAACAAACTCGAAAAGGGCATCTTCCGGCTCTAATAATTCAATGTATAGACCTAAATAAAGCATTTTGAGCTCGAAAACGGGGTCGGGATGCCTTCAGCAACCCACAACATCGTTTATCTCGAAAAAAGGAAAATATGTGAAAAAATAATTTAATTTGGGGTTTGGTACGCAAAGTTATGGTATTTCAAAGCCTGTCGAACAATTCATTGTTTTTTTTCGTCAAATCACATGAAAACAAAAACAAAAAGCGGAAAAAGGGTGACACACGAGAGACAAATGCAAATAGGAAATAGGAAGCAAAAGGAATATCCGAGAGACAAACGCAACGCAAGCGGCGTATTGACAAGAAATGACATTCGTATCCTAACAAACTAAAAAATGGGCATCTCCCGGCTCTAAAAATCCAATGTATCGACATAAATAAAGCACTTTGAGCTTGAAAATGGGGTCGGGCTGCCTTCAGCAACCCGCAGCATCGTTTATCTCGAAATGAGGAATAAAATGTTAAAAATCATGTAATTCGGAGCTTCGTACGCAAAGTTATGGAATTTCAAAGTCCGTCGTACAATTCATTGTTTTAGTCGTCTAATCATGTGAAAACAAAAACAATAACTGTGAAAGGGGTGCAACACGAGAGACAAACGGAAATAGGAAATAGGAAGAAAAAGGATTATCCGAGAGACAAACGCAATGCAAGCGGCGTATTGACAAGAAATGATATTCGTATCCTAACAAACTGGAAAAGAGCATTCCTGGCTCTAAAAATCCAACGTATTGACCTAAATAAAATATTTTGAGATCGAAAACGGGGTTGGGCAGCCTTCAGCAACCTACAACATCGTTTATCTTGATGAATGGAATAAAATGTGAAAAAGTCATGTAATTCGGAGATTCTTACGCAAAGTTATGGTATTTCAAAGCCCGTCGTACAATTAATTGTTTTAGTCGTCTAATCACGTGAAAACAAAAACAAAAAGCGGAAAAGGGGTACAACACGAGAGATAAACGCAAATAGGAAATAGGAAGCACAAAGAATATCGGAGAGACAAACGCAACGCAAGCGGCATATTGACAAGAATTGACATTCATATCCTATGAAACTGGAAAAGCGCATCTCTCGGCTCTAGAAATCCAACGTATCGACCTAAATAAAGTATTTTGAGCTTGAAAACGGGGTCAGGCTGCCTTCAGCAACCCGCAACATCGTTTATCTCGAAATGAGGAATAAAATGTTAAAAATCATGTAATTCGGAGCTTCGTACGCAAAGTTATAGAATTTCAAAGCCAGTCGTACAATTCATTGTTTTAGTCGTCTAATCACGTGAAAATAAAGATAATATGCGGAAAAGGGGTGCAAGAGGAGAGACAAATGCAAATAGGAAATAGGAAGCAATAGGAATACTCGAGAGATAAACGCAACGCAAGCGGCGTATTGACAAGAAATGACATTCGTATCCTAACCAACTCGAAAAGGGCATCAACCGGCTCTAAAAATTCAACGTTTCGACCTTAATAAAGTTTTTTGAGCTCGAAAACGTGGTCGGGGTGCCTTCAGCAACCCGCAGCAAAGTTTATTTGAAAAAGAGGAATAAAATGTGAAAAAAATCATGTAATTCGAAGCTTCGTACCCAAAGTTTTGGTATTTCAAAGCCAGTCGTACAATTCATTGTTTTAGTCATCTAATCACGTGAAAACAAAAACAATAAGCGGAAAGGGGTGTAACACGAGAGACAAACGCAAACTGGAAATAGGAAGCAAAAGGAATATCCGAGAGACAAACGCAACGCAAGCGGCGTATTGACAAGAAATGACATTCGTATCCTAACAAACTCGAAAAGCGCATCTCCCGGCTCTAAAAATTCAACATTTCGACCTAAATAAAGCATTTTGAGCTCAAAAGTAGGGTCGAGCTGCCTTCAGCAATCCGCGGCATGGTTTATTTCAAAAAGAGGAATAAAATGTGAAAATAATCATGTAATTCGAAGCTTCATATGCAAAGTTTTGGTATTTCGAAGCCATTCGTACAATTCATTGTTTTAGTCGTCTAATCACGTGAAAATAAAGACAATAAGCGGAAAAGGGGTGCAAGACGAGAGACAAATGCAAATAGGAAATAGGAAGCAAAAGGAATACCCGAGAGACAATTGCAACGCAAGCGGCATATTGACAAGAAATGACATTCATATCCTAACCAACTCGAAAAGGGCATCAACCGGCTCTAAAAATTCAACGTTTCGACCTTAATAAAGCATTTTGAGCTCGAAAACGGGTTCGGGGTGCCTTCAGCAACCCGTGGCAAAGTTTATTTGAAAAAGAGGAATAAAATGTGAAAAAAATCATGGAATTCGAAGCTTCATACGCAAAGTTTTGGTATTTCAAAGCCAGTCGTACAATTCATTGTTTTAGTCGTCTAATATAGTGAAAACAAAAACAATAAGCGGAAAAGGGGTGCAACACGAGAGACAAATGCGAATAGGAAATAGGAAGCAAAAGAAATATCCGAGAGACAAATGCAACGCAACCGGCGTATTGACAAGAAATGTCATTCGTATCCTAACAAACTCGAAAAGGGCATCTTCCGGCTCTAAAAGTCCAACGTATCGACCTAAATAAAGCAATTTGAGCTCGCAAACGGGGTCAGGCCGCCTTCAGCAACCCGCAACATCGTTTATCTCGAGAAGAGGAATAAATTGTGAAAAAAGCATGTAAGTCGGAGCTTCGTACGCAAAGTTATGGTATTTCAAAGCCCGTCGTACAATTCATTGTTTTAGTCATCTAATCACGTGAAAACAAAAACAATAAACGGAAAAGGGGTGCAACACGAGAGACAAACGCAAATAGGAAATAGGAAGCAAAAGGAATATCCGAGAGACAAACGCAATGCAAGCGGCATATTGACAAGAAATGACATTCGTATCCTAACAAACTCGAAAAGGGCATCTTCCAGCTCTAAAAATCCAATGTATCGACCTAAATAAAGCATTTTGAGCTCGAAAATGGGGTCGGACTGCCTTCAGCAGCCTGCAACATTATTTATCTCAAAAAGAGGAATAAAATGTGAAAAAATCATGTAATTCGGAGGTTCGTACTTAGTGTTATGGTATTTCAAAGCCCGTCGTACGATTCATTGTTTTATTCGTCTAATAACGTGAATACAAAAACAATAAGCGGAAAAGGGTTGCAACACGAGAGACAAATGCAAATAGGAAATATAAAGCAAAACGAATATCCGAGAGGCAAACGCAACGCAAGCGGCGTATTGACAAGAAATGACATTCGTATCCTACCAAACTCGAAAAGGGCATCTTCCAGCTCTAAAAATCCAACAAATCGACCTAAATAAAGTATTTTAAGCTCGGAAACAGGGTCGGGTTGCCTTTAGCAACCCGCAAAATCATTTATCTTGAAATGTGGAATAAAATGTTAAAAAATCATGTAATTCGGAGCTTCGTACTCAAAGTTATGGAATTTCAAAGTCTGTCGTACAATTCATTGTTTTAGTCGTCTAATCACGTGAAAACAAAAACAATAAGCGGAAAAGGGGTGCAACACGAGAGACAAACGCAAATAGGAAATAGGAAGCAAAAGGAATATCCGAGAGACAAACACAACGCAAAAGGCGTATTGACAAGAAATGACATTTGTATCCTAACAAACTCGAAAAGGGCATCTCCCGGCTCTAAAAATACACGTATCGACCGAAATAAAGCATTTTGAGATCGAAAACGGGTTCGGGCTGCCTTCAGCAACCTGCAACATCGTTTATCTCGAAAAGAGGAATAAAATGTGAAAAAATCATGTAATTCGGAGCTTCTTATGCAAAGTTATGGTATTTCAAAGCCCGTCGTACAATTAATTGTTTTAGTTGTCTAATCACGTGAAAACAAAAACAAAAAGCGGAAAAGGGGTACAACACGAGAGACAAACACAAATAGGAAATAGGAAGCAAAAGGAATATCCGAGAGACAAACACAATGCAAGCGGGGTATTGATAAGAATTGACATTCGTATCCTAAGAAACTCGAAAAGCGCATCTCTCGGCTCTAAAAATCCAACGTATTGACCTACATAAAGCATTTTGAGCTTGAAAACGGGGTCGGGCTGCCTTCAGCAACCCGCAGTATTGTTTATCTCGAAAAGAGGAATAAAATTTGAAACAATTATGTAATTCGGAGCTTGGTACGTGATGTGCGTAGATTCAGGTAATAAATTACCTAGACTAACGCTTCTGCAAGAATACGGATCGTGTAGCAACTAGGGTCGAACACAAGGAATTGATGCAACTCTAAAGCTATTAGACTAATGAATAAGACGTGCAAAATCAATAGTAGATGGAATGCAAATGCAAACTAACTAAACTAATGATAGGAATGACTCAGCGACAAAACACCATAGGTATCAAGAGTTGCACAACGATGTAACTAAGTTCTAATGAGATCATTGGTCTTAGATACTATCACGAGTTCAGGGAATTCAAGCTCTCCTATAGGAACTGACTGGCGTAGACTTGTCCACTATTTAGCATACATATACCAATATATCTATTGCGCATCTTACATGCATAGACGCATTACGACCGCTATCCTAATCCCTAGATTCAATCGATTGACCTGGCGTAGATTCTAAACCGATTAAACCCTAAATCATGGCTAAGTTCCAAAGTCTAATGCCCTGGCGTAGATTTATTAGACTTCTAACATCATCAATCAAGTGGCGTACAAGTATTGAAGCATTAAGATCAACCATGAAATCTGAAAACATGATAAAATACCAAATTCATTCATATCGAGTGGCGTACAAGCATGAAAGCATTAAGATCCACCATTCATCAAGCACAAGACTTC
>CM071863.1:15368822-15381025 GCA_036759665.1 Gynandropsis gynandra
GGGCATCCGAAGGATTCATCCGAAGCCAACGCTCGGGATGATAGGGGAGTCGAACATCTAATTCGTTTTTCTTTGTTTTCTATGATTTTTGAGTAGATCTGTTGTCATGGGTTAGGGATGCCATTGTAATGGATGTTTTGAGTTATTAATGCTTGATTTTCGGTTTTGTTCAATTGAATGGTTCGATAGGTTATAGATTTGCGCTTAATGCCTTCATACGTTGTTAATTTCAAGTTTGGATAAGACTAGATCTATTCTACTGAGATTAGGCACGTTTGATGGAGATTAGAGATTCGTCTAGGCTTGGAAGAGTCATATTTGAGTCTCATGAATGAACCTTCGAATAAATTAGATTAATGAGACTGGTCGATTAATCCATTTAGGGACGGTAATAATCGAGGTAGAATTCCCATTGTTCTTAATGCATCTAGAAGTTCCGTGCTACATAGGGATATGAGCAACGTTGATTCTAGATAGAGAGGATTTAGGCTTGAGAGAGTCATTTCCGTTTATAGAGGTCGAGTTCCCATCCGACATTAGAGGTTGAATCCCCCACCGTTCGTCATGCATCTAGAAGTTCCGCACCGCATAGAGATATGGGTGACGTTGATTTCCTAGGTAGGAGATTTAGGCTTACGCCAAGTCATTTCTAGCATTAGGGGTAGAGTTCCCTACTGTTCTTCATGCATCTAGACGTTCCGCGCTACATCGGAAGGTGAGCGACGTTGATTTCCTAGGTAGAGGATTAGATATTAGTTCCCCATCGATTGACACAAACCGAATTTCATGATCCATAGAAACATCCATTGCATGTTCCGGTATTCCTAACACCCATGATACTTCTCATTGCTTAGTCTAGCTTCGTCATCCGTACTTATCTTTATTTTCTAATTCACTAAGCATCCATTGATCGATCTTCTTCTCGAGATATCTTAGTTCTAAAGCTGCACATAGTCCCCAGAGTTTGACCCTTGTACTACACGAACCGTATACTTGCGGTAGAGTAGTCTTGGAAATAAATAAAACTCTGATCCCACACATCACAACACAAGCGGCGTATTGACAAGAAATGACATTCGTATCCTAACAAACTCGAAAAAGGTATCTTCCGGCTCTAAAAATCCATCGAATCGACCTAAATAAAAAATTTTGAGCTCGAAAACGGGGTCAGGCTGCCTTCAGCAACACGCGACATGGTTTATCTCGAAAAGAGGAATAAAATGTGAAAAAATCATGTAATTCGGAGCTTCTTATGCAAAGTTATGGTATTCCAAAGCCCGTCGTACAATTCATTGTTTTAGTCGTCTAATCACGTGAAAACAAAAACAAAATGCGGAAAAGGGGTGCAACACGAGAGACAAACGCAAATAGGAAATAGGAAGCAAAAGGAATATCCGAGAGACAAACGCAACACAAGTGGCGTATTAACAAGAATTGACATTCGTATCCTAAGAAACTGGAAAAGCGCATCTCCCGGCTCTAAAAATCAAACGTATTGACCTAAATAAAGCATTTTGAGCTCGAAAAACGGGTTCGGGCTGCCTTCAGCAGCCCCCGCATCGTTTATCTAGAAAAGAGGAATGAAATGTGAAAAAATCATGTAATTCGGAGCTTAAAAACCGGAAAGTTATAGTATTTCAAAGCACGTCGAATAATTCATTGTTTTAGTCGTCTAATCACGTGAAAAGAAAAGAAAAGCGGAAAAGGGGTGCAACACGAGACACAAACGCAAATAGGAAATAGGAAGCAAAAGGAATATCCGAGAGACAAAGGCAACGAAAGCGGCGTATTGACAAGAATTGACATTCGTATCCTAAGAAACTGGAAACTTGAGCTCTAAAACGGGGTCGGGCTGCCTTCAGCAACCCGCAGGATCGTTTATCTCGAAAAGAGGAATAAAATGTGAAAAAAATCATGTAATTCGGAGCTTCGTACGCATCGTTATGGTATTTCAAAGTCCGTCGTGCAATTCATTGTTTTAGTCGTCTAATCATGTGAAAACAAAAACAAAAAGTGGAAAAGGGGTGTAACACGAGAGACAAACGCAAATAGGAAATAGGAAGCAAAAGGAATATCCGAGAGGCAAACTCAACGCAAAAGACGTATTGACAAGAAATGACATACGTATCCTAACAAACTCGAAAAAGGCATCTTCTAGCTCTAAAAATCCTACGTATTGACCTAAATAAATCATTTTGAGCTCCAAAACAGGGTTAGACTGCCTTCAGCAACCCGCAGCATCGTTTACTTTGAAAAGAGGAATAAAATGTGAAAAAATCATGCAATTCGGAGCTTTGCACGCAAGGTTATGCTATTTCAAAGCCTGTCGTAAAATTCATCGTTTTAGTCGTCTAATCACGTGAGAACAAAAACAAAAAGCGGAAAAGGGGTGCACCACGAGAGAAAAACGCAAATAGGAAATAGGAAGCAAAAGAAATATCCGAGAGACAAACGCAACGCACACGGCGTATTGAAAAGAAATGACATTCGTATCCTAACAAACTCAAAAAGGGTATTTTCCGGCTCTAAAAATCCATCGAATCGACCTAAATAAAAAATTTTGAGCTCGAAAACGGGGTCAGGCTGCCTTCAGCAACACGCGGCATGGTTTATCTCGAAAAGAGGAATAAAATGTGAAAAAATCATGTAATTCGGAGCTTCTTATGCAAAGTTATGGTATTTCAAAGCCCGTCGTACAATTCATTGTTTTAGTTGTCTAATCACGTGAAAACAAAAACAAAATGCGGAAAAGGGGTGCAACACGAGAGACAAACGCAAATAGGAAATAGGAAGCAAAAGGAATATCCGAGAGACAAACGCAACACAAGTGGCGTATTAACAAGAATTGACATTCATATCCTAAGAAACTGGAAAAGCGCATCTCCCGGCTCTAAAAATCAAACGTATTGACCTAAATAAAGCATTTTGAGCTCGAAAAAACGGGTTCGGGCTGCCTTCAGCAACCCCCCGCATCGTTTATCTAGAAAAGAGGAATGAAATGTGAAAAAATCATGTAATTCGGAGCTTAAAAAGCGGAAAGTTATAGTATTTCAAAGCCCGTCGAACAATTCATTGTTTTAGTCGTCTAATCACGCGAAAAGAAAAAAAAGCGGAAAAGGGGTGCAACACGAGACACAAACGCAAATAGGAAATAGGAAGCAAAAGGAATATCCGAGAGACAAAGGCAACGAAAGTGGCGTATTGACAAGAATTGATATTCGTATCCTAAGAAATTGGAAACTTGAGCTCAAAAATGGGGTCGGGCTGCCTTCAGCAAACCGCAACATCGTTTATCTCGAAAAGAGGAATAAAATGTGAAAAAAATCATGTAATTCGGAGCTTCGTACGCATTGTTATGGTATTTCAAAGCCCGTCGTGCAATTCATTGTTTTAGTCGTCTAATCATGTGAAAACAAAAACAAAAAGTGGAAAAGGGGTGTAACACGAGAGACAAACGCAAATAGGAAATAGGAAGCAAAAGGAATATCCGAGAGGCAAACTCAAATCAAACGACGTATTGACAAGAAATGACATTCGTATCCTAACAAACTCGAAAAAGACATCTTCTAGCTCTAAAAATCCTACGTATTGACCTAAATAAATCATTTTGAGCTCCAAAACAGGGTTAGACTGCCTTCAGCAACCCGCAGCATCGTTTACCTTGAAAAGAGGAATAAAATGTGATAAAATCATGCAATTCGGAGCTTCGTACGCAAGGTTATGCTATTTCAAAGCCTGTCGTAAAATTCATTGTTTTAGTCGTCTAATCACGTGAGAACAAAAACAAAAAGCGGAAAAGGGGTGCACCACGAGAGACAAACGCAAATAGGAAATAGGAAGCAAAAGAAATATCCGAGAGACAAACGCAACGCACACGGCGTATTGAAAAGAAATGCCATTCGTATCCTAACAAACTCAAAAAGGGTATCTTCCGGCTCTAAAAATCCATCGAATCGACCTAAATAAAAAATTTTGAGCTCGAAAACGGGCTCAGGCTGCCTTCAGCAACACGCGGCATGGTTTATCTCGAAAAGAGGAATAAAATGTGAAAAAATCATGTAATTCGGAGCTTCTTATGCAAAGTTATGGTATTTCAAAGCCCGTCGTACAATTCATTGTTTTAGTCGTCTAATCGCGTAAAAACAAAAACAAAATGCGAAAAAGGGTGCAACACGAGAGACAAACGCAAATAGAAAACAGGAAGCTAAAGGAATATCCAAGAGAAAAATGTAACGCCAGCGCTGTATTGACAAGAAATGACATGTGTATCCTAACAAAATCGAAAAGCGCATCTTCCAGCTTGAAAAATCAAACGTATCGACCTAAATAAAACATTTTGAGCTCAAAATCGGGGACGGGCTGCCTTCAGCAACCCGCAGCTTGGTTTATCTCGAAAAGAGGAATAAAATGTGAAAAAAAATTATGTAATTCGGAGCTTCGTACTAAAAGTTATGGTATTTCAAAGCCCGTCTTACAATTCATTGTTTTAGTCCTCTAATCAAGTGAAAACAAAAACAAAAAGGGGAAAAGGGGTGCAACACGAGAGACAAACGCAAATAGGAAATAGGAAGCAAAAGGAATATCTGAGAGACAAACGAAACACAAGCGGCATATTGACAAGAAATGACATTCGTATCCCAACAAACTTGAAAAGGGCATCTCCCGGCTCTAAAAATCCAACGCATCGACCTAAATAAAGCATTTTGAGCTTGAAACAGGGTCGGGCTGCCTTGAGCAAACCACAGTATTTTTTTATCTCGAAAAGAGGAATAAAATGTGAAAAAATTTATGTAATTCGGAGCTTCGTACGCAAAGTTATGGTATTTCAAAGCCTGTCGTATAATTTGTTGTTTTAGTCGTCTAATCACGTGAAAACAAGAATAAAAAGCGGAAAAGAGGTGCAACACGAGAGATAAACGCAAATAGGAAATAGGAAGCAAAAGGAATATCCGAGAGGCAAACGCAATGCAAGCGACGTATTGACAAGAAATGACATTCGTATCCCAACAAACTCGAAAAGGGCACCTCTCGGCTCTAAAAATCCAACGTATCGACCTAAATAAATCATTTTGAGCTTGAAAACGGGGTCAGGCTGCCTTCCGCAACACGCAGCATGGTTTATCTGGAAAAGAGGAATAAAATAAAAAAAATCATGTAATTCAGAGCTTCGTACGCAAAGTTATGTTATTTCGTACAATTCATTGTTTTAGTCGTCTAATCTCGTGAAAAAAAAAACAAAAAGCGGAAAAGGGGTGCAGCACGAGAGACAAATGCATACAGGAAATAGGAAGAAAAATGAATATCCAAGAGACAAATGCAACGCAAGCGGCGTATTAAGAAGAAATGACATTCGTATCCCAACAAACTCGAAAAGGGCATCTCCCAGCTCTAAAAATTAAACGTATTGATCTATATAAAGCATTTTGAGCTAAAAAACGGGGACGGGCTGCCTTCAGCAACCCGTAGCATGGTTTATCTCGAAAAGAGGAATAAAATGTGAAAAATTCATGTAATTCGGAGTTTCGTACGCAAAGTTATGGTATTTCAAAACCCATTGTACAATTCATTGTTTTAGTCCTCTAATCAAGTGAAAACAAAAAGCGGAAAAGGGGTGCAACACGGGAGACAAACGCACATAGGAAATAGGAAGCAAAAGGAATATCTGAGAGACAAACGCAACACAAGCGGCATATTGACAAGAAATGACATTTGTATCCCAGTAAACTCGAAAAGGGCATCTCCGGGCTCTAAAAATCCAACGTATCGACCTAAATAAAGCATTTTGAGCTCGAAAATAGGGTCGGGCTGCGTTGAGCAACCCACAGTATCATTTATCTCGAAAAGAGGATTAAAATGTGAAAACAATTATGTAATTCAGAGCTTTGTACGCAATGTTATGGTATTTCAAAGGCTGTCGTACAATTCGTTGTTTTAGTCGTCTAATCATGTGAAAACAAAAATAAAAAGCGGAACAGGGGTGCAACACGAGAGATAAACACAAACAGGAATTAGGAAGTAAAAGGAATATCCGAGAGGCAAACGCAACGCAAGCGATGTATTGACAAGAAATGACATTCGAATCCCAACAAACTCGAAAAGGGCATCTCTCGGCTCTAAAAATCCAACGTATCGACCTAAATAAATAATTTTGAGTTCAAAAACGGGGTCGGGTTGCCTTCAGCAACCCGCAATATCGTTTATCTTGAAAAGAGGAATAAAATGTGCAAAAAAAAAATGTAATTCGGAGCTTCGTACGCAAAGTTTTGGTATTTCAAAGCCCGTCGTACAATTCATTGTTTTAGTCGTCTAATCATGTGAAAACAAAAACAAAAAGCCGAAAAGGGGTGCAACACGAGAGACAAGCGCAAATAGGAAATAGGAAACAAAAGGAATATCCCAGAGACAAACGCAACACAAGCGGCGTATTGAAAAGAAATGACATTTGTATCCTAACAAACTCGAAAAGGGCATCTCCCGGCTCTAAAAATCAAACGTATTGACCTAAATAAAGCATTTTGAGCTCGAAAATGGGGTCGGGAACGCAAGCGGCGTATTAACAAGAAATGACATTCGTAAACTAACAAACTCGAAAAGGGCATCTTCCGGCTCTAAAAATCCACCATATCGTCCTAAATAAAGCATTTTGAGCTCAAAAATGGGGTCGGGCTGTCTTCAGCAACCCGCAGCATCGTTTATCTCGAAAAGAGGAATAAAATGTTGAAAAAATCATGTAATTCGGAACTTCGTACACAAAGTTATGGTATTTCAAAGCCCGTCGTACAATTCATTGTTTTAGTCGTCTAATCACGTGAAAGCAAAAAAAGAAAAAAAAGCGGAATAGGGGTGTAATGATAACTTGTAATCCGTTGTAGTTTTTATATCATTCTTAGGTCTAGTTTTGAGTAGTTTACTTAGATTTCATTCATTTATCGAGTTTATTCGAAGATTTCATCTACATTTCGTGTTTTGCATAGGAAACGAAGACATGAGGAGAAACACGAGAGATGATGGCAATTTAACCCCGAAAACGTAGTTGAGGGACTAGGTTCAACTTGTGCAAGGCCGTAGATTGAAGTGAACATTCAAACACCGAGCGAAAGGAGCGGAAACAACATCTTAGGACATGCACGATCGGGCATTGGAAGTGTGCCCGCTCAGGTAATTGATGCCAAGACAACCCCGTAGCTTTGCACGACTCGGGTGCTCAAGGAACATGTTCGAGCATGTGTGCCCGCTCGGGTGGAATTGGAGTGTGAAACAAATCTGTAATTCGGAGCTTCGTACGCAAATTTATGGTATTTCAAAGCCCGTTGTACAATTCATTGTTTTAGTCGTCTAATCACGTGAAAACAAAAACAAAAAGCGGAAAAGGGGTGCAACACAAGAGACAACCAAAAATAGGAAATAGGAAGCAAAAGGAATATCCAAGAGACAAACGCAACGCAAATGGCATATTGACAAGAAATGTCATTTGTATTCTAACAAACTCGAAAAGGGCATCGTTTAACTCTAAAAATGAAATGTATCGACCTAAATAAAGCATTTTGAGCTTGAAAACGGGGTCGGGCTGCCTTCAACAACCCGCGGCATGGTGTATCTCGAAAAGAGGAATAAAATGTGAAAAAATCATGTAATTCGGCGCTTCGTACGCAAAGTTATGGTATTTCAAAGCCCGTCGTATAATTCATTGTTTTAGTCATCTAATCACGTGAAAACAAAACCAAAAAGCGGAAAAGGGGTGCAACACGAGAGACAAACGCAAATAGGAAATAGGAAGCAAAAGGAATATCCGAGAGACAAACGCAACGCAAGCGGCGTATTGACAAGAAATGACATTCGTTTCGTAACAAACTCGAAAAGGGCATCTTCTAGCTCTAAAAATCCATCGTATCGACCTAAATAAAGCATTTTGAGCTTGAAAATGGGGTCGGGCTGCCTTCAGCAACCCACAACATCGTTTGTCTCGAAAAGAGGAATAAAATGTGAAAAAAATCATTCGATTCGGAGCTTCGTACGCAAAGTTATGGTATTTCAAATCCCGTCGTACAATTCATTAGTATAGTCGTCTAATCACGTGAAAACAAAAACAAAAAGCAGAAAAGGGCTGCAACAGGAGAGGCTAACATAAATAGGAAATAAGAAGCAAAAGGAATATCCGAGAGACAAACGCAAAGCATGCGGCGTATTGACAAGAAATTACATTCGTATCCTGACAAACTCAAAAAGGGCATCTCCCGGCTCTAAAAATCAAATGTATCGACCTAAATATACCATTTTGAGCTTGAAAACGGGGTCAAACAGCCTTTTGCATCCCACAGCATCGTTTATCTCGAAAAGAGGAATAAAATGTGAAAAAATCATGTAATTCGGAGCTTCGTACGCAAAATTATGGTATTTCATATCCCATCGTATAATTCATTGTTTTAGTCGTCTAACCACGTGGAAACAAAAACAAAAAGCGGAAAAGGGGTGCAACGGGAGAGACAAACGCAAATAGGACATAGGAAGCAAAAGGAATACCCGAGAGACAAACGCAACGCAAGCGGGATATTGACAAGAAATGACATTCGTATCCTAACAAATTCGAAAAGGGCATTCCGGCTCTACAAATCCATGGTATCGACCTAAAAAAAGCATTTTGAGCTCGAAATTGCGGTCGGGCTGCCTTCAGCAACCCGCGACATGGTTTATCTCGAAAATAGAAATAAGATTTGAAAAAAAATCATGTAATTCGGAGCTTCGTACGCAAAGTTATGGCATTTCAAAGCCCGTCGTACACTTCATTGTTTTAGTCTTCTAATCACGTGAAAACAAAAACAAAAAGCGGAAAAGGGGTGCAACACGAGAGACAAACGCAAATAGTAAATATGAAGCAAAAGGAATATCCGAGAGACCAACGCAACGCAAGCGGCGTATTGACAAGAAATGACATTCGTATCCTAGCAAACTCGAAAAAGGCATCTTCCGGCTCAAAAAATCAAAAGTATCGACCTAAATAAAGCATTTTGATCTCGAAAATTAGGTCGGGCTGCCTTCAGCAACCCGCAGCATGGTTTATCTCGAAAGAAGCAATATAATATGAAAAAAATCATGTATTTCGGAGCTTCGTACGCAAAGTTATGGTATTTCAAAGCCCGTCGTACAATTCATTGTTTTAGTCGTCTAATCACGTGAAAATAGAAACAAAAAGCAGAAAAGGGTTGCAACATGAGAGACAAACGCAAATAGGAAATAGGAAGCAAAATGAATATCCAAGAGACAAATGCAACGCAAGCGACGTATTGACAAGAAATAACATTTGTATCCCAACAAACACGAAAAGGGCATCTCCCGGCTCTAAAAATCAAACGTATCGACCTAAATAAAGAATTTTGAGATCGAAAACGGGTTCTGGCTGCCTTCAGCAACCCGCAGCATGGTTTATCTCAAAAAGAGGAATACAATGTGAAAAAGATCATGTAATTCGGAGCTTCGTACGCAATGTTATGGTATTTCAAAGCCCGTCGTACAATTCATTGTTTTAGTCGTCTAATCACGTGAAAACCAAAACAAAAAGCGGAAAAGGGATGCAACACAACAGACAAATGCAAATAGGAAATAGGAAGCAAAAGGAATGTCCGAGAGACAAAGGCAACCCAAGTGGCTTATTGACAAGAAATGACATTCGTATCTTAACAAACTTGAAAAGGGCATCTTCCGGCTTTAAAAATCCATCGATCGACCTAAATAAAGCATTTTGAGCTTGAAAACGGGGTCGAGCTGCCTTCAGCAACCCGCGGCATGGTTTATCTCGAAAAGAGGAATAAAATGTGAATAAAGTCATGTTATTCGGAGCTTCATACACAAAGTTATGGTATTTCAAAGCTCGTCGTACAATTCATTGTTTTAGTCGTCTAATCACATGAAAACAAAAACCAAAAGCGGAAAAGGGGTGCAACACAAGAGACAAACGCAACAGGGAAATAGGAAGCAAAAGGAATATCCGGGATACAAATGCAACGCAAGCGGTGTATTGACAAGGAATGACATTCGTATACTAACAAACTCGAAAAGGACATCTCCCGGCTCTAAAAATCCAACGTATGGACCTAAATATAGCAGGTTTTGCTTGAAAACGGGGTCGGGCTGCCTTCAGCATCCAACAACATCATTTATCTCGAAAAGAGGAATAAAATGTGAAAAATTCATGTAATTCGGAGCTTCTTATGCAAAGTTATGGTGTTTCAAAGCCCTTTGTACATTTCATTTTTTTAGTCGTCTAATCATGTGAAAACAAAAACAAAAAGCGGAAAAGAGGTGCAACACGAGAGACAAACGCAAATAGGAAATAGGAAGCAAAAGGAATATCCGAGAGAAATGCAACGCAAGCGGCATATGGACAAGAAATGACATTCGTATCCTAACAAACTCGAAAAGGGCATCTTCCGGCTCTAAAAAATCCAACGTATCGACCTAAATAAAGCATTTTGAGCTCGAAAACGAGGTTGGGCTGCCTTCAGCAACCCACAGCATCGTTTATCTCAAAAAGCGGAATAAAATGTCAAAAAATCATGTTATTCGGAGCTTCGTACGCAAAGTAATGGTATTTCAAAGCCCGTCGTACAATTCATTGTTTTAGTCGTCTAATCACGTGAAAACAAAAACAATAAGCGGAAAAGGGGTGCAACACGAGAGACAAACACAAATAGGAAATAGGAAGCAAAAGGAATATCCGAGAGAAATGCAACGCAAGCGGCATATGGACAAGAAATGACATTCGTATCCTAACAAACTCGAAAAGGGCATCTTCCGGCTCTAAAAAATCCAACGTATCGACCTAAATAAAGCATTTTGAGCTCGAAAACGAGGTTGGGCTGCCTTCAGCAACCCACAGCATCGTTTATCTCAAAAAGCGGAATAAAATGTCAAAAAATCATGTTATTCGGAGCTTCGTACGCAAAGTAATGGTATTTCAAAGCCCGTCGTACAATTCATTGTTTTAGTCGTCTAATCACGTGAAAACAAAAACAATAAGCGGAAAAGGGGTGCAACACGAGAGACAAACACAAATAGGAAATAGGAAGCAAAAGGAATATCTAAGAGACAAACGTAACGCAAGCTGCGTATTGAAAAGAAAAGACATTTGTATCCTAACAAACTCAAAAGGGCATCTCCCGGCTCTAAAAATCCATCTTATCGACCTAAATAAAGCATTTTGAGCTTAAAAACGGGGTTGGGCTGCCTTCAGCAACCCGCGGTATTGTTTATCTCGGACAGAGGAATACAATGTGAAAAAGATCATGTAATTCGGAGCTTCGTACACAAATGTATGGTACTTCAAAGCCCGTTGATGTCGGTTAATCTCAAGTAATAAAATACCTAGACTAACGCTTCCGCAAGAATACGGATCGTGTAGCACTAGGGTCAAACACAAGGAACTGATGCAACTCTTAAGTTATTGATGTGCGTTATATCAAGTAATAAATTACCTAGACTAACGCTTCCGCAAGAATACGGATCGTGTAGCAACTAGGGTCGAACACAAAGAATTGATGCAACTCTAAAGCTATTAGACTAATGAATAAGACGTGTAAAATCAATAAGTGATGAAATGCAAATGCAAACTAAACTGAACTAATGATAGGAATGATTCAACGACTAAACACCATAGGTATCGAGAGTCGCACAACAATGTAACGAAGTTCTAACAAGATAATTGGTCTTAGATACTATCACGAGTTCAGGGAATTCAAGCTCTCCTATAGGAACTGACTGGCGTAGACTTGTCCACTATCTAGCATGCGGATACCAATATATCTCTTGCGCATCACACATACAAAGACGCATTACGACTGCTATCCTAATCCCTAGATTCAATCGATTTACCTGGCGTAGATTCTAAACCGATTAAACCCTAAATCATGGCTAGGTTCCAAAGTCTAATGCCCTGGCGTAGATTTATTAGACTTGTAATATCATCCATTCGAGTGGCGTACAAGAATGAAAGCATTACACACAACCAATCAATCTAAAAACACGATCAAGTACCGAATTCATTCATCTCAAGTGGCGTACAAGTATGAAAGCATTAAGATCCACCATTCATTAAGCACAAGACTTCATTACATGTTGGCAATACTCTCTAACCCATGGCTGTAAATCTATTCGGACATGAACTCAGAAAACGAAACACAAAATACTAAATTATAGACATAGATAGAGAA
>CM071863.1:15408254-15427950 GCA_036759665.1 Gynandropsis gynandra
ACGAGGATCTTGATCGTAGCCGCTGCTGGAGGTTCTTTGAGCAACCTCACATTTCCACAGATCGAGGACCTTATCGATCGTATGGCGGATGAAGGAAACAACACCGCCGGAGAGTACAATCGGAACACTCCAGGAAGGGTAGCCAATGTGGATAATACGCGTTCCATATTTGCCGAGCTAGCTAAGTTGAAAGGTGAAATCAGTGGACTCCGCAATATGATGTCCGGAGTGAATCAACAACAATATTTTGAGCAGTCGGACAAGCAAGGAATTCAAGGGTACGAGGAGGTGAGTTATGTTAGCAACAACCAACCTTTGGATAACACGTACAACCCCGATTGGAGAAATCACCCCAATCTATCGTACAAGAATTCCGATGGTGCATTCAATGCACAACGCTCATCGGGGAACTTTCAGCCGCGTTTGATGCAACGCAACCAGATTTACCAACCACGTGCGCCTCCCCCTCCACAACAAGAAGCCAGCCCCGATATTGCGTCTATGTTCGCTCAACTTTTACAAGGACAAGAGGAGATGAGAGCAAAAAATCGAGAGAGGAAGAAAGAATATATGGAGTTGAAGACTCATCTAAAGATCTTGGATACTCAAGTCTCACAACTCGCTGCGAAATCCTCCCAAAAGTCAAGAGAATACTCAAAAGCAGTTGGAGAGTCTTACAACTCACATTAGACAACTGGAGACGCAAGTCGCACAAATTGCACAAGGGGCAGCACGACCGCAAGGAGTTCTACCGGCGCGCCCGGAAGCAAATCCTCGAGAAAAAATCAATGCCATTCACTTGAGAAGCAGTAAGACACTCGATCACCCCAATCTTAATAAGTTTGAACAGGGAGATTCATCAAACGCAGTAGCAAGAGAGAGCAACCACGTCAAAGAGCACAAAGAGGAGGAAGAGGAGCCCAAATATAAGCCGCTCAACCGATCGAAAGTGGAAACTCCATTTCCCTTTCCGATCCACCCGTCGCGCACGCATGAGGAATGGAGACGTCAAAGCTTAATGACGTTAAATAAGCACTTTCTGGGAGGCAACCCAGCTGTTTGCTTTTAATTTTCTTAGTTTTTTGGTTAAGACTCGGTTATTTATTTTTCATAAAAAAAATAAGAAAAACACAAAAAAAAATAATAATAACACCACAAACGTGCTTCACTTCCTTCATCCTCCATCGGAGCTTCACGTCGAGGACGCCGTTCAATTCAAGTCTGGGGAGCAGCTCACGTTTGTCAGGTGATTTCGTTTCATTTTCTTTTGACTTTTTAGTTTTTAGGTTATTTTTGCAATTTTTAGTTTGTTTTTGTTTTCATTGAGTCAGAGTCGTCCAAGTGCCTTGGGACGACTCTGACTCAATGAAAACAAAAACGAACTAAAAATCGCAAAAATAACCTAAAAACTAAAAATCAAAGGAAAATGAAACAAAATCACCTGACAAACGTGAGTTGCTCCCCCAGACTTGAATTGAACGACGTCCTCGACGTGAAGCTCCGATGGAGGATGAAGGAAGTGAAGCACGTTTGTGGTGTTATTATTTTTTTTGGTGACACTTGGTGTGGATGATGCTTTACTTCTGTTATATTGAGGATTATTGGATCATATAAAATCGAGTCCGTTTTGCAGAATAAAAAGCGCACACTAACACTCCGCTGTCGATAGAAATAGTGCCTAAAAAGCATGATCAAAAATCGATATGAGTGCATCGACCTTATTACTCCTTCGGTGGCTCGGGTCTAAGTGGTGGGTTGGCGATCATCTTTCTACGTCCTAAAGGCATGGCACAAAAAGCCGCCTACTCCGCTGCACTCTTACACGAGATGCATGAGTATACCGCCATCGGTAGTCTGGGTCTATGTAGAGGCTAGATCCCTTCAAATCCGACGTCCTAGAAGCACAGTGTGTATGCAAAGAAAAAGAAAAAAAAGGAAAAAGAGAAAAGAATAAAAAAAAAGAGAAACAAAAGAAAAATGAATATAGTTATCTTTTGTGTTTCGTTTTCTAAGTTCATGTCAAGGTAGGTCCATAGCCATGGGTTACAGAGCTTTGCCGATATGTAATGAAGTTTTGATCTTAATGCTTGTTATAATATTCGTTCTTTTCGGATTGATTGGCTGTTTGTAATGATTTTATTCTTGTTGGTAGCTTGAATGAATGATTATTAAAATCTAATTGCATTGGGAGATGAGTTGGATTTTGGAACGTAGCCATGATATGAAGTCTCAATTGATTTAGAACCTTGGCTGGTCGGTCGATTGAACTTAGAAATTAGGATAGCGATTAGACGACTAAAAATTTTAATCTTGGCATTAAAATGGTTAGTAACATAGTTTTGAAAATTTATAAATGCTTTTAGCACCCTATCCTTAGATTGTAACAAAGTAATCCATGTATACTTTGATTTTTCATCTATAAAATTGACAAAATATTTATGGTTTTCTCTAGATAGGCATGGGGCTGTCCACACATCCGAATGCACAAGATCAAACCAATTTTCATAGTTTGTGAGAGATTTAGAAAAAAGAGTTCGACAATGTTTTCCTAGAATACAAGCCTCACATTCATCCGATTTAAAAGAAACATTAGGCAACATTAAGCTTAAGACACGAACATGTAGATGTCCTAATCTAGCATGCCAAATAACATCATCATAAGAGACTGAAAAAGTTTTGAAAATATTAGAAGCATTAGAAACATCCGAAAGTTTAAAAACATCCGAAAAAGACTTGGTGTCTTCAAGCATGTATAAATCATCCTTGGTGACTCCTTTGCCAAATATTTTCCTTGTCTTAATATCCTGAAAAGAAACCTCATTACGATTAAAAATCACATTACAATTTAAATCAATTGTGGTTCTTTTAACCGATAACAAATTTGATGTAAACTTAGGCAAGTATAATGCTTTTGTATCTTTTTCAAATAAATTAAGAATTCCTTCACCTTCTATTGGAACCTTGTAACCATTTGCTACTATGACACTACCTAAGGCCGGTTTAATATTTCTTAAGAGATTAGCATCACTAATCATATGATGAGAAGCTCCGGAATCAATTAATAACGGTTTAGTATTTTTAGATGCAAGAAAACCTTTACTCTCTATATTACCGGAATTCTCCTTCAAGGCTTTGATGAGTGCTTCAAGGTCGGACTTCTTGACCATCTCAGCTTGAGCATTCATCATGTAGGCGGCCATAGTCTTGAATTCATCCCCAGGATTTTGAGAAGAAGATGCACCGGTCGGCTCTCCTTGTGTTTTGTTGGAAAAGTGAGCTCTTTGGCTCTTGAAATTATTGTTCCTTGGTGGCTTGAGGTGGGGATGAAGGATCCAACATTCCTCTTTAGTGTGTCCTTCCTTTTTGCAATACACACATTTTTTGAATCCTTGTTTGCCGCCAAAGCCTCCAACGCCTCCTTGTTGAAAATGTCCCTTGTTTGCTAGTTGAATCATCTCGCCTTTGCCTCCAAATAAGCCAAGTGACCCTTCTTCTTTTTGAATTTGAGCACACACATCCTCTAGGCTTGGTAGAGTGTCGGACCTAAGGATGTGCTTGATAACATCATTATAGGCGGGACTTAGGGTGAAGAGGAGACTAAAGACTTTATCTTGTTCTTTCCTCTCATTGAGAACTTCTGGATCAATGGAGCTCGGCCTTAAGATGTCTAGCTCCGCCCATAAGGACTTAAACCTCCCAAAATGTTTGCTGAAGGTCATCCCTTCTGGTGTGAGATTGTTGATTTCTCTTTTCACTTCATAAATCCGGCTTATATTGGAGATGTTTCCGAAAACCTTCTTGAGGATGTCCCACAATTCCTTTGCACTTTCACAATAGGAATAGGCTTCAAGGATTGATGGCTCCAGGGAGTTTTGAAGGAAAGATAGGACGGCTTGATCTTCTTGTGTCCACTTTTCCGAGTCCATGGTGATAATTTCTTTTCCATCTTCACCGTGAGATGTTACCTTTGGAGCTTCATTTTCTTCAATATTCTTCCAAAGTCCTTTGCCTCCTAGGGCTGATTTGATTATTCTTGACCATAATAGGTAGTTTGAACCTATGAGGATTATGGGAACAGCCATTTTTGTGCCTGCCATATCCATTTTGCTTGTTAAGAGATTTTAGTGATTTTGGGACTGTTTTGAATTTAAACAAAACTGGACAGAATATGAGAAGAGAGATTGAGAGTTTGAGCATAGAAACAAAAGAGAATGATGAGAGAATAAATTAAAACCGCTCTGATACCATGTTAGAATTTGAGTGTTTAAGAAGATAATAGGATGTTTGTAGAACTAAGAGAATAGAAAGAAGAATTAGGAATAAACTTTAGTTCATTCCATGAGTTTAAGCATTACATAAGTAGTTCTATATATACAGACCATGAGCTGAATTTAAACTACAATTAGAAGTAAACAAGTACAACATAATTAATGAATTTGTCCTCATCTTTCACGGCTAAAGAGGAGAAAGGGACAGCTCCTTGTTGCTTGGTTTCTTGAGTTGCACATGTGATTCTAATTACTCAGAAATAGCAACATCCCTTTCCTTCCTTCCAACGGCCACCTTTGATTACCAAATATAGTTGTGTGTGTTTTATTTAATCCTTAAGAGATTATTAAGAACTAATCTATCCATATACGATTAATCTCATATATGTAGAATTAATTCTTAACACAGCAACATGCGACATGGTTTATCTCGAAAAGAGGAATAAAATGTGAAAAAATCATGTAATACGGAGCTTCGTACGCAAAGTTATGGTATTTCAAAGCCCACCGTACAATTCATTGTTTTAGTCGTCTAATCACGTGAAAACAAAAACAAAAAACGGAAAAGGGGTGCAACACGAGAGACAAACGCAAATGGGAAATAGGAAGCAAAAGGAATATCCGAGAGGCAAACGCAACACAAGCGGTGTATTGACAAGAAATGACATTCGTATCACAACTAACTTGAAAAGGGCATCTCCCGGCTCTAAAAATCCAACGTATCGACCTTAATAAAGCATTTTGAGCTCGAGAACAGGGTCGGACTGCCTTGAGCAACCCGCAGCATCGTTTATCTCGAAAAGAGGAATAAAATTTTAAAAAAATTATGTAATTCGGAGCTTCATACGCAAAGTTATGGTATTTCAAAGCCAGTCATACAATTCATTGTTTTAGTCGTCTAATCACGTGAAAACAAAAACAATAAGCGTAAAAGGGGTGCAACACGAGAGACAAATGCAAATAGGAAATAGCAAGCAAAAGGAATATCCGAGAGGCAAACGCAATGCAAGCGGCGTATTGACAAGAAATGACATTCGTATCCCAACAAACTCGAAAAGGGCATCTCCCGGCCCTAAAAATCCAACGTATTGACCTAAATAAAGCATTTTGAGCTCGAAAATGGGGTCGGGCTGCCTTCAGCAACCCGTAGCATCGTTTATCTCGAAAAGAGGAATAAAATGTGAAAAAATCATCTAATTTGGAGCTTCGTACGCAAAGTTATGGTATTTCAAAGTCCGCCGTACAATTCATTGTTTTAGTCATTTAATCACGTGAAAACAAAAACAAAAAACGGAAAAGGGGTGCAACACGAGAGACAAACGCAAATAGGAAATAGAAAGCAAAAGGAATATCCGAGAGGCAAACGCAAAGAAAGCGGCGTATTGACAATAAATGACATTCGTATCACAACTAACTCGAAAAGGTCATCTCCCTGCTTAAAAAATCCAACGTATCGACCTTAATAATGCATTTTGAGCGCAAAAACAGGGTCGAGCTGCCTTGAGCCACCAGCAGCATCGTTTATTTTGAAAAGACGAATAAAATTTAAAAACAAATTATGTAATTCGGAGCTTCGTACGCAAAGTTATGTTATTTCAAAGCCCGTCGTACAATTCATTGTTTTAGTAGTCTAATCACGTGAAAACAAAAACAATAAGCGGAAAAGGGCTGCAACACGACAGGCAAATGCAAATAGGAAATAGCAAGCAAAAGGAATATCCGAGAGGCAAACGCAATGCAAGCGGCGTATTGACAATAAATGACATTCGTATCACAACTAACTCGAAAAGGTCATCTCCCTGCTTAAAAAATCCAACGTATCGACCTTAATAATGCATTTTGAGCGCAAAAACAGGGTCGAGCTGCCTTGAGCCACCAGCAGCATCGTTTATTTTGAAAAGACGAATAAAATTTAAAAACAAATTATGTAATTCGGAGCTTCGTACGCAAAGTTATGTTATTTCAAAGCCCGTCGTACAATTCATTGTTTTAGTTGTCTAATCACGTGAAAACAAAAACAAAAAACGGAAAAGGGGTGCAACACGAGAGACAAACACAAATAGGAAATAGAAAGCAAAAGGAATATCCGAGAGGCAAACGCAAAGAAAGCGGCGTATTGACAATAAATGACATTCGTATCACAACTAACTCGAAAAGGTCATCTCCCTGCTTAAAAAATCCAACGTATCGACCTTAATAATGCATTTTGAGCGCAAAAACAGGGTCGAGCTGCCTTGAGCCACCAGCAGCATCGTTTATTTTGAAAAGACGAATAAAATTTAAAAACAAATTATGTAATTCGGAGCTTCGTACGCAAAGTTATGTTATTTCAAAGCCCGTCGTACAATTCATTGTTTTAGTAGTCTAATCACGTGAAAACAAAAACAATAAGCGGAAAAGGGCTGCAACACGACAGGCAAATGCAAATAGGAAATAGCAAGCAAAAGGAATATCCGAGAGGCAAACGCAATGCAAGCGGCGTATTGACAAGAAATGACATTCGTATACCAACAAACTCGAAAAGGGCATCTCCCGCCTCTAAAAATCCAACGTTTCGACCTAAATAATGCATTTTGAGCTCAAAATGGGGTCGGGCTGCCTTCAGCAACCCGCAGCGTCGTTTATATCGAAAGGAGGAATAAAATGTGAAAAAATCATGTAATTCGGAGCTTCGTTCGCAAAGTTATGGTATTTCAAAGCCCGTCGTACAATTCATTGTTTTAGTTGTCTAATCACGTGAAAACAAAAACAAAAAACGGAAAAGGGGTGCAACACGAGAGACAAACACAAATATGAAATAGGAAGCAAAAGGAATATCCGAGAGACAAACGCAACGTAAGCGGCGTATTGACAAGAAATGACATTCGTATCCTAAAAACTCGAAAAGGGCATCTCCCGGCTCTAAAAATCCAATGTAGCGACCTAAATAAAGAATTTTGAGCTCGAAAACGAGGTTGGGCTGCCTTGAGCAACCCACAGCATGGTTTATCTCGAAAGAGGAATAAAATGTGAAAAACATCATGCAATTCGGAGCTTTGTATGCAAAGTTATGGTATTTCAAAGCCCGTCGTACAATTCATTGTTTTAGTCACCTAATCACGTGAAAACAAAAACAAAAAGCGGAAAAGGGGTGCAACACAAGAGACAAACGCAAATAGGAAATAAAAAGAAAAAGAAATATCCGAGAGACAAATGCAACGCAAGCGGCGTATTGACAAGAAATGACATTCGTATCCTAACAAACTCGAAAAGGGCATCTCCCGGCTCTAAAAATGAAACGTATCGACCCAAATAAAGCATTTTGAGCTCGAAAACGGGGTCGGGCTGCTTTCAGCAACCCGCCGCATGGTTTATCTCGAAAAAAGGAATAAAATGTGAAAATATCATGCAATTCGGATCTTCGTACGCAAAGTTATGGTATTTCAAAGCCCGTCGTACAATTCATTTTTTTAGTCGTCTAATCACGTTAAAACAAAAACAAAAAGCGGAAAAGGGGTGGAACACGAGAGACAAACGCAAATAGGAAATAGGAAGCAAAAGGAATATCCAAGATACAAACGCAACGCAAGCGGCGTATTGACAAGAAATCACATTAGTATCCTAATAAACTTGAAAAGGGCATCTCCCGGCTCTTACCTAATTTTGATCATGATGTTCTCTAAGATGGGGGCTAGATCGTGCTGTCCAAAAATTCTGGTCGAGCTGTCCATAGTTCCGGTTATGTACTCCATGAAACCGGTTAAGCATTTATCGCTTCTTTCCTCCAGCGTCTCCAAAAATTTTTGGTATGTATGCCTTTGTGGTGAAGGCTTCATCTTCACCTTGGGCATCTTGTCAACGTCCCAATTGTAGTTTTTATATACATGCTAGATAATATCAAACGTATCAATCTAAATAAAGAATTTTGAGCTCAAAAATGGGGTCGGGATGCATTCAGCAACCCGCGGCATGGTTTATCTCGAAAAGAGGAATAAAATGTGAAAAAAGCATGCAATTTGGAGCTTCGTACGCAAAGTTATGGTATTTCAAAGCCCGCCGTACAATTCATTGTTTTAGTCGTCTAATCACGTGAAAACAAAAACAAAAAACGGAAAACGGGTGCAACACGAGAGACAAACGCCAATAGGAAATAGGAAGCAAATGGAATATCCAAGAGACAAACGCAACGCAAGCGGCGTATTGACAAGAAATGATATTTGTATCCCAACAAACTCGAAAAGGGCATCTCCCGGCTCTAAAAATCCAACGTATCGAATTTAATAAAGCATTTTGAGCTTAAAACGGGGTCGGGCTGCCTTCAGCAACCCGCATCATTGTTTATCTCAAAAAGAGGAATAAAGTGTGAAAAAAAGTTATGTATTTCGGAGCTTCGTACGCAAAGTTATGGTATTTCAAAGCTCGTCGTACAATTCATTGTTTTAGTCGTCTAATCACATGAAAAAAAAAACAAAAAGCGGAAAAGGGGTGCAACACGAGAGACAAACACAAATATGAAATAGGAAACAAAAGGAATATCAAAGAGACAAATGCAACGCAAGCGACGTATTGACAAGAAATGACATTCGTATCCTTAAAAACTCGAAAAGGGCATATCCCGGCTCTAAAAATCCATCGTATAGACCTAAATAAAGCATTTTGAGCTTGAAAACCGGGTCGGGCTGCCTTGAGCAACCCATAGCATGGTTTAACTCGAAAGAGGAATAAAATGTGAAAAACATCATGCAATTCGGAGCTTCGTACGCAAAGTTATGGTATTTCAAAGCCCATCGTACAATTCATTGTTTTAGTCACCTAATCACGTGAAAACAAAAACAAAAAGCGGAAAAGGGGTGCAACACAAGAGACAAACGAAAATAGGAAATAGAAAGAAAAAGAAATATCCGAGAGACAAATGCAACGCAAGCGGCGTATTGACAAGAAATGACATTTGTATCCTAACAAACTCGAAAAGGGCATCTCCCGGCTCTAAAAATCAAACGTATCGACCTAAATAAAGCATTTTGAGCTCGAAAATGGGGTCGGGCTGCCTTCAGCAACCCGCAGCATGGTTTATCTCGAAAAGAGGAATAAAATCTGAAAATATCATGCAATTCGGATCTTCGTACGCAAAGTTATGGTATTTCAAAGCCCAACGTACAATTCATTTTTTTAGTCGTCTAATCACGTGAAAACAAAAACAAAAAGCGGAAAAGGGGTGGAACACGAGAGACAAACGCAAATAGGAAATAGGAAGCAAAAGGAATATCCGAGATACAAACGCAACGCAAGCGGCATATTGACAAGAAATCACATTAGTATCCTAATAAAGTTGAAAAGGGCATCTCCCGGCTCTTACCTAAGTTTGATCATGATGTTCTCTAAGTTGGGGGCTAGATCGTGGTGTCCAAAAATTATGGTCGAGCTGTCCATAGTTCCGGTTATGTACTCCATGAAACCGGTTAGGCATTCATCGCTTGTTTCCTCCAACGTCTCCAGAAATTTTTGGTATGTATGCCTTTGTGGTGAAGGCTTCATCTTCACCTTGGGCATCTTGTCAACGTCCCAATTGTAGTTTTTATATGCATGCTAGATAATATCAAACGTATAAATCTAAATAAAGCATTTTGAGCTTGAAAATGGGGTCGGGATGCATTCAGCAACCCGCGGCATGGTTTATCTCGAAAAGAGGAATAAATGTGAAAAAAGCATGCAATTCGGAGCTTCGTACGCAAAGTTATGGTATTTCAAAGCCCGCTGTACAATTCATTGTTTTAGTCGTCTAATCACGTGAAAACAAAAACAAAAACCGAAAAAGGGGTGCAACACGAGAGACAAACGCCAATAAGAAATAGGAAGCAAATGGAATATCCAAGAGACAAACGCAACCCAAGCGGCGTATTGACAAGAAATGACATTCGTAACCAAACGAACTCGAAAATGGCATCTCCCGGCTCTAAAAATCCATCTTATCGACCTAAATAAAGCATTTTGAGCTCGAATACGGGTTCGGGCTGCCTTCAGCAACCTATGGCATGTTTTATCTCGAAAAGAGGAATACAATAAGAAAAATATCATTTAATTCGGAGCTTCGTACACAGAGTTATGGTATTTCAAAGCCCGCTGTACAATTCATTGTTTTAGTCGTCTAATCACGTGAAAACAAAAACAAAAACCGAAAAAGGGGTGCAACACGAGAGACAAACGCCAATAAGAAATAGGAAGCAAATGGAATATCCAAGAGACAAACGCAACCCAAGCGGCGTATTGACAAGAAATGACATTCGTAACCAAACGAACTCGAAAATGGCATCTCCCGGCTCTAAAAATCCATCTTATCGACCTAAATAAAGCATTTTGAGCTCGAATACGGGTTCGGGCTGCCTTCAGCAACCTATGGCATGTTTTATCTCGAAAAGAGGAATACAATAAGAAAAATATCATTTAATTCGGAGCTTCGTACACAAAGTTATGGTATTTCAAAGCTCGTCGTACAATTCATTGTTTTAGTCGTCTAATCACGTGTTAACAAAAACAAAAAGCGGAAAAGGGGTGCAACACGAGAGAAAAACGCAAATAGGAAATAGGAAGCAAAAGGAATATCCAAGAGATAGATGCAACGCAAGCGGCGTATTGACAAAAAATGACATTCGTATCCTAACAAATTCGAAAAGGGCTTTTCCCGGCTCTAAAAATCCATCATATCGACCTAAATAAAGTATTTTGAGATTGAAAACGGGGTCGTGCTTCCTTCAGCAACCCGCGGCATGGTTTATCTCGAAAAGAGGAATAAAATGTGAAAAAATCATGTAATCCGAATATTCGGACGCAAAGTTATGGTATTTCAAAACCCACCGTACAATTCATTGTTTTAGTCTTCTAATCACGTGAAAACAAAACAAAAAACGGAGAAGGGGTGCAACACGAGAGACAAACGCAAATAGGAAATAGGAAGCAAAAGGAATATCCCAGAGACAAACACAATGCAAGCGGCGTATTGACAAGAAATGACATTCGTATCCTAACAAAGTCGAAAAGGGCATCTCCCGGCTCTAAAAATCAAATGTATCGAACTAAATAAAGCATTTTGAGCTTGAAACGGGGTCGGGCTGCCTTCAGCAACCCACAACATGGTTTATCTCGAAAAGAGGAATAAAATGTGAAAAAATCATGCAATACGGAGCGTGGTACACAATGTTATGGTATTTCAAAGCCCGTCGCACAAGTCATTGATTTAGTCGTCTAATCACGTGAAAAAAAAACATAAAGCGGCAAAGGAATGCAACAGGAGAGACAAACACAAATAGGAAATAGGAAGCAAATGGAATACCCAAGAGACAAAAGCAACGCAAGCGGTGTATTGACAAGAAATGACATTCGTAACCTAACAAACTCCAAAAGGGCATTTCCTAGCTCTAAAAATCCATCGTATCAACCTAAATAAAATATTTTGAGCTTGAAAACGGGGTCGGGCTGCCTTCAGCAACCCGCGGCTTGGTTTATCTCGAAAGAGGAATAAAATGTGAAAAAAAAATCATGTAATTCGGAGCTTCGTCCTCAAAGTTATGGTATTTGAAAGCCCGTCATAGTATTCATTGTTTTCGTCGTCTATTCACGTGATAACAAAAACAAAAACCGGAAAAGGGGTGCAACACGAGAGACAAACGCAAATTGGAAATAAGAAGCAAAAGGAATATCTAAGAGACAAACGAAACGCAAGCGGCATATTGACAAAAAATGACATTCGTATCCAAACAAAGTCTAAAAGGGCATCTCCCGGCTCTAAAAATCAAATGTATCGAACTAAATAAGGCATTTTGAGCTCGAAAACAAGGTCGGGCTGCCTTCAGCATCCCCGGCATGGTTTGTCTCGAAAAGGGGAATAAAATGTGAAAAAATCATGTAATTCGGGGCTTCGTACGCAAAGTTATTGTATTTCAAAGCCCGTCGTACAATTCATTGATTTAGTCGTCTAATCACGTGAAAACAAAAACAAAAAGCGGAAAAGGGGTGAACCACGAGAGACAAACGCAACGCAAGCGGCGTATTGACAAGAAATGACATTCGTAACCTAACAAACTCGAAAATGGCATCTGCCGGCTCTAAAAATCCATCTTATTGACCTAAATAAAGCATTTTGAGTTCGAAAAAAGGGTCGAGCTGCCTTCAACAACCCGCGGCATGGTTTATCTCCAAAAGAGGAATAAAATGTGAAAAAATCATGTGATTCGGAGCTTCGTACGCAAAGTTATGGTATTTCAAAGCCAGTCGTACAATTCATTGTTTTAATCGTCTAATCACGTAAAAAAAAACAAAAAGTGGAAAAGGGGTGCAACACGAGAGACAAACACGAATAGGAAATAAGAAACAAAAGGAATATCCCAGAGAAAAACGCAACGCAAGCGGCGTATTGACAAGAAATGACATTTGTATCCTAACAAACTCCAAAAGGGCATCTTCCGGCTCTAAAAATCAAACGTATCAACCTAAATAAATGATTTTGAGCTCAAAAACGGGGTTGGGCTGCATTCAGCAACCCACATCATTGTTTATCTCAAAAAGAGGAATAAAATGTGAAAAAATCATGCAATTTGGAGCTTCGTACGCAAACGTATGGTATTTCAAAGCACGTTGTACAATTCATTGTTATAGTCATCTAATCACGTGAAAACAAAAACAAAAAGCGGAAAAGGGGTGCAACACGAGAGACAAACACAAATAGAAAAAAGGAAGCAAAAGGTATATCCGAGAGACAAACGCAACGCAAGCGGCGTATTGACAATAAATGAAATTTGTATCCTAACAAACTCGAAAAGGGCATCTCCCGGCTCTAAAAATCAAACGTATGGACCTAAATAAAGCATTTTGAGCTCAAAAACGGGGTCGGGCTGCATTTAGTAACCCGCATCATTGTTTATCTCACAAAGAGGAATAAAATGTGAAAAAAATCATACAATTTGGAGCTTCGTACGCAAAGTTATGGTATTTCAAAGCCCGTCGTACAATTCATTGTTTTAGTCGTCTAATCACATTAAAACAAAAACAAAAACCGGAAAAGGGGTGCAACATGAGAGACAAACGCCAATAGGAAATAGGAAGCAAATGGAATATCCAAGAGACAAACGCAACGCAAGCGGCGTATTGACAAGAAATGACATTCGTAACCTAACAAACTCGAAAATGGCATCTCCCGGCTCTAAAAATCCATCTTATTGACCTAAATCAAGCATTTTGAGCTCGAAAACAGGGTCGGGCTGCCTTCAGCAACCCGTGGCTTGTTTTGCCTCTAAAAGAGGAATAAAATGTGAAACAAATCATGTAATTCGGAGCTTCGTACGCAAAGTTATGCCATTTCAAAGCCCGTCGTACAATTCATTGTTTTAGTCGTCTAATCACGTCAAAAAAACAAAAAGCGGATAAGGGGGGCAACACAAGAGACAAACGCAAATAGGAAATAAGAAACCAAAGGAATATCCCAGAGAAAAACGCAACGCAAGCGGGGTATTGAGAAGGAATGACATTCGTATTCTAACAAACTAGAAAATGGCATCTTCCGGCTCTAAAAATCAAACGTATCGACCTAAATAAAGCATTTTGAGCTCAAAAACGAGGTCGGGCTGCTTTCAGCATCCCACGGTATGGTTTATCTCGAAAAGAGGAATAAAATGTGTAAAAATCATGCAATTCGGAGCTTCGTGCGCAAAGTTATGGTATTTCAAAGAACGTCGTACAATTCATTGTTTTAGTGGTCTAATTACGTGAAAACAAAAACAAAAAGCGGAAAAGGGGTGCAACACGAGAGACAAACGCAAATAGGAAATAGGAAACAAAAGGAATATCCTAGAGACAAACAGAACGCAAGCGGGGTATTGAGAAGAAATGACATTCGTATTCTAACAAACTCGAAAATGGCATCTTCCGGCTCTAAATATCCAACGTATCGACCTAAGTAAAGAATTTTGAGCTCGAAAATGGGGTCGGGCTGCCTTCAGTATCACGCCGTATGTTTTATCTCAAAAAGAGGAATAAAATGTGAAAAAAATCATGTAATTCGGAGCTTCGTACGCAAAGTTATGGTATTTCAAAGCCCGTCATACAATTCATTGTTTTAGTCGTATAATCACGTGAAAACAAAAAAATTCATTTTTTTATAATCACGTGAAAACAAAAAAAAAAATCGGAAAAGGGGTGCAACACGAGAGACAAACGAAAATAGGAAATAGGAAGCAAAAGGAATATTTAAGAGACAAACGCAACGCAAGCGGCGTATTGACAAGAAATGACATTTGTATCCTAACAAACTCGAAAAGGGCATCTTTCGGCTCTAAATATCAAACATATCGACCTAAAGAAAGCATTTTGAGCTCGAAAATGGGGTCGGGCTGCCATCAGCAACCCGCGGCATGGTTTATCTCGAAAAGTGGAATAAAACGTTTAAAAATTATGCAATTCGGAGCTTCGTACGCAAAGTTATGGTATTTCAAAGAATGTCGTACAATTCATTGTTTTAGTCGACTAATCACGTAAAAACAAAAACAGAAAGCGGAAAAGGGGTGCAACACTAGAGACACACGCAAATAGGAAATAGGAAGCAAAAGGAATATCCAAGAGACAAATGCAACGCAAGCGGCGTATTGACAAGAAATGACATTCGTATCCTAACAAACTCGAAAAGGGGATTTCTCGGCTCTTAAAACCCATCGTATCGACCTAAATAAAGCATTTTGAGCTTGAAAACTGGGTCGGTCTACCTTCAGCATTCTACAGCATGGTTTATCTCGAAAAGAGGCATAAAATGTGAAAAAATCATGTAACTCGGACCTTCGTACGCAAAGTTATGGTATTTCAAAGCCCGTCGTACAATTCATTGTTTTAGTCATCTAATCACGTGAAAACAAAATCAAAAAACGGAATAGGGGTGCAACAATAGAGACAAACGCAAATAGGAAATAGGAAGCAAAAGGAATATCCGAGAGGCAAACGCAACACAAGCGGCGTATTGACAAGAAATGACATTCGTATTACAACTAACTCGAAAAGGGCATCTCCCGGCTCTAAAAATCCAACGTATCGACCTTAATAAAGCATTTTGAGCTCCAAAACAGGGTCGGGCTGCCTTGAGCAACCCGCAGCATCGTTTATCTCAAAAAGAGGAATAAAATTTTAAAAAATTATGTAATTCGGAGCTTCGTACGCAAAGTTATGGTATTTCAAAGCCTGTCGTACAATTCATTGTTTTAGTCGTCTAATCACGTGAAAACAAAAACAATAAACAGAAAAGGGGTGCAACACGAGAGACAAATGCAAATAGGAAATAGCAAGCAAAAGGAATATCCGAGAGGCAAACGCAATGCAAGCGGCATATTGACAAGAAATCACATTAGTATCCTAATAAACTTGAAAAGGGCATCTCCCGGCTCTAAAAATCCAACGTTTCGACCTAAATAAAGAATTTTGATCTCGAAAATGGGGCCGGGCTGCCTTCAGCAACCCGCAGCATCGTTTATCTCGAAAAGAGGAATAAAATGTAAAAAAATCAAGTAATTCGGAGCTTCGTACGCAAAGTTATGGTATTTCAAAGCCCGTCGTACAATTCATTGTTTTAGTCGTCTAATCACTTGAAAACCAAAAGAAAAAACGGGAAAGGGGTGCAACACGAGAGATAGACGCAAATAGGAAATAGGAAGCAAAAGGAATATCCGAGAGACAAACGCAACGGCAAGTGGCGTATTGACAAGAAATGAATTCGTATCCCAACAAACTCGAAAAGGGCATCTCCCGGCTCTAAAAATATAATGTTTCGACCTAAATAAAGCATTTCGAGCTCAAAAACGGGGTTGGGCTGCCTTCAGCATCCTGTGACATGGTTTATCTCGAAAAGAGGAATAAAAAGTGAAAAAATCATGTAATTCGGAGCTTCATACGCAAAGTTATTGTATTTCAAAGCCCGTCGTACAATTCATTGTTTTAGTCGTCTAATCACTTGAAAACAAAAAAAAACAAAAAGCGGAAAAGGAGTGTATTGACAAACACAAATAGGAAATAGGAAGCAAAAGGAATATTCGAGAGACAAATGCAACGCAGGCGGCGTATTGACAAGAAATGACATTCAGCAACGCAAGCGGTGTATTCCAAAACAGGGTCGGGCTGCCTTCAGCAACCCACGGCACGGTTTATCTCAAAAAGAGGAATAAAATGTTAAAAAATCATGTAATTCGGAGCTTCGTACGCAAAGTTATGGTATTTCAAAGCCCGTCGTACAATTAAATTTTTTTGTCGTCTAATCACGTGAAAACAAAAACAAAAAGCGGAAAAGGGGTGCAACACGAGAGAAAAACGCAAATCGGAAATAGGAAGCAAAAGGAATATCCAAGAGACAAACGCAACGCAAGCGGCGTATTGACAAGAAATGACATTCGTATCCTAACAAACTCGAAAAGGGCATCTTCTGGCTCTAAAAATACATCGTATTGACCTAAAAAAGCATTTTGAGTTGGAAAATGGGGTCGAGCTGCCTTCAGCAACATGCGGCATGGTTTATCTCGAAAAGAGGAATAAAATGTGAAAAAAATCATGTACTTCGGAGCTTCGTACGCAAAGTTATGGTATTTCAAAGCCCTTCGTACAATTCATTGTTTTAGTCCTCTAATCACGTGTAAACAAAAACAAAAAGCGGAAAATGGGTGCAACACGAGAGACAAACGCAAATAGGAAATAGGAAGCAAAAGGAATATTCGAGAGAGAAACACAACGCAAGCGGCGTATTGACAAGAAATGGCATTCTTATTCTACCAAACTCAAAAAGGGCATCTCTCGGCTCTAAAAATCAAACGTATCGACCTAAACAAAGCATTTTGAGCTCAAAAATGGGGTCGGGCTGCCTTCAGCAACCCGCGGCATGGTTTATCTCAAAAAGAGGAATAAAATGTGAAAAAAATCATGTAATTCGGAGTTTTGTACGCAAAGTTATGGTATTTCAAAGCCCGTCCTACAATTCATTGTTTTAGACGTCTAGTCATGTGAAAACAAAAACAAAAAGCGGAAAAGGGGTGCAACATGAGAGACAAATGCAAATAGGAAATAGGAAGCAAAAGCAATATCCGAGAGACAAACGCAACGCAAGCGGCGTATTGACAAGAAATGACATTCGTATCCTAAAAACTCAAAAAGGGCATCTCCCAACTCTAAAAATTAAACGTATCGACCTAAATAAAGCATTGGGAGCTCAATAATACGGTCGGGTGGACTTCAGCAACCCGCGGCATGATTTATCTCGAAAAGAGGAATGAAATTTAAAAAAATCGTGTAATTCGGAGCTTCGTACGGAAAGTTATGGTATTTCAAAGCCTGTCGTACAATTCATTGTTTTAGTCATCTAATCACGTGAAAACAAAAACAAAAAGCGGAAAAGGGGTGCAACACGAGAGACAAATGCAAATAGGAAATAGGAAGCAAATGGAATATCGAATAGACAAACGCAACGCAAGCGGCGTATTGAAAAGAAATGACATTCGTATCCAAACAAACTCGAAAATGGCATCTTCCGGCTCTAAAAATCCATCGTATTGACCTAAATAAAGCATTTTGAGCTCAAAAACGGGTCGGGCTGCCTTCAGCATCCCGCAGCGTGGTTTATCTCAAAAAGAGGAATAAAATGTGAAAAAATCATGTCATTTGGAGCTTTAGCTATGGTATTTCAAAGCCCGTTGTACAATTCATTGTTTAGTTGTCTAATAAGGTGAAAACAAAAACAAAAAGCGGAAAAGGGGTGCAACACGAGAGTCAAACGCAAATAGGAAATACGAAGCAAAAGGAATATCCGAGAGAGAAACGCAACGCAAGCGGCATATTGACAAGAAATGACATTCTTATCCTAACAAACTCGAAAAGGGCATCTCCCGGCTCTCAAAATTAAACGTATCGACCTAAATAAAGCATTTTGAGCTCGAAAACAGGGTCAGACTGCCTTTAGCAACCCGCGGCATGGTTTATCTCGAAAAGAGGAATAAAATGTGAAAAAATCGTGTAATTCGAAGTTTTGTACGCAAAGTTATGGTATTTCAAAGCTCGTCGTACAATTCATTGTTTTAGTCGTCTAATCACGTGATAACAAAACCAAAAAGCGGAAAAGGGGTGCAACACGAGAGACAAACGCAAATAGGAAATAGGAAGCAAAAGGAATATCCAAGAGACAAACGCAACGCAAGCGGAGTATTGACAAGAAATGACATTTTTATCCAAACACAATCGAAAAGGGCATTTTACAGCTCTAAAAATCCATTGTATCGACCTAAATAAAGCATTTTGAGCTCCAAAACGGGGTCGGACTGCCTTCAGCAACCCGCAGCATCATTTATCTCGAAAAGAGGAATAAAATGTGAAAAAAATCATGAAATTCGGAGATTTCGTAAGCAAAGTTAGGGTATTTCAAAGCCCGTCGTACAATTCATTGTTTTAGTCGTCTAATCACGTGAAAACAAAAACAAAAGCGGAAAACGGGTGCAACACGAGAGAAAAACTAGAATAGGAAATAGGAAGCAAAAGAAATATCCAAGAGACAAACGCAACGCAAGCGGTGTGTTGACAAGAATGATATTCGTATCCTAACAAACTCGAAAAGGGCATTTCCCGCCTCTAAAAAAACATCATATCAACCTAAATAAAGAATTTTGAGCTCAAAAACAGGGTCGGGCTGCCTTCAAAAACAGGGTCGGGCTGCCTTCAGCAGCTCGCGGCATGGTTTATCTCGAAAAGAGGAATAAAATGTGAAAAAAATCATGAAATTCGGAGCGTCGTACACAAAGTTATGGTATTTCAAAGCTCGTCGTACAATTCATTGTTTTAGTCGTCTAATCACGTGAAAACAAAAACAAAAAGCGGAAAAGGGGTGCAACACGAGAGACAAATGTAAATAGGAAATAGAAAGCAAAAGGAATATATTGAGAGACAAATGCAACGCAAGCGGCATTTAGACAATAAATGACATTCGTATCCTAACAAACTCGAAAAAGGCATCTTCCGGCTCTAAAAATAAAACTTATCGACCTAAATAAAGCATTTTGAGCTCGAAAACAGGGTCGGGCTGCATTCAGCAACCTACGGCATGGTTTAACTCTAAAAGAGGAATAAAATGTGAAAAAAATCATATAATTCAAAGCTTCATACGCAAAGTTATGGTATTTGAAAGCCCGTCGTACAATTCATTGTTTTAGTCGTTGATAACACTGAAAGTGTATCATACTTAGGATAGGTTTTTATGTTATTTTAGGATATTTCTTACATCGTCTACTTACTTATCCGATATGATTTTGAGCTTCACACACCGGTTTTATTGGTTTTCAGGTTTTTAGGCGACAAGGCCTAAATGAGCTAAATACGAAGGATTTCTGAACAAAACCACAAGATTTGAAGGAAAATCTACTCAGAACCAAGACCGAGCTCCAGAACCCAAA
>CM071863.1:15466251-15482410 GCA_036759665.1 Gynandropsis gynandra
CGAGGATTCGCTTCCGGGCGTGCTGGTAGAACTCCTTGCGGTTGAGAGGATTTCGCAGCAAGCTGTGAAACTTGAGTATCCAAGATCTTTAGATGCGTCTTCAACTCCATAAACTCATTCTTCCTCTCTTGATTTTCTGCCCTCATCTCTTCCTGTTGCGTTCTCAACACTCTAATCTCATTGGATTGGTCCTTTTGTCCTTGTATGATTTGAGCTAGCATTGACGTAATATCGGGGCTAACTTCTTGTTGCAGAGGAGTAGGCGTACGTGGTTGGAAATTCTGATTTTGGGGCTGCGTCCTTGGCTGGAAATTTTGATTGCGTTGCATCAAACGTGGCTGGAAGTTCCCCGATGCTCGTTGTGCATTGAATGCACCGTCGGAATTCTTGTACGAGAGATTGGGGTGATTTCTCCACTCGGGGGTATAGGTATTACCCAAAGGTTGAGCGTTGCTCACATAACTCACCCCTTCGTACCCTTGAATTCCTTGCTCGTCCGGCTGCTCATAATATTGCTGTTGATTCGCTCCAGACATCAATTCATAGGGGCCATTGATTTTACCATTCATTTCAGCTCTCATCTCGGCAAACTCGGCATATATGGTATGCGAATTACCCACCTTGGCTACTTGAATCGCTCCCACGCTTCATATAAGCTCTCGGCTGCCCCTTGAACGAATGTGTTGATATTATTCTTGGCTAGCTGACCTTTGCTTTGAGGGAAGAACCGTGTCATAAACTTCTCCTCTAGCTGTCCCCACGATGCGATAGAATTTGCTGGTTGAGAATACAACCAATCATGTGCTTTGTCCTTCACCGAGAATGGGAAAGCAGCTAACATGATGTCCTCATCCGATACCCCGTCTCCAGTTCTTATGGTTCGGCATAGCATCTTGAAATCAGTGAGATGCTGGTTTGGGTCCTCGGCGGGTCTCCCTCTAAACGCTGCGTTACCGAGCATTTGAATAAATGCCGGTTGAAGCTCTACGCGAGCGTTTCTCCTTGCAATGCATGATAAGAGCTGCGTGTGCCTAGGGACCGTGTATGATCCATAGGTTAGTGCCGGTTGCACTTGCTGCGCGTTTTGAACGTTCATATCTCGAAGTGTATTGGACCTTCTTGCGTCTTGATGTGCGTTATATCAAGTTATAAAACCTAGACTAACACTTCCGCAAGAATACGGACCGTGTAGTAACTAGGGTCGAACACAAGGAATTGATGCGACTTATAAGCTATTAAACTAATGGAATAGACGTGTAAGGTGACTAAAGATGGAATTGTTATTGAACTAGACTAGACTAAATCGATGAGATAAACTTATAGCTAAGCACCATGGGTATCGAGAGTCTGCATAATGATATAACGAAGTTCTAAAAGGATAATTGGTCTAAGGTACTATCATGAGTTCGGGGAATTCAAGCTCTCCTATAGGAACTGACTGGCGTAGACTTGTCCACTATCTAGCATGCATATACCAATGTATCCATTGCGCATCTTACATGCATAGACGCATTACGACCGCTATCCTAATCCCTAGATTCAACCGATTGACCTGGCGTAGATTCTAAACCGATTAAACCCTAAATCATGGCTAAGTTCCAAAGTCTAATGCCCTGGCATTGGTTTATTAGACTTCTAACATCATTCATTCGAGTGGCGTACAAGTAATGAAAGCATTAAGATCAACCATGAAATCTGAAAACATGATAAAATACCAATTTCATTTATTCGAGTGGCGTACAAGTAATGAAAGCATTAAGTTCCACCATTCATTAAGCGTAAGACTTCGTTACAACATGACAATACTCTCTAACCCATGGCAAAGGATCTACTCAGACATAAATACAGCAAAGGAAACACAAGAGAATTCTAAGTTCGACATAGATAGAGAAAGAGATGACTCCCTATTCATAAACCGATGTCTTCGGTAGATTCTCCTTGCTCCCGATCCGTAGATCCGTCTTTTCTTCCTTCTTCCTTTTGCCCTAGTGTCTCTGAATCTCCTCTCTCTGCAATCTCGTTCGAAAACTCCTTTTTTAGATCTAATTTTCCCTTAATTTGGTCGTTCCAAAACTTAGGAATTAGTTGAGAGAAACAAGGACCCGAGCGGGCATGTCCTCTACCCGCTCGTGCAGGCCACTTGCCCGACCGTGTGCCCTCCTTTCAGCCCGAGCGGGCACCATGCCCGATCGTGTGATTCTTGAGCCCGAGTCGTGTAAACCTTCGGCGATTTCTTGGCATCAATTAGCCCGAGCGGGCACTACAAATCCACCTATAGCCCGATCATGCACTCTAATTCCACCCGAGCGGGCACTCCATCTTGGTCGTGTACCTTGAGTGCCCGAGTCGTGCAAAGCTACGGGGTTGTTTGGTATCAATTAGCCCGATCGTGCACTCATTTACCGCCCGAGCGGGCACCATTGATTTGTTGTTTCCGTTCCTCAGTCCATGGCCTTGCACAAGTCGAACCTTGTTACTCAACTACGTTTTCGGGGTTAGATTGCCATAATCACTCGTGTTTCTCCTCATGTCTTCGTTTCCTATGCAAAACACGAAATGTAGATAAAGTCTTCGAATAAACTCGATAAGTGAATGAAATCTAAATAATCTACTCTAAACTAGACCTAAGAATGATATAAAAACTACAACGGATTACGTGTTATCAAATAGAATGTGAAAAAATCATGTAATTCTGAGCTTTGTACGCAAAATTATGGTATTTCAAAGTCAAACGTACAATTCATTGTTTTAGTCGTCTAATCACGAGAAAACAAAAATAAAAAGCGGAAAAGGGGTGCAACACGAGAGACAAACGCAAATAGGAAATAGGAACCAAAAGGAATATCCGAGAGAAAAACGCAACCCAAGCGGCGTATTGATAAGAAATGACATTCGTATCCTAACAAACTCGAAAAGGGCATCTCTCGGCTCTAAAAATCAAACGTATCGATCTAAATAAAGCATTTTGAGCTCGAAAACAGGGTCGGGCTGCCATCAGCAACCCGCGGCATCGTTTATCTCGCAAAGTGGAATAAAATATGAAAAAATCATGTAATTCAGAGCTTCGTACGCAAAGTTATGGTATTTCAAAGTCCGTCGTATAATTCATTGTTTTAGTCGTCTAATCACGTGAAAACAAAAACAAAAAGCGGAAAAAAGGTGCAACACGTGAGACAAACGCAAATAAGAAATTGTAAGCAAAAGGAATATCCGAGAGACAAACGCAACGCAAGCGTCGTATTGACAAGAAATGACATTCGTATCCTAACAAACTCGAAAAGGGCATCTTCTAGCTCTAAAAATCAAACGTATCGACTTAAATAAAGAATTTTGAGCTCGAAAACAGGGTCAGGCAACCTTCATCAACCCTCGGCATGGTTTATGTCGAAAAGAGGAATAAAATGCGAAACAAATCATGTAATTAGGAGCTTCGTACGCAAAGTTATGGTATTTCAAGCCGTACAATTCATTGTTTTAGTCGTCTAATCACGTGAAAACAAAAAAAAAAGCGGAAAAGGGGTGCAACACGAGAGACAAACATAAATAGAAAATAGGACAAAAGGAATATCCGAGAGACAAAGTCAACGCAAGCGGCATATTGAAAAGAAATGACATTCGTAACCAAAAAAACTCAAAAAGGGCATCTTCCTGCTCTAAAATCAAACGTATCAACCTGAATAAAGCATTTTGAGCTCCAAAACGGGGTCGGGCTACCTTGAGCAACCAGCAGCATCGTTTATCTGGAAAAGAGGAATAAAATGTGAAAAAACCATGTAATTCAGAGCTTCGTACGCAAAGTTATGGTATTTCAAAGCCCGTCGTACAATTCATTGTTTTAGTCGTCTAATCACGTGAAAACAAAAACAAAAAGCGGAAGATGGGTGCAACACGAGAGACAAACGCAAATAGGAAATAGGAAGCAAAGGAATATCCAAGAGTAAAACGCAACGCAAGCGGCGTATTGACAAGAAATGACATTCATATCCTAACAAACTCGAAAAGGGAATCTTCCGGCTCTAAAAATCAAACGTATCAACCTAAATAAAGCATTTTGACCTCAAAAATGGGGTCAGGCGGCCTTCAGCAACCCGCAGCATCGTTTATCCTGAAAAGTGGAATAGAATGTGAAAAAATCATATAATTCTGAGCTTTGTACGCAAAGTTATGATATTTCAAAGTCAATCGTACAATTCATTGTTTTAGTCGTCTAATCACGTGAACACAAAAATAAAAAGCGGAAAAGGGGTGCAACACGAGAGACAAACGCAAATAGGAAATAGGAACCAAAAGGAATATCCGAGAGACAAACGCAACCCAACCGGCGTATTGATAAGAAATGACATTCGTATCCTAACAAACTCAAAAAGGGCATCTCTCGGCTCTAAAAAACAAACGTATCGACCTAAATAAAGCATTTTGAGCTTGAAAACAGGGTCGGGCTGCCATCAGCAACCCGCGGCATCGTTTATCTCGCAAAGTGGAATAAAATATGAAAAAATCATGTAATTCAGAGCTTCGTACGCAAAGTTATGGTATTTCAAAGTCCGTCGTACAATTCATTGTTTTAGTCGTCTAATCACGTGAAAACAAAAACAAAAAGCGGAAAAGGGGTGCAACACGAGAGACAAACGCAAATAAGAAATTGTAAGCAAAAGGAATATCCGAGAGACAAACGCAACGCAAGCGTCGTATTAACAAGAAATGACATTCGTATCCTAACAAACTCGAAAAGGGCATCTTCTGGCTCTAAAAATCAAACGTATCGACTTAAATAAAGAATTTTGAGCTCGAAAACAGGGTCAGGCAACATTCATCAACCCTCGGCATGGTTTATGTCGAAAGGAGGAATAAAATACGAAACAAATCATGTAATTAGGAGCTTCGTACGCAAAGTTATGGTATTTCAAAGCCCGTCGTACAATTCATTGTTTTAGTCGTCTAATCACGTGAAAACAAAAACAAAAAGCGGAAAAGGGTTGCAACACGAGAGACAAACATAAATAGAAAATAGGACAAAAGGAATATCCGAGAGGCAAACGCAACGCAAGCGGCATATTGAAAAGAAATGGCATTCGTAACCAAAAAAACTCAAAAAGGGCATCTTCCTGCTCTAAAATCAAACGTATCAACCTGAATAAAGCATTTTGAGCTCCAAAACGGGGTCGGGCTACCTTGAGCAACCAGCAGCATCGTTTATCTGGAAAAGAGGAATAAAATGTGAAAAAACCATGTAATTCAGAGCTTCGTACACAAAGTTATGGTATTACAAAGCCCGTCGTACAATTCATTGTTTTAGTCGTCTAATCACGTGAAAACAAAAACAAAAAGCAGAAAAGGGGTGCAACACGAGAGTGAAACGCAAATAGGAAATAGGAAGCAAAGGAATATCCGAGAGACAAACGCAACTGCAAGCGGCATATTGAAAGAAATGACATTCGTATCCTAACAAACTCGAAAGGGCATCTTCCTGCTCTAAAAATCAAACGTATCGACCTAATAAAGCATTTTGAGCTCAAAAATGGAGTCGGGCTGCCTTCAGCAACCCGCAGCATCGTTTATCTCGAAAAGAGAAAAAACGTGAAAAAAATGATGTAATTCGGAGTTTCGTACGCAAAGTTATGATATTTCAAAGTTCGTCGTATAATTCATTGTTTTAGTCGTCTAATCACGTGAAAACAAAAAAAAAGCGGAAAAGGGGTGCAACACGAGAGAGAAACGCAAATGGGAAATAGAAAGCAAAGGAATATCCAAGAGACAAACGCAACGCAAGCGGTGTATTGACAAAAAAGACATTTGTATCCTAACAAACTCGAAAAGGGCATCTTCTGGCTCTAAAAGTCAAACGTATCGACCTAAATAAAGCATTTTGAGCTCAAAAACGGGGTCGATCTGCGTTCAGCAACCCGTGGCATCGTTTATCTCAAACAGAGGAATAAAATAAGAAAAAATCATGTAATTCGGAGCTTCGTACGCAAAGTTATGGTATTTCAAAGCCCGTCGTACAATTCATTGTTTTAGTCGTCTAATCATGTGAAAACAAAAACAAAAAGCGGAAAAAGGTGCAACACGAGAGACAAATGATAACACGTAATCCGTTGTAGTATTTACTTGATTCTTAAGTCTAGTTTTGAGTAGATTACGTAGATTTCATTCATTTATCGAGTTTATTCGAAGACTTCATCTACATTTCGTGTTTTGCATAGGAAACGAAGACATGAGGAGAAACACGAGAGATTATGGCGATTTAACCCCGAAAACGTAGCTGAATGTCAAGGTTCAACTTGTGCAAGGCCATGGATTGAAGTGAACACTCAAACACCGAGCAAAAGGAGCGGAAACAACATATCAAGGTGTGCACGCTCGGGCATGGAAAGTGTGCCCGCTCGGGCATTAAGGCACAAGATCCCCCGTAGCTTTGCATGACTCGGGCGGTCAAGGAACACATCATGAAGGGAGTGCCCGCTCGGGTGGAGAAGAAGTGCCCGCTAGGGCTAATTGTGGCCAAAACTCACCGCAAGTTTGCCCCACTCGGGCGGAAGGACAACACGCTCGGGCATGAATGCCCGTTCGGGCTAGAAGGGTGTGCCCACTCGGGTCCTTGATTTCCCCAACTAATTCCTAAGTTTTAGAACGGCCAAATAAGAAGAAATCAGATCTGGAAAAAGGGGAGTCGAACCAGATTCGAAAGGGGAACATTCAGTGACATTAGGGCAGAAGGAAAAAGGAAGTAAAGATGGAACAAAGGATTGGGAGCAAGGGGGATCTATTGAAGACATCGGTTGATGAATAGGGAGCATTCTTATTCTCTTTCTATGTCGAATTTAGTATTCTCCTTTTTTTCTTTTACTGCGTTCATGTCTGAGTAGATCTATTACCATGGGTTAGAGAGTATTACCAGAATGTAACGAAGTCTTATGCTTAATGAATGGTGGATCTTAATGCTTTCATACTTATACGCCACTCGATATGAATGAAGGGATTAGGATAGAGGTCGTAATGCATCTATGTATGTGAGATGCGCAATAGATATATTGGTATACGCATGCTAGATAGTGGACAAGTCTACGCCAGTCAGTTCCTATAGGAGAGCTTGAATTCCCTGAACTCATGATAGTACCTAAGACCAATTATCTTTTTAGAACTTCGTTACATTGTTGTGCAAACTCTCGATACCTATGGTGCTTAGTCATAAGTTTATCCCATCGATTAGTTTAGTTTAGTTCATTCCCAATCCTACCATAATTCAATTTACACGTCTAATCAATTAGTCTAATAGCTTTATGGTTGCATCAATTCCTCGTGTTCGACCCTAGTTACTACACGATCCGTATTCTTGCGGAAGCGTTAGATCTAGGTAATTTATTACTTGAGTTAACGCACATCAACAAACGCAAATAGGAAATAGGAAACAAACTGAATATCCAAGAGACAAAGGCAACGCAAGCGGCGTATTGACAAGAAATAACATTCGTAACCTAACAAACTCAAAAAAGGCATCTTCCAGCTCTTAAAATGAAATGTATCAACCTCAATAAAGCATTTTGAGCTCGAAAACGGGGTCGGGCTGCCATCAGAAACCATGGAATGGTTTATCTTGAAAAGAGGAATAAAATATGAAAAAAATCATGTAATTCGGAGCTTCGTACGTAAAGTTATGGTATTTCAAAGCACGTCATACAATTCATTGTTTTAGTCGTCTAATCACGTGAAAACAAAAACAAAAAGCGTAAAAGGGGTGCAACATGAGAGACAAACATAAATAGGAAATAGGAAGTAAAAGGAATATCCGAGAGTCAAACGCAACGAAAGCGGCGTATTGACAAGAAATGTATTCGTATCCTAACAAATTCGAAAAAGGCATCTCCAGGCTCTAAAAATCAAACGTATCGACCTAAATAAAGCATTTTTAACTCGGAAACGGGGTCGGGCTGCCTTCAGCAACCCGCGCCATTGTTTATCTCGAAAAGAGGAATAAAATGTGAAAACAATCATGTAATTCGGAGCTCCGTACGCAAAGTTATGGTATTTCAAAGCCCGTCGTACAATTCATTGTTTTAGTCGTCTAATCACGTGAAAACAAAAACAAAAAGCGGAAAAGGGGTGCAACACGAGAGACAAATGCAAATAGGAAATCGGAAGCAAAAGGAATATCCGAGAGACAAAAACAACGCAAGCGGCGTATTGACAAGAAATGACATTCGTATCCTAACAAACTCGAAAAGGGCATCTCTCGACTCTAAAAAATCAAACGTATCGACCTAAATAAAGCATTTTGAGCACGAAAACGGGGCCAGGCTGCCTTCAGCAACCCGCAGCATTGTTTATCTCGAAAAGAGGAATAAAATGTGAAATAAATCATGTAATTCGGAGCTTCATACGCAAAGTTATGGTATTTCATTGCCCGTCGTACAATTTGTTGTTTTAGTCGTATAATCACGTGAAATCAAAAACAAAAAGCGGAAAAGAGATGCAACACGAGAGACAAACGCAAATAGGAAATAGGAAGCAAACGGAATTTCCAAGAGACAAACGCAACGTAAGCGGCGTATTGACAAGAAATGACATTCATAACCAAACAAACTCGAAAAGGGCATCTACCGACTTTAAAAATCAAACGTATCGACCTAAATAAAGCATTTTGAGCTCGAAAACTGGGTTGGGCTGCCTTCAGCAACCCTCGGAATCGTTTATCTCGAAAAGAGGAATAAAATGTGAAAAAATCATGTAATTCGGAGCTTCATACGCAAAGTTATGGTATTTTAAAGCCCTTCATACAATTCATTTTTTTAGTTGTCTAATCACGTGAAAACTAAAACAAAAAGCGGAAAAGGGGTGCAACACGATAGACAAATGCAAATAGGAAATAGGAAGCAAAAGGAATATCCGAGAGAAAAACGCAACACAAGCGGCGTATTGACAAGAAATGACATTCGTATCCTAACAAACTCGAAAAGGGCATCTCTCGACTCTAAAAAATCAAACGTATCGACCTAAATAAAGCATTTTGAGCACGAAAACGGGGCCAGGCTGCCTTCAGCAACCCGCAGCATTGTTTATCTCGAAAAGAGGAATAAAATGTGAAATAAATCATGTAATTCGGAGCTTCATACGCAAAGTTATGGTATTTCATTGCCCGTCGTACAATTTGTTGTTTTAGTCGTATAATCACGTGAAATCAAAAACAAAAAGCGGAAAAGAGATGCAACACGAGAGACAAACGCAAATAGGAAATAGGAAGCAAACGGAATTTCCAAGAGACAAACGCAACGTAAGCGGCGTATTGACAAGAAATGACATTCATAACCAAACAAACTCGAAAAGGGCATCTACCGACTTTAAAAATCAAACGTATCGACCTAAATAAAGCATTTTGAGCTCGAAAACTGGGTTGGGCTGCCTTCAGCAACCCTCGGAATCGTTTATCTCGAAAAGAGGAATAAAATGTGAAAAAATCATGTAATTCGGAGCTTCATACGCAAAGTTATGGTATTTTAAAGCCCTTCATACAATTCATTTTTTTAGTTGTCTAATCACGTGAAAACTAAAACAAAAAGCGGAAAAGGGGTGCAACACGATAGACAAATGCAAATAGGAAATAGGAAGCAAAAGGAATATCCGAGAGAAAAACGCAACACAAGCGGCGTATTGACAAGAAATGACATTCGTATCCTAACAAGCTCGAAAAGGGCATCTCCCGGCTCTAAAACTCAAACGTATCGACCTAAATAAAGCATTTTGAGCTCGAAAACGGGGTCGGACTGCCTTCAGCAACCCGCGGCATTGTTTATCTCGAAAAGAGGAATAAAATGTGAAACAAATGATGTAATTCGGAGCTTGGTACACAAAGTTATGGTATTTCAAAGCCCGTCGTACAATTCATTGTATTAGTCGTCTAATCACGTGAAAACAAAAACAAAAAGCGGGAAAGCGGTGCAAAACGAGAGACAAACACAAATGGGAAATAGGAAGCAAAGGAATATCAAAGAGACAAACGCAACGCAAGCGTCGTATTGACAAGAAAAGACATTTGTAACCTAATAAACTCGAAAAGGGCATCTTCCGTCGTTAAAAATCAAAACTGTCAACCTAAATAAAGCATTTTGAGCTCAAAAATGGGGTCGGACTGCCTTCAGCAACCCACGGCATCATTTATCTCAAAAAGATGAATAAAATGTGAAAAAATCATGTAATTCGGAGCTTCGTACGGAAAGTTATGGTATTTCAAAGCCCGCCGTACAATTCATTGTTTTAACCATCTAATCACGTAAAAACAAAAACAAAAAGCGGAAAAGGGGTGCAACACGAGAGACAAACGCAAATTGAAAATAGAAAGCAAACTGAATATCCAAGAGACAAACGTGTCATTTAGAGTTCAAAAAAGGCATCTTCTGGCTCTAAAAATCCATCGTGTCGACCTAAATAAAGAATTTTGAGCTTGAAACCGGGGTCGAGCTGCCATCAGCAAGCCGTGGCAAGGTTTATCTCGAAAAAAGGAATAAAATGTGGAAAACATCATGTAATTCGGAGCTTTGTACGCAAAGTTATGGTATTTCAAAGATCGTCGTACAATTCATTGGTTTAGTCGTCTAATCATGTGAAAACAAAATCAAAAAGCGGAAAAGGGGTACAGCACGAAAGACAAACGCAAATAGGAAATAGGAAGGAAAGGAATATCCTAGAGACAAACGCAACGCAAGCTGCATATTGACAACAAATGACATTCGTATCCTAACAAACTCGAAAAGGGCATCTCCCACCTCTAAAAATCAAACGTATCGACCTAAATAAAGCATTTTGAGCTCGAAAATGTGGTCGGGCTGCCTTCAGCAACCCGCGGCATGGTTTATCTAGAAAAGAGGAATAAAATGTGAAAACATCATGTAATTCGGAGCTTCGTACGCAAAGTTATTGTATTGCAAAGCCCGTTGTACAATTCATCTTTTTAGTCCTATAATCACGTGATAACAAACACAAAAAGCGGAAAAGGGGTGAAACACGAGAGACAAATGCAAATAGGAAATAGGAAGCAAACGGAATATCCATGAGACAAACGCAACGCAAGCAGCGTATTGACAATAAATGACATTCCTTACCTAACAAACTCGAAAAGGGAATCTTCCGGTTCTAAAAATCCATCATATCGACCTAAATAAAGCATTTTGAGCTCAAAAACGGTGTCGGGCTGCCACCAGCAACCCGCGGCATCGTTTAACTCGAAAATTGGAATAAAATATGAAAAGAATCATGTGATTTGGAGCTTCGTACGCAAAGTTATGGTATTTCAAAGCCCGTCGTACAATTCATTTTTTTAGTCGTCTAATCACGTGAAAATAAAAACAAAAAGCGGAAAAGGGGTGCAACACGAGAGACAAACATAAATAGGAAATAGGAAGTAAAAGGAATATCCGAGAGACAAAGGCAACGCAAGCGGCGTATTGACAAGAAATGAAATTTGTATCCTAACAAACTTGAAAAGGGCATTTTGAGCTTGAAAACAGGGTCAGGCTGCCTTCAGCAACCCTCGGCATGGTTTATCTCGAAAAGAGGAATAAAATGTGAAGAAAATTATGTAATTCGGAGCTTCATACGCAAAGTTATGGTATTTCAAAGCCCGTCGTACAATTCATTGTTTTAGTCGTCTAATTACGTGAAATAAAAAACAAAAAGCGGAAAAGGGGTGCAACACGAGAGACAAACATAAATAGCAAATAGGAAGCAAAAGGAATATCCAAGAGACAAACGCAACGCAAGCGGCGTATTGAAAGTAATGACATTCGTATCCTAATTATGTGTTCTCAAAGTTAAATAAAATAACCTAAACTACCCGCAAGTACACGGCATGTGTGTAGTATTTTAGGTGTCGATCCCACAGAGACTACGCAACACTATCTAAACTATGAATCAAACTTGCTAACGGACGAATATGGTTGAAGAATGAAATACTGAAAGTAAATAAATGAATTGATTTTTAACGATGGGACAAACGTTCTAGGAATCCAGTTTCACCACAAGACTACCGAAACCGACAATCAATCTATCTATCATGCAACCCCTTGTTTAAGCTATCTAAGGCATACGATCCTAATATGATATCTACCCTCTCTCAAGGCATAGACACGTGATCTAGACAAGTTGCCCCCTACTTTCGTGGCTGACACCTTGAACTAAACCCATAAGAACTATGATTCATCCGTTTTACCCTCAACCGTTGCTACCCTACTTTCGTGGCCTAACCTCGGTTGTTCTAAACCTGATCTTCTAGGACTAGAATTCTCCTTTCGATCCTTCTCCTAATCCCTAACACATGCATCTACGCGGCCATCGCAAACACAAGTAAATTAAGCGCTCAGATAAAGAATAGATAAACGAAAACGGGAAGATGCATTCAAAGACAAATAGAAAGTTGTTCCGGGATAGCCAAGAGCTAATCCCTTCTCCTAGAACAAACAAACTACTTGCTCATGCGTCTGTAAACAAACATAAACATAATAGAAAGTCTAAGGAACATGAAAACCAAGCGAAACCGAAGTGTCGAGTTGATCCCCAATGCTCCTTACTTGCCTCCTCGCAAGAATCTCCTCAAATCACGAACTGAATGTATTCTCTCTTCTAATGTCGTCCTCTAGCCTCTTTTATATCCCTTAAGTCGGTCTAAGCTGTAAGAATATGAAAACACGAAAACAAGTAAAACGGATACGGAATCATACGTAAAGCAACACATATATATCACAAACATTCCTAAAATCGTACAAGAAATACGTATGAAAACGAGATGATCAAAATCCCCCAGACTTGAATGTTTGCTTTTCCCTAAGCAAACATAAACGTGGAACACATGGGGTGTGAAACACGAGAATTCCCCTTCTCCTAGAAATACAGCTAAAGCGAACCTAACCGATCAACTAGCATGTCGAGAGCGAATTCGGCCTAATCGAGTTTTCAGTCTTAATCCTATGTCCACCACGGTTACCCATGAGAAAGTAAATCAAAGGAAACTAGACATGCTACCGTAACTCCTTCCCCCAAACAAGACTTCAGACAATGCTAAACCTAGATCAACCGAGGATACTTGTTTCTTTCTTTCCGAGCTTCTTTCTTTCTTTTTCTTTTCTTTTTCTTTTTTTCTTTTTCTTTTTATTTTCTTTTTATGACTTATTTTTCTTTTTGTTTCCCTTTTTTTATTCTTCTCTTTTTTTTCTTTTTTTTTCTTTTCTAGGACGTCGGATTTGAAGGGATCTAGCCTCTACTTAGACCCAGACTACCGATGACGGTATACTCATACATCTCGTTTAAGAGTGCAGCGGAGTAGGCGGCTTTTTGTGCCATGCCCTTAGGACGTAGAAAGATGATCACCAACCCACCACTTAGACCCGAGCCACCGAAAGAGTAACAAGATCGATGCACTCATATCGATTTTTTATCATGCCTTTTAGGCATTATTTCTATCGACGGTGGAGTGTTAGTGTGCGCTTTTAATCTGCAAAATAAGCTCAATTTTATATGATCCAATAATCCTCAATAGAACAGAAGTAAAGCATCGTCTACGCGAAGTATGACCATTTGGGTAGAAAGAATAAATGATAAACTAGCCTAGCAACCTCGTCTAAACCTCCCAACAAGCAACACTAGGATTCCCAAATAAGCTCTAACGCTTAGGAAAACCTAGCTCAATCATGCAAAATCTCACGGAAAAGGTTAACTTCTTAAGCATCCTAGGTTCAGGGTTCATCTCAAAACGTGGAACCGGACAAGTGCCTTGGGACGACTCTAACTCAAAAACAACTGAAAACCACGAAATAACCTAAAAACTACAATGCAAAAAGGAAGATGAAAGAAAATGAAACGAAATCACCTGACAAATGTGAGCTGCTCCCCCAGACTTGAATTGAACGGCGTCCTCGATGTGAAGCTCCGATGGAGGATAAAGGAAGTGAAGCACGTTTGTGGTGTTTTGTTTTTTTTAATGAAAGTAAATAACCGAGTCATAAATAGAAAGATAAAAACGAACAGCTGGGTTGCCTCCCAGAAAGCGCTTATTTAACGTTATTAAGCTTTGACGTCTCCATTCCTCATGCGTTCGCGACGGGTGGATCGGAAAGGGAAATGGAGTTTCCACTTTCGATCGGTTGAGCGGCTTGGTAGAGCTTTAGCCGCTGTCCATTAGCTATGAATGTGTCACCCGCATCACTCCATAGTTCCACGTCTCCATATGTGAAGACTTCTCGTTCCTGAAAAGGATCAGACCAACAAGACAGTAGGTTGCCCGAGAAAGACTTAGGTCGAGAATTAAAAAATGGAACGAAATCACCTGATTGGAAGTCATGAGGTGGAGTCTTCTTATCGTGCCATCCTTTAGTCATTAAATCTTTCTTTGGCACATCATGCATGGGATTCACTTGCTCGCTGTCCGAGGTTGGGTTAAGGGTATCTGCATTGAAGAGTTTAATGACGTCTTTTTCCATTACCTCGTGCAAGTGTGGATGCAGCCTCCTTTGAGTTTCGATGGAAGGTTCGCGGCTGTCTTCTGCATAGGTTCCGTGCATACGTACTGAAGAGCTGACTCTTCTACGCTTTTTCACGCGTGTGGGTTGTTTTCTCATCTCATCTGTACTCATGTTAGCATTCAAAACAGCAAGATATATTCTATCACGTTCATTATACTCATACTGAGAAGAAGACAGAGGTGGGTCGGGCTCAAGTTCGGACGTCTTCTCCGTTGCGAAACCAGCATGGATTTCGTGTCGTATCCCCTCACATGGGGCGTCTCCTAGTGCTGCAATAGCACTCATGAACTTCGTGTACATCTCAGTTCCTTCGTCCTTAAATCCTGCATCTTTGCAAATTCGTGTCAAATACCGTACAAGAGAATCGGAAACACTTACTTGATCAGGCGTGTCTTTCGCGAACTCGTCCAGTGAATCAACTGTAAAGCAAGACTCCTTGAATGAGGATTCGTTCATGGGGCTGGACAGGTTGAATTCAATCGTCTCATCTCCGACGCGTAAGGACAACTTTCCTTGTTGTACGTCTATCATCGCACCTGCAGTAGCTAAGAACGGCCTACCAAGAATAATAGGTATCCTAGCATCCTCCTTTATCTCAAGTACAACAAAATCAGTGGGAATGCAAAGCTTACCTACCATGTTGGGAACGTTTTCAACGATTCCCACCGGATGTCTTACCGTACGATCTGCGAGGCGTAGAGACATCTTCGTAGGTTTAAGGTTCACGAAGTCCATTCGCTTGAAAACTGAGTGTGGCATGATGCTCACGCTTGCTCCTAAATCACACAAAGCATTTTCAATATCGAGATTACCTATTGTGCATGGAATGGATAAGCTTCCGGGGTTCTTTAACTTTGGTGGCAGCTTGTTCTGAAGAGTTGCACTGCATTCCTCGGTGAGTGCTACCGTCTCGTTTTCTTCAATGTGCTTTTCTTTGGACAGTGCTTCTTTGATGAGTTTGGCATGATTAGGCATCTTTTGGAGGGCTTCCACGTATGGGATGTTGATGTCAAGCTTCTTAAGACACTCTATAAATCTGCCCACTCTCTCTTCGTTCTTACTGCTTACTAATTGTTGAGGAAACGGTATAGGAGGTTTGTACGCCGAAGGAGCAACATATGGTTTGTCTAAATCTGATTCATCTCCTTCCATAATTGCAACGCTACCTTTCCCTCTATTCATGGACGTACCAGCAGCATTCCCTCGCTCACTCGAGGGCGAATTCTCAACCACATCACCGCTGCACACAGAATTAGCATTCACATACTCTCTCGGGTTTAGCTCGGGTTTACCTGGGAGCTATCCGGGATTCCGAGAGGATGAGGCAGCTTGCTGTGCTACGGAGTTCTCTAAACTCTTTAAATGATTTCCCAAAGACTCCATCTGAGATTTGAGCTCACTAATCGCAGTCCCCACATCCGCATCGAAATTGGCTTGAATCGATCATTGTTGCTCCTGCGTTTTCATAAATTCGAGCAATACCGCCTCAAGGTTTGATGAAAGGGCTTGAAGAGGTTGAGGAGCTTGCGGTACTTGCTGAGCTTGCTGAAATTGCTGGTACTTTTGCTGTCTTTGCTGAAATCCCAAATACTTCACCGGTTGAGTCGTTCGATATGACAAGTTCGGGTGATTCCTCCAATTTGGGTTGTAAGTAT
>CM071863.1:15508544-15531312 GCA_036759665.1 Gynandropsis gynandra
ACAGGTTTGTACTCCTCCGGCAGTCCATCAAGGATGGCTTCAAGAACATCCTCGTGATCCATTGGTTTCCCAAGGAGTGAGAGTTTGTCCGTTTTGGTGGTGATGAACCGAAGGTATTCTTCCACCGATTGAGATCCTTTGACACAGCATTTGATTTGATCTCGTAGCTGTTTGACATGACCACGAAAGGCTTTGCCATAGATGTTGGCTAGGGTTCGCCAAGCTTCTCGAACGGAAGTGGCTCGAGCGATGACCGGTTGGAGCGGGAGGGAGAGTGCGCCAAGCAAGGAACAGAAGAGCAATCTGTCCTGGTGTTTCCACGGGCTGGAGGCGAGATTGAATTGCTGAACTCCATCGATTTGAATCGTGGCTGGCGGCACAACGGAGTCTTCAGTGATGAAGCACTCGAGATTGTAGCCTTCGAGGAGGGAACGGATCTGGAAGCTCCAAGTGAGGTAATTCGTCGGTGTGAGTTTTGTAACGCTTGACATGTTACATGAGAAGAGGAGTTTCTGTGGCTGGGTTCAATCGAACATGCTCACAGACTCGGTGCGATTCGACGATTCTGGGATGTGTGACATGGATGCAGGATGCGGTGTGGTAATTCAGCAAACGGTTGAGGCGGCTGCGTGCGGGCGATGGCTCAATCGACGGGGCAAGGCGCGTCGATGTGATTCCGTGCTGGTGAGGCGACAGAACGGCAGTTGAACCGAGGGTATGAGACGTCGGAGCAGCGGCTGGGCCGAAGGTAGTGCGGCGCTCGGACCAATAGGGTGCGGCGGCTGGGGTGGCCGAAAAAGAAAAGGTAGGCGGCTAGGGTTACGTCGTGAGACGATTTCCGCTCTGATACCATGTGAATAATGAATTCGAATTGTACCAATGCAAATAGGAAATAGGAAGCAAAAGGAATCTCCGACAGAAAAACGCAACGCAAGCGGCATATTGACAAGAATTGACATTCGTATCCTAACAAACTCGAAAAGGGCATCTCCCGACTCTAAAAATCAAACATATCGACCTCAATAAAGCATTTTCAGCTCGAAAACGGGGTCGTGTTGCCATCAACAACCCGCAGCATCGTTTATCTAGAAAAGAGGAATAAAATGTGAAAAAAGCATGTAATTCGGAGCTTCGTACGCAAAGTTATGGTATTTCAAAGCCCGTCGTACAATTCACTGTTTTAGTCGTCTAATCACGTTAAAAAAAACAAAAAGCGGAAAAGTGGTACAACACAAGAGACAAACGCAAATAGGAAATAGGAAGCAAAAGGAATATCCGAGTGACAAACGCAACGCAAGCGGCGTATTGACAAGATTGACATTAGTATCCTAAGAAACTGAAAAAAGTGCATCTTCCGGCACTAAAAATCCAATGTATCGACCTAAATAAAGCATTTTGAGCTCAAAAACGAGGTGGGGTTGCCTTCAGAAACCTGCAGCATGTTTTCTCTCGAAAAGAGGAATAAAATGTGAAAAAATCATGTAATTCGGAGCTTCGTACGCAAAGTTTATGTTATTTCAAAGCCCGTCGTACAATTCCTTGTTTTAGTCGTTTAATCACGTGAAAACAAAAACAAAAAGCGGAAAAGGGGTGCAACACGAGAGACAAACGCAAATAGGAAATAGGAAGCAAAAGGAATATCCAAGAGGCAAACACAACGCAAGCGGCGTATTGACAAGAAATGACATTCGTATCCCAACAAACTCAAAAAGGGCATCTTTCGGCTCTTAAAATCAAACGTATCGACCTAAATAAAGCATTTTGAGCTTGAGAACGGGGTCGGGCTGCCATCAGCAACCCGCGACATTGTTTATCTTGAAAAGTGGAATAAAATATGAAAACAATCATGTAACTCGGAGCTTCGTATGCAATGTTATGGTATTTCAAAGCGCGTCGTACAATTCATTGTTTTAGTCGTCTAATACGTGAAAACAAAAAAAAGCGAAAAAGGGATGCAACATGAGAGACAAACGCAAATAGGAAATAGGAAGCAAAAGGAATATCCGAGAGACAAACACAACGCAAGCGGCGTATTGACAAGAAATGACATTCATATCCTTATAAACTCGAAAAGGGCATCTCCCGGCTCTAAAAATCAAACATATCGACCTAAATAAAGCATTTTGAGCTTGAAAACGGGGTCAGACTGCCTTCAGCAATCCGCAGCATCGTTTATCTCGAAAAGAGAAATAAAGTGTGAAAAAGGCGTGTAATTCGGAGCTTCGTACGCAAAGTTATGGTATTTCAAAGACCGTCGTACAATTGATTGTTTTAGTCATCTAATCACTTGAAAACAAAAACAAAAAGCGGAAAAGGGGTGCAACACGTGTGACAAACGCAAATAGGAATTAGAAAGCAAAGGAATATCCAAGAGACAAACGCAATGAAGGCGGCGTATTGACAATTCGTATCCTAACAAACTCGAAAAGGGCATCTTCCGGCTCTAAAAATCTATTGCATCGGCCTAAATAAAGCATTTTGAGCTCGAAAACGGGGTCAGGCTGCCATCAGCAACCCGCGGCATGGTTTATCTCGAAAAGAGGAATAAAATATGAAAAAAATCATGTAATTCGGAGCTTCGTACGCAAAGTTATGGTATTTCAAAGCACGTCGTACAATTCATTGTTTTAGTCGTCTAATCACGTGAAAACGAAAACAAAAAGCGGAAAAGGGGTGCAACACAAGAGACAAATGCAAATAGGAAATAGGAAGCAAAAGGAATATCCGAGAGACTGATCATCTCGTTTTCATATGTATTTCTTGCACGATTTGAGGGATGTTTATGATATATATGTGTTGCTTTACGTATGATTCCGTATCCGTTTCACTTGTTTTTGTGTTTTCGTGTTCTTTCGGGTTTTCACGCGTATTTGGTTCATTTTGGAGCTAAAGGACATGCACGGAGCTAAGGAGCAACTTCGGGGATCATCACGGGACAAACGGGACGAGATTTAGCATGAAGAGCCTCCACCCGGTCGGGCACAACTCATGCACGATCGGGCAAAGGCTACGGCGAATGTTGGTGCGGATTCACGCACGACTCGGGCAAGAAAATGCCCGACCAGATGCCTTACACCCGAGCGGGCGGACATCATGCCCGATCGGGCATCCCTTACGGACCATGACCTGCGCGACCTGACCTAGTCGCACCCGAGCGGGCACATTCAGCGCCCGAGCGGGTCGCGACCCGAGTTACAAGCTATGTTAAGTAAAATTAACTTAAAATAAAAGGAATCTCGTGGGGGGAATTAAGGCAACACTTAGACCGACTTAAGAGACATAAAAGGAGGTCAGAGGACGTCATTAGAGGGGAATTCATTCAGTTCGTGATTGAGGAGATTCTTGCGAGAAGGCAAGCAAGGAGCATTGGAGATCAACCCGACACTTCGGTTTCGCTTGGTTTTCATGTTCCTTAGACTTTCTATTTCGTTTATGTTTGTTTACAGACGCATGAGTGAGTACTTTGTTTGTTCTAGGAGAAGGGATTAGCCCTTGGCTATCCCGGAACCATCTTTTGATTTATCTTGAATGCATCTTCCCGTTTTCGTTTATCTATTCTCTATCTGAGCGCTTAATTTACTTGTGTTTGCGATGGCCGCGTAGATGCATGTGTTATGGATTAGGAGAAGGACCAAAAGGAGAATTCTAGTCCTAAAAAATCAGGTTTAGAACAACCGAGGTTATGCCACGAAAGTAAGGTAGCAACGGTTGAGTGTAAAACGGATGAATCACAGTTCTTATGGGTTTAGTTCAAGGTGTCAGCCAATGGGTTTAGTTCAATGTGTCAGCCACGAAAGTAGGGGGCAACTTATCTATATCACGTGTCTATGCCTCGAGAGAGGGTAGATATCATATTAGGATCGTCTGCCTTAGATAGCTTAAATTGGGATTGCATGATAGATAGATTGGTCGTTGGTTTCGGTAGTCTTGCGGTGAAACTGGATTCCTAAAACGTTTGTCTTATCGGTAAGAATCAATTCATTTATTTACTTTCAGTATTTCATTCTTCAACCACATTAGTTCGTTAGCAAGTTTGATTCATTGTTCGAGTTTAGATTGTGTTGTGTAGTCTCTGTGGGATCGACACCTAAAATACTACACACGTGCCGTGCACTTGCGGGTAGTTTAGGTTATTTTATTTAACTTTGAGAACGCATCAGAGACAAACGCAACGCAAGCGGATTATTGATAAGAAATGACATTCGTATCCTAACAAACTCGAAAATTGCATCTTCCGGCTCTAAAAATCCATCATATCGACCTAAATAAAGCATTTTGAGCTCAAAAACGGGGTCGGGCTGTCTTGCGCAACCCGCGGCATGGTTTATCTCGAAAAGAGGAATAAAATGTGAATAAAATCATGTAATTCAGAGCTTCGTACACAAAGTTATGGTATTTCAAAGCCCATCGTACAATTCATTGTTTTATTCGTCTAATCACGTGAAAACAAAAACAAAAAACGGAAAAGGGTTGCAACACGAGAGACAAACGCAACGCAAGCGGCATATTGACAAGAAATGACATTTGTATCCTAATAAACTCAAAAAGGGCATCTACCGGCTCTAAAAATCAAGCGTATCGATCTAAATAAAGCATTTTGAGCTCAAAAATGGGGTCAGACTGCCTTCAGCAACCCGCAGCGTGGTTTATCTCGAAAAGAGGAATAAAATGTGAAAAAATCATGCAATTCAGAGCTTCGTACGCAAAGTTATGGTATTTCAAAGCCCGTCGTACAATTCATTGTTTTAGTCTTGTAATCACGTCATAACAAAAACAATAAGCGGAAAAGGGGTGCAACACGAGAGACAAACGCAATTAGAAAATAGGAAACAAAAGGAATATCCCAGAGACAAATGCAACGCAAGCGGCGTATTGACAAGAAATGACATTCGTATCCTAAGAAACTCGAAAAGGGCATCTTCCGGCTCTAAAAATCCATCGTATCGACCTAAATAAACCATTTTGAGCTCGAAAACGGGGTCGGGCTGCCCTCAGCAACCTGCGGCATGGTTTATCTCGAAAAGAGGAATAAAATTTGAAAACAATCATGTAATTCGGAACTTCGTACGCAAAGTTATGGTATTTCAAAGCCTGTTGTACAATTCATTGTTTTAGTCGTCTAATCACATGAAAACAAAAACAAAATGCGGAAAAGGGGTGCAACACGAGAGACAAACGCAAATAGGAAAAAGGAAGCAAAAGGAATATTCGAGAGACAAACGCAACGCAAGCGGCGTATTGACAAGAAATGACATTCATAACCTAACAAACTCAAAAAGGGCATCTCCTGCAACGCATGCGGCGTATTGACAAGAAATGACATTCTTTTCGAGATAAACCACGCTGCGGGTTGCTGAAGGCAGCCCGACCCCTTTTTCGAGCTCAAAAATCTTTATTTAGGTCGATACGTTTGATTTTTAGAGCCGGGAGATGCCCTTTTCGAGTTTGTTAGGATACGAATGTCATTTCTTGTCAATATGCCGCTTGCGTTGTGTTTGTCTCTCAGATATTCCTTTTGTTTCCTATTTCCTATTTGTGTTTGTCTCTCATGTTGCACCGCTTTTCCGCTTTTTGTTTTTGTTTTCACGTGATTAGACGACTAAAACATTGAATTGTACAACGGGCTTTGAAATACCATAACTTTGCGTACAAGCACTGAATTACATGATTTTTTCACCCTTTATTCATCTTTTTGAGGTAAACGATGCTACGGGTTTCTAATGGCAGCCCTACCCCATGTTCGAGCTCAAAATGATTTATTTAGGTCGATACGTTGGATTTTTAGAGCCGGGAGATGCCCTTTTCGAGTTTGTTAGGATACGAATGTCATTTCTTGTCAATACGCCGCTTGTGTTGCGTTTGTCTCTCGAATATTCCTTTTGCTTCCTATTTCCTATTTGCGTTTGTCTCTCGTATTGCACCCCTTTTCCGCATTTTGTTTTTCTTTTCACGTGATCAGAAAGAATGAGACCCTGATACCACTTGATATGATCCCGAATCGAGGTTGTATTGTTATGAGGATGGATTAGGAATGAAACCACTAGCAACCCCATTGGTTAACCTAAAACTTTTCTTCCCGCAGAAAGACATTCTATATCCATACTACAAATTGACTAGAGAACCTCAGACGCAGCATATGACGCCACAACACTTGTGATCTATAACTTGGTATATCTCCAAGAGTTGGTAGCTAAATCTCTAGAATTAACAAAGAAAAAGATAAATTTATTTATAAAACTTGGGTAATAATTTCATAAAAATTGTCATATATTTATTGGGACTAAACAATATTGGAAATAAATTGAAATAAGATACATTAACTAAACTCGAATAAAATGTTCGATCGACCGGTGCAACCGTTCAGTTGAGCGTCGTTTAAGTCTTAATCCTAAATTTGCAAAACTAAAGCACGTTCGGCCAAGCAAAAGTAATAATCGGTCGAGTTCTCCAAATGCTCTTTAGCGCTCAAACCGAATGGTTAGTCCTTCAGCATGCTCCTTTGCTCCAGTGAGTTCACTCGTGTCTAGCGCTTCGTTTGTTTCTTGTCTAGTGTGTGTGCTCGGGTCAAGGAAGAGTGCCTCTAGCTCTCCTAGCTTCTTATCTCCTTCAACCTCATTCACATGTAGGAACGTCATATAAGCTCCGCTTGATATCTTATGATGCTCTTGTAATGCCTTAACAAGTTTATCTGTCACTGTCACCAATCGAACACACATGTTCTGCATCCTCTTAACTTTAGCTCTAGTGATCGGTCCTTATTTTGTTGGTGTGTCGAGCAGAGCCTCATCCTCATTAAACAATCAACCAACTTTAAATAGATTTATAGACACGGACTGGTTGGTGATTGGACAACCATTATAATATATATCATGTCATTGTCTCTCATCTCATCTCATGGTCTTCAAAGAAGATTAAAACACGTGTCGCTCCTCCATAGAAACAGAATATCGTTATGTTGCATCCAGTGTTGTGGAAGTATGTTGGATCTTATCACTCCTTATCGATGTTCTAAAAAGTGAAAGGCGCTAGTCAAAATGTGATCCAAACCCTAGCATCTAGAGCATCTAGAGCACCTAGACGAACTAGACGAACTAGACGGTATGTGGAGAGAGTAAACAACAATATATAGATATATAAATACTAGTATACATTATTATTCTTTAAATGATCATATTTCTTTATATTTTCTCAAAATCATTAATAATATTACATTATTATTCATAAATAGAAGAAAAAATATAATTTATAATCAAACCCTTAAACATTAATTTAATAGAACTTGTCTCATTTATTGAAAGAATATATTCAATCTAGATGAACACTTAAAAATGTTTAGATAGTCTAAAAATATATTTTGATCACCTAAACAGATACCTAAACCATTTACATAGACGTCCAAATCATCTAGACGGCCGTTTACACGATCTAGATGGTCGTCTAGACTGCCTAATGACCGTTGAGTGCCTAGAAAAGAAAAACTTTGGGGTTTAATGGTTGTCTAGCACATTTAAGTCGATTTTTTAGAACACTGCTTCATGTGATCTATTGTAACAAAGTTCGAGCCATCTATTTTAGTGCTAATATCCTCTTTTCACTCTCAGATGAAACACTTTGTGTTAGATTATCACTTTATCCATTATCAAATGCAATGGCTCTCGTCATGTCACCATGTACGATATGGATCAACTAGCAAATCTCTTTACAAAACTTCTATAACTCTCAATGTTTGACACCTTGTATAACAAAATTAGAGCCAATAAGAATGCCCTAAAAACTAAAAGCATACTGCTCTATTAAAAAAAATATTATGACAAACTTCTATAACTTTCGATATTTGATACCTTGTATAACAAAATTAGAGCCAATAAGAATGCCCTAAAAATTAAAAGCATAATGCTCTATAAAATAAATATTATAATTGTCGTATTTCATTAAACTTTGCTAGAATATGTTTATATCATGGTTGTGTTTTGTTAGCTTGACCATTTTTTATTTTAGAATCCTTGTAATGGGCTTTAGGCCCTATTATCATCCAGTGGGTCCAAACCCTAAAACGATAGGTATACGCGAGGAAATTATCCAACCATTACAATAACGCGAGGATCACGCTATTACATTAGAGATACGTCGTGCCGACACAAGAATGACCGTAAGCATTCAAACTCTTGCTCGGTCAGTCAAAAAAAAAAAAAAGAGAGAGACACACACACTTTTTACACACAAAGCCCTCTGAGCTTTAGACATATGATTCTTCTCTATTTCTTTGTGTTTTTTCTTTTTGTGTCTTAATTTCTGTGAGGTTTGTGTATAAGAGAGAGAATGAACTAGGACCTGAAGAAAGAAAGAAAGAGAAATCTCACACTAAGAGACTGAGGAATGGGTTTGGTCGTTCCACCAGAAGCTAACTGAAAAACTGATGGTTAAGGATCGAACGTAGTGCCACCAGTGGGGAGGGATGTAGAGCATTTCGCCTTCCTCCAGGACGCAGTCTAGAAAGTCCAAATCAACCGCCTTCGAGAACTGATTCTTGTCAATGTTTTCTAGCTCAACCTTCACATAGTTCAAAAGGGTTTCGGATGAAAGATCGATTAAGGTAACAACTTTGTTTATATCACAAGGTTTCCATTAGTTCGTGTATTATTATGAATCAACATCTGTTAATGTATAAAAATGGAAAAAACTTAATTCATGTATATTTATGGCATTTTGAAACAAATTCATATATTTTTATAGGATTTTGTCTTCTTTATAAAACAAAGATCCCATTCCGCTTACCTGGCTAGAGTTGCAGAGCATTGTCTCAGAATAAGGGTAAAGTTCATCATGCACCGAGGAAGGGTAAAGCCTTATATACTTTTTGCCAACAACCTGAATACCAAAGATACGAGAGTTCAGTAGAAGTAGGCATAAGTAGAAATATTTCAACGAAATTGACAATATTATTAATTGTCATATATCAAGGGCTTATTAAATTCAGGAAGAAAAAAATAGCAAGCACGTTATGGTTATATCTATAGTACCTGAGCGAATATATTATGATGCGGGTCATGGTGTAATGGAGTAACTGTCTCAGCTGGACCAAACCAAGCATTAAGGGATTGAAGATCCCCACCACCGGAAAAACAGTAATCAGGAATACAAATGTCATCTCTCAGTTCATTAATCTGCCCATTCGCATGAAACAATTAACCACAGGATCATTATGACAGATGTAATCTAAGAACATGTATCGATCAGACATCCAGATGTACCTGGTCAAACAATGGATGCTGCGCAAGATACGTCGGCTCTGCAGAAGAATTATTTGATCGAATTCGCTCCAAAAACTGGGAAAATGTTATGAGCTCTTGCTTCCAGTCGGTACACAAGTAGTTTTTGCCCACCTGAGAAATATTTTGAACTTTACCAGTTTTCAGTAAAGGAAACATAATTTGGATACAAGCACAATTTCTCATACCAGAGAGATTTGGAAAAGAATCATTGAGGATATGAATCAAAAACAACAGAATTCACACTGACAACACTGTATCTAGAACAAATATGTGATGTTTTCTGCTAACTTGTCTTTGATTTTTGTCTCGTTCCTTCAATAGCGTTCTACATCTCACTTGTAAAACCAATAGAAAACTCTAACATGTACAATATGAATTGGTCGTCAAGTAGTTTCATAATGTGTAATTAATCTCTCCAAAGCATACTGCAAAAGTTCCACAATATGGAATTCAAATTATCAGTTGGATAATGGCTTTTAACCAGGAAATTAACATGCTTACTTTTCAAACAGCTACCCAAATCTTCTGTGGAATAACAATCAGAATTCCAAATTAGTAAATTTTTTCAAATTGTAGAAACTAGAGGATACGTAGCAACCGATAACATCTTAAACCCTCCTTATTTAACCACTAATGACCACCTCAACTCACCCAAATTGTTCATGCTTTCGATCAAGTTAATGTCTCGAACAGAATTCCATGACACACCTCAACAAAATCCAAATATGTTCGTGATGTATGGCTAATGCTACTGATCACCTAATAAATTACCTAGCATTATACTTGAATAGGAAAAAGGAAAGGCCTGGAATTCGCAACTGAGTGAAGAGCTAAATAAGCACATATATATTATACCCTATGAAAAGAAATGATAAGTAGTCACCTCGACAGGCACGGTTCGGTTACCCGCAACCCTGTTGAGATAGTCCAAGTCATTCCATTTGGTCCTGGCTGGCCAATGAGCCATACAATTCGTTATTACAACAGGTGTACCCGTTAGAAAATAATCACGCAGAAATCCCTCCAAAGATAGAGCAGACCTCTTCTCTACACTCCGAGAAGTAAGAGACCTAACAGGCAATATCTTAAGCACCTGCAATTCAAAAATTAACAACACATTACCATTGTAAACAAACCTTGCAATATATAAACCCGTACAAGACTAAAACCATCTAATGAACTAGAAGGAAATGTATAAAGAACCACATGATCTGAACACCCTTTTTATATTCACACAGCAGCAATCTTTCATCCAAAGCAACAAAAAAAAAACTACGGCTCACCTCATTGAGGTCAAGAGTAGTTTCAGGAACCAATTTTTCGCCATTGGAATCACCCGAAGCTTCTAAACCCTTCACTCTCTTACGGACTTCGGAGGAAACCATCAAAATTCCATTATGAAGATCCTTCCGGAGAATCTCCCCTCCCATTATCAGTCCCATATCGAGAGACCGAAGCGCGCCGCCAAACTCGCCGGCGGCGAACTGGAACTTGGCGACGTGGAGACAAGCCATGGAGTAGGCATCGCGCCACACGGGAAGCACCGAATGCCACGGACCCGAGTGAAGCTGCTCCCATGCCATCTCACGCGCCGCCTCAGCTGCGCGTTGGTCTCCAGCCGCCGCGAGCGCCGCCATCCGTGCGTAGGCATAGCCTCCCTGAGACGAGATCGACTGAATCAGAGTATGCGACTCAACGTCCAGCGTCGGTGTCGGAAGTCGCAGGCCGAAGTCCCCGGACGGCGAGGCGGCGGTACGAGACATGGTTCGTGCTTAACCGGGCTTGATATTTTTTCGGGAGAGAGAAATCAGAAAAATGATGAAAAAGGGAGAAGATCTTTGATGGGTTTTTTAGACTAACCGTTTAGTTAATGATTAGAACGTGAGAGAGAGAGAGAGAGAGATTTGTTTCATAGTGGCATTTATTTTCTTTACGGGTCTATTTGTATTTATAGTTCAAAAAATAACCAAAACTATTTTATTTTATTTTTTATTTTATTTTAAATAACATTTCAATAGTATTGATGTAATCGATACTATTTCAAGCGATTGTCATTTTTAATGTTTATAACTACTCGAATTTTGATGGGTTCATTTATCATAGACTTTTTATTTTCAAGCTTCACTCAGTAATATTATTATTATTATGATTGACTTATTTTTTCCTAAAAAAAGTATTCGATGTTGACGTGGACTACAAGACCCAATTAACTTTCTAAAATATTAAAAAAACCTAATGAAATATTAATTAATTATTTTTTTTCATCTTATATTGAAAAAAAAAAATTCTCGTCTGGTACCGTAAACTAGACAAGGAATACAAACTCCTAAATTTTATTTAAAATAATATTATTTTTAACATTTTATCATTGAATTTTTCTGAAAAAGTCATGATAATACAAATAAATGTATCTGAAGATTGCTGACAACTGTTATTTTATTTAAAAAAATCTGAATTATTGTAGTTGTAAAAATATATAAATATAGTTTTTTATTATCTATAAATATTAATTTTTTAAATATTTTGATGTCATATCTATAATCGAAAACAATATTATTTAATAAATTTTGGAATGTGAAATTTTGTAAACAATATAGATCTATGTTTTTATACATTGATAGTTTACAAATTCTTTTAATAAAAAATTAGAAATTTAAGAACTTTTAGTTCTAAAGTAATAATAATAGCAATTATTGTCAAAAAATAGTAGGATTTTTTTTATGTTTACTAAAGGAAATTTCCGGACGGGAATCGCCGTCGGGAATATGTTTTTTTTTTTAAAAATTAAAACGTGAAATTTCCGGACGGTAGCCTACCGTTCGGAAATTTTTTTAATTTAAAAAAATTAAATTTAAAAAAAACTGAAATTAAAAAAAACATTTATACAATAATATTTAAATTATCCGTTTACAAATTAGTAGGTGGTAATTGGGAATCATTATCATCGGCATCGTTATCTCCGGCCGTATCCCAATTGATAGAAGGCATGTGTGCCTTCATCATCCTCATCCACTGCTCACGTTCTCTTCTATTTTGCTCTACTTCTCTTTGCAGAGCGCTGACATGTGAGTTCTGTTGTTCTAGTTATGCTTTCATCTCCGAGATTGTATTTTGTAATTCTTGGGTCGCGACATTTTCCTTACCTTTGGAGGAACTCGCATGTTTTGATGACATTCCTCCAAGACCAAATAGGCGCCCTTTGTACGGCGTTACGTGATACAAAAAAATATTAACAATTAATTTAAATTATTAATAAAAAAATATTGCAAAAATGTATTAAATTTATCTCGAAATACATCTCGTTGTATTCTTCTTGAGAAAGAGTCGGTTGTGTCCCATCTTCTCTTGGCGGGATTTGGGACACTCGTTGCGATGTCATGTTATCAATATCGTCGTGAATTTGTTTTGCCCTGGCATCTACCCAGGAACCGTCGGATTTTTTTTGTGTGTGTATGTTCTAACAATTCCACGTACGACGGTTCACATCCTTTCTCTTTCCTCTAAAACAAATTTGATGTTTTACGTATTAACAAATGTGACTCCTAATAAAACTTAAAAAACTTTTATCGTTTCATCTTGTGATTCTTCCACCGAATCTTGTGATTCTGAATTTGATTCAAATTCTTCGTCTTCTTCGTTTCCTTCTATCGTTTCATCTTCAATTTCTTCGACTTCACCATGTGCCAATGCTTCAATTGTAACTTCATCAATTGCAACAATCTCGGTGGTTTGTTGTTGCATGGCCAATTGTTGTTCTTCTGTGTTGTCGATAAATTTACCCCTTGGAAGTATCTTCATTGCGAAACGCCAACCTGAAGATCGTCTAATATGTGGATAGGAAACATAACAAACTTGATCGGCTTGTGATGCAAGAATAAAAGGCTCGTATTTTGCATATCTTCTTGTAAAATTAATTTCTACGACACCTAATTTGTTTATTCGTGTTCCGCGACCGTTTGTTGGATCGAACCAATCACATCGGAATAACATCACTCTTAAACCGACGTAACCTACAAAAAATAGCAAACATAAGTCGACATATTAATTCGAAATACGTGTTATCGAAAGGGAAATTTTTGGATTATTAATACCTGGATATTCCAATTGCAAAATGTCTTTTAAAATCCCATAAAAATCTGGTTCGTCGGTCGATTCACAATAGCTTTCACCTTTCACACATACACCATAGTTCATAGTTGACTTCAATTTTCCGTGCTCGTACGTATGAAAGTTGTAACCACGTGTAAAATACATGGGCCAACTCATAACTTTTAGAGTTCGTCCTTTAACAAGCTCGCGTAGCCAAAACGGGTGATTGCCAATCTCAATCTGCATTAAATGAAATAATCATTGATATAAATGTCTTATCCATGTGGGAAAATATGTTCCTTTAACAATAATATATATATATATATATCATTTACTTACATATTGTCTTATCCATGTGGAGAAATCTCTTTCTTTAAGTTCTTGGAGTTGAGATTCATCAATATTCATATATGTATTCTTCAATACATCATCGAACATCCTGAAAAATGTCAGAAACATATGTTAATATTACAAATAAAATACGCATACATAATTGAATCATATATTTATAAGATATTAACTTTCAAAAGGCCGTAGATATTCACAGTTGAGTAAAACATACATATGTGCGATGTGTAGATCTCGTTGTGATAGCCATATCTCTTTCGCCTTACCAGCTATTCGACCAACTCCGCAAAAAATATCTAGAACAGCTGATATTGGATATGAAAATGCCACACCACCATCAAAACATCTGTCCGGATTTCTACTTCGCGTTTGAACATGTGGTTCGAAGTAGTAAGAAGTGAAGAACGATATCTCCTCATTCACGTATTGTTCAACAATTGAACCCTCTGGACGAGCTTTTTGTTTGGCTTTTTTCTTCAAATGGAACATAAATCGCTCGAATGGATACATCCAACGAAATTGAACTGGACCTCCTAATGCAGCTTCGTGTGGTAGATGAACTGTCAGATGCTCCATAACATCGAAGAATGATGGTGGAAAAATCTTCTCCAAATTGCATAGTACTGTAACTATGTTACTTTTAAGTCTACGAACCACATCTACGCTTAAGTTTCTCGCACATAAATCTCGAAAAAATATGCCAATACCTGAAAATTCAAGTAGATTAAGTAGTATTTCTATAAATTATTAATCACTAATTATACTATATAAAAAATAATCATGTTACCTCCAATTGCTTCGTGTGCATGCTCGTCCATCAATTCAGAAAAACATATAGGAAGTAGTCGTTGCATGAATACATGACAATCGTGACTTTTCATCCCTGATAACTTCCCTCCATGAATATCGACGCACCTTCCGATGTTAGATGCATAACCATCAAGAAATTTCACGTCCTAGGAATACCCAAAGCGAGAAGTCGTTCATACAATATCTCTTCGCCGGTCAAAATTGGAGGAAGAGATTTCCGCACAACAATATTCGTTCTGAAATTCCTCTTGTTGCGTCGTAATGTATCATCAGAAGGAAGAAACCGGCGATGACAATCAAACCAACTCGTCTTTCGTCCATACTTCAACTGAAAAGCATCTGTTTCCTCCATGCAATATGGACAAGCCAATCGACCATGCGTTGTCCACCCAGATAGCATACCATAGGCTGGAAAATCACTTATTGTCCACATAAGAGCACCTCGTAATATAAAATTTTGCCGTCTTGAAACATCATACGCTGGAACTCCTTTCCATAATTCATTCAATTCTTCAATTAGTGGTTGAAGAAATATATCCAAACTTCTTTTCGGATGATTAGGCCCGGGAATTAATATTGTTAAGAACAAAAACTCACGCTTCATGCACATATCTGGTGGTAAATTATACGGTGTCATAATAACTGGCCACAACGAATAATTTCTCCCAGACATCCCGAATGGATTAAAACCATCAGTGCAAAGGCCTAAATAAACATTTCGACTCTCAGCTGCAAAATCAGGATATACCTTGTTAAAATGTTTCCACGCCTCACCATCTGAGGGATGACACATTTCTCCATCAGGACTTGAATGCTCGGCATGGCATCTCATGTCGCTTGCGGTCTTCTCCGATTGATACAATTTTTTATCCTGTCTGTAATTGGTAAATACCACATACGACGAAACGGAACCGATTTTCTATTTCTTGTCAAATAAAATCGATCTTTTCCACAAAATCGACAATTGATCAAGTCCGAAGTTTCTTTCCAGAAAATCATACAGTTGTCTTGGCAAACATCAATCTTTTGATACGGCAATAAACCCAATGATCTCATCATCTTCTTTGTTTCATAATATGACTCGACTGCATTATTATCTTCGGGCAAATAATCTCTTACTAATTGCGATATAGAATCCATGCAATTCTGAGAAAGATTATTTTCTGTCTTCAAATTCATTAACCGTGCAGATAAAGACAACCGTGATAAACCACTTCTACAACCATCGTACAGTGGATGCCTAGCATTTTCTAACATTTCAAAAAATGTTTTTGCTTCTTCATTCGGATCTTCTTCAATATTTTCATATTCGTTTCTTTCAACGAACGCATTTTGCACCATTTCTACATAAGGGTTTTCTACATCTTGAAAAGTCTGAGACACTTCATGATTTACGATACCCCTACTAAAATTTTCCACAACACCCCTCGGTCGTGGTGCAAAATTCTCTCCATGAGATAACCAAATAAAATAATTTGGAGTAAACCCTCTTAAATAGAGATGATTCCAAACGGTTTTCTCATTAACGAATTTTTCATTTTTGCATTTTATACATGGACAAACCAACTTATCGTTTTCTCTATAAACTTGTTGATTGTCGCCACCGTCATAAAGTGTGTAAGGCCTTCTAGAAACTCCTTCGATACACTTTGAGTTTCCGGATCAATTCTTCTATACATCCATTGTCTCGAAACAAAAATATTCGATATCGACGACGATGCCATTATAATTAGAAACGATAATAAAATATAAAGAGAAATATATGAGATTTGTGTGTGAGAAACGAGTAGAAGAGAAGAGATTAAATACAAAATTTTAAGACCGATTCGGGACGAATTGCAGACTGAATGAATATTTCTCGGCGAACCGTCCCTAAGTCGTCCGTAATTCGGGACAGAATCGGGACTGAAATTTTTTCGGACCGAAAAGAATTTCAGTCCCGATTCCGTCCCGAATTACGGACGACTTAGGGACTGATCGACGGTCCCCAAATTTAGGGACGGATTCGGGACGGTTTTCTTAATCCGTCTATAATTAGTCCCTAAATTTAGGGACGGATATGTCAGTCCGCAAATTCAGTCCCGAAATCCGAATTTTCTTGTAGTGACGGTTTGGTAGTTTTTCGAAATAAAAAATTGTTTCAAAGTTGAGAGCAAGGAGCTAGAGGGAATTTCGAAGTTGAGAGCAAGGATCGAGTTCAAAGTAAGCAGGAAGAAAAATTCAAGTTGAGACCAAGGGAATTTTGAAGTGGGAAAGAAATGGTAAGAATCATTAGTGAAGAAGAGAGCACGAGTCAATCTTCTATGGTATATCTAAGTTGATCAATTCCTAAGGTTTTACATTGCAGGCTATTGAAAGCAAAATTTTTTGTTGATTTAAAATGGGTGTGAATCGCAGTGAGTTGGTTGAGTCTCACTAAGTCGCTTGATTCTCAGTGAGTCGATTGAGTCTTAGTGAGTCGCTTAAGTCTCACTGAGTCGTTTGAGTCAAAAAGGGTCATGAGTCTCAGTGAGTCGCTTGAGACTCATGACCCTCTTTGACTCAAGCGACTCATCGCTTGAGTCACAAGGGTTGTTCGAGTCTCATTGAATCGCAAAGGTCGCTTGAGTTGCATGGATCGTTTGAGTCGCAAGGGTCATTGAGTCGCATGGATCGCTTAAGTCACAAGGGTCACTTGAATCGCATGGGTCAACTGAGTCGCAAGGGTCACTTAAGTTGGTAGAAGTCTAATGTATTCTTAATTGGTCATTTTGCAGGTGCCACCAAAGCCGAAGTTCTTTTATGAATTCAAGCGCATGGACAGAATGTCAAAGATCACCACCAAGTGGTATCCTCACGAGATAATAAAGAAGTTGAGAGGAATCTTAGATGATAATGAGTTGCATTACTTCAACAAGGAATCACAATTTAGGCATTTATTTCATTTCCAATGTGAGTCCATATTGACGAATGTTCAAATGTCTGTCCTACTAAATCACTTCGTGATTGTAAGGGACAAGAAGGAGTTATGGTTCATCGTAAATAGTGTTCTCATCCGGTACTCTAGACGATAGGAGTCCAAAGGGGGTGATCCGTTCAGGTTGAAGAATTTCGACCGTGGAAAGGCGATTACCGCACAAGTGAGTGAAAAGCTTGTGAAGGCGAAGAATTTCGTCGACCGGACGAGGTTGGCAACTTTTATGTTGTTGAGGCAAGTTCTGGATCACAAGCCTTCAGTAGATAACTTTATCAACCATGATCTCATTGACATGGTTGATGACTTTGGAATTTCGTGAAGGTTTTCCAAGGGGGCTTTACACATTCGAGAAGCTTGTGGATACTTGTCAAAACATGAATGTTTTCGTACTTTTTGCATTCTTATCATTTTCTTTTAATGTTTCAGTTACTTCCATTTGAAACCATCCTTAGTTTGGACGGAAATGGATGGTATGTTGATGTTATGGATGTCGATCATCATGCCTAAGGATATGCAAGAAGAGGGTTAAATCTAATTTTAACCCGAAGTATGTAGACGGTATTAGGAAAATTGGAGATTTTAAGGTAACAATTATACAATGGTCACAAGGGTCATAATGGTTATTTTTTGTTTTTATAGGATATTCGAATAATTCTTCGTGCTGAACACGTAGAGGAATCTTATTTTTTGATCTAGAGGATTACGAGGGATGCAACGATCCCGATGTTCAGATATGGATGGAACATCTATTTAGAAATCCAAATGGTATTTGTTGGGAGGACATCCATAAGCAAGAACTGTTGATGCGAAAAGCAACTCTTGGTGATAAACAAAAGGGAAAAGGAAAGCTGACTAAAAGGAAGAAGAGTATGAGTGAAAAAGCAATACAAGTTGTATTTGTTCCACCCATATCTGAAGCTGATGAAGAGGAGGATTGGAGCTTATTAATAAAGAGAATGTGATGTTGAAGTTGAAGCTGAAGGAGAAGGTGATGATGAAGCTAAAGCTGAAGGAGAAGAAGTCGTAGTCCCTCTGACACTAGAGCAGAAATTAATAAAGAAAAATCATGATCAGCTTGTTTGTACACTTATTTGATTGCTTTTGTCAAACTTTTATGGCGATCAGATATCACAATGACATCATGTCCATCTGGTATCACCTCTTTCAACCTTGACATAAACCACTTCTATTATCCGTCCTTCTCTATGCCAACTATTCTCCAAAGAAGAGGATATCGGTAATGTGCGGTCGCCACGGTCAATGTTCCCTTGTACACTCCTGTCAGAAATGTTGTATCCACAACAACCACTTTATGCATGTATTTCCATCCTCTTGTAGCTGCTCTGACAGCCATAAAAAGGTATTTGAAACTTTTTCCATCACTATCCAGCTGAAGATTTACGACAGATCTGAGATTTCTTTCTGTAAACATGTGTAACCACCCTGGAAGCCTCATATAGTGTTCAAAGTCATTACCACGAATCTACTTTTGAGCACTGCATTTGCCTTTTAATGCCATCAAATTCGATACATTGGTACCATACTTTGCTTTTACACGAGTCATCAATTCTTTTGTTGGATGTGTTTCATATTTTCGAACATATTCCTCAATTAAATAATTCTTAACCAATTACATTGTACCCTTTGTAGCTTCTGTCAATTTAGATACATGTGAATAATTATGAATAGGATAGTGTGTTTTCATACTAACCGTTTGGTATTCGGGATTGCTACCACACGTAATTTTCATTTACAGCCACTTCCGATAAACTTGCATTGTACTTCTATATCTAAAACAAGCTTCAATTGAAACATTCTTTACAAATGCATGTACATCATTCTTGCTATCAAAATTTTGCCCAATTTTAAGTTTCAATCCATCTTCGAACTCGACAATATTATTTTCACTGTTTGTCTTCTCGTAAATTACCATTTCCAAATTATTCTCACCATCATCATCCTTATGCTCTATTGGCACATCAATATCAACTTTATTACTACCACAAACGATTTCATCTTCTGTTAACTTGCGGGTATGTTCACTATCAAAATTATCCGAATAAAAAATATTTACTATTTCCGGCGGATTACTCCTAACTCTACTTTTGTTGTTTGAACTTACAATAACACATTCCTCATAATCTATAACACCTCCATCCTCATATTCTCTAGCAATGCTTCCAAAAACAGAAATTAGAGGTTCAACTTTCATCTCAATTTCTATGTCACACTTCACACTTGCTGATTCTATCTTCATATACAGTAGTGGTCGAATTCCTCATATGCGATCGAACATATAACAAATAAGATTCTTTTCATTCATTATATATGTTGGCTTCCTATTTTCATAAATATTAGGCAAATAGCTTTAACTTCAACTTCGTTGTATTTTTTTCCACCATCATGTCTATGCATAACTCATCAATAAATTGCTAGTATGTCAAACTAATCAGCAAACAATAGAAAAATACTCTTCTATTTTCCTTAACTCTACCAACCCATTTAGATTCTCCATTTACGTTTTTCCCATTTACCATCATTCAAAAAATAAATTAGTTTAATTTTCTCATCCACCGAATCCATTATACTTGTAACAAAAAACATAAAAGAGGGTAAATTATGTGACCCACTGCGACCACATGTTTCTCAACGAGACTCTGTGACCTAGTACGATCGTACGACTCGATGAGACTCTGTGACTCGGTGCGACATTGTGTTTCGATATGACTTTGTGACCCAGTGCGACCGTGCGACTCGATGAGACTTTGTGACCCAATACAACCATGTGTTTCAATATGACTTTGTGATCTAATGCGACCGTGCGACTCGATGAGACCTTGTGACCCAGCGCAACCGTGCGACTTGATGAGACTCTGTAACCCAGTGCGACTGTGTGAGTCGATGAGACTTTATGATCCAGTGCGACCGTGCAACTCGATGAGCCTTTGTGACCAGTGCGACCGTGTGACTCGATGAGACTATGTGAGCCACTGTGACCATGTGTTTCAATATGAATATGTGACCTAGTGCAATCGTGCGACTCGAAAAGACTGTCACTCATTGTGATCATTTGACATTTCAATAAATATGACTCGTTTTAACTACATCAATATAAGACTTTTTTTTTTAAAAAAAAAGAGAGAATCGAATCTATTCATATTACTCACTACTCACTCGAGTTATCTATTTTACAAAAAAAAACAAAAAATACAAGAGAAACACGAAAAACTCTCTATACATACCTGGTTTTTCTGTGGAACGTGCTTAATTGCAAGCTTCTTTTGTTACCACAAATGATTTCAACCTATTCGCGGCGAATCTGATACCGATTTCAAGCTACCTACGATGAATTTGATGTCGATTTCAAGCTACTCAAGCCGAATCTGATGTGGTGTGGGAGAACAATAATTTTTGTGCCACAAGAGAGGGGAAACGAGATGCTTTGGAGGAAAGAGAAAAACTATCGATTAATTAAAGGAGAAGAGAAATATAAAGTTATCAATATTTTGAAAGTCTATTTAAAGTTGAAATATTTTTTAAACAAATATAAGATTGAAATCAAAACAGCAATTAAAGGTATTTTTGAATATTTTTGAAGTTACCTCATTCTCATCATTGGACCATGAGTACTTTTTAACTATTGTGATTTTAACTTTCATCTTAATGTATACGAACTGAATTGTTATGACAGATATATATATATATATATATAGTTACTATTTACCGCATTGGATTTTTGCATTTGCGCCAATTTCTCAAAAAGGAAATTTAATCATTAAAAATTCATAAAAATAATTATATAGTAACATGAAATTAGTTGTAACCACCCAAAAAATTTTGATAAATAATTAATTCTTTTTAAAAATTATTTTCTAAAATTTGTTTTTGCTTATATGTATGTTAGATGGATTACACGTCAAAAAAATTATTTTAAAGACATTTAGGATCATTGTGTTATTTAGAAAATTGAAAAAGTGTATTCTCAAAAACATTAAATCTTTTATTAATATGGAAAAAAGAATTCATAGATTTCTTTTGGATTTTGAATCTAATTCATATTTTTATGGAATTTTTCCTAAAAACATTCTCCAAAATAATTGTCATTAGTTTATATAAATATTAAATATAATAAAATTAAATAACTATCTTTAAGTTAGCATTATAAAATTATGTAATAGTTATTCATCAAATGAAGATGTAAGAATATATTGATTTATGATTAAAAGTGAATAAAATTTTTATTTTAAACTAGTAAATTATAAAGGTGATAAAATAAAAAGGAGAATGAAAGTATTATGCAATTATGTAATATTTTTAATAGTTTGGGTTTAAGTTGTAATTATTAAAAGTTAATAATTATAAATAAGCGAAAACGAGTTTTCGTTAGATCACTATTCCAAAACTCAAAACCCTAGCTGTCAAAAAGAAAAACCCGAAGAATGAAAAAAACAGTTTTCGTTCTTCATGAATTCCGCATCAAAGCAGATCCGATCTCGGCGTGGATACGAGTAGCGGACTTGCAGTATCTAACCTTGCATCCGACGATCACACGTTCAACACGAAAGGTACTACAAAATCGTTTCTAGTTTTGTTCGATGTTGAAACCCGGAAAACTAATTGTTAAACATGATTAGATCTATAATCGGGTTGATAAGAACACGTTTCCGCACCTAAATCAACCCTATAGTGGTATCAGAGCGTTTGGTCGTATGTTTAGGATTTGTTTTCGGAATTTTTGTGTGAAAAATCGGATCGAAAAACGTAGCAGTCGCGCGCGCGCACGAACCACCGCCAAAACGCATACGTGAAGGAGAGGAGAAGCTTGGGCGGCAGCCGGAACCCTAGCCGCCCAAGCGATCGTCGCCGGTGCGGGCGGAGAGACGGCGCGCAGATAGTGGGCGCAACCGATGACACGCGAACGCCGAACCCGAACGCGAGCGAAAGGCGAGAATTGGCGTGCAAGGGAGGAGGAAAACGGCGGAATAAGGGTTTCAAAAACCCTAATCGAACCGTTCCTTCACCCAAGTTGACGGTCTGAAGGTGGCGAGGCGGCGACACGCGAGGCGGCAACATGCAAGGACGGAGTTGGACAGCGAGGGTCGAGCGGCAAAGGGCGAAACGGCGTGGTCGAGCAATCGATTCTTCGCCCGAGCAGCCAGTTCTCAGACGCTCTGGCCGGCGATTCACAATCCCACGTGCGGCGGTCCGAGTCGCCTTCGCCGGCGGGTCCTTCAGCCCGGAGCGGGCAGGCGATAGGGGGCGGCAGGGGGGAAAGGGGTTTGGAAACCGGAAT
>CM071863.1:15531459-15546690 GCA_036759665.1 Gynandropsis gynandra
GCATCGTAGAAGTTTTGAATAGATTCTCGTTTACATGGTACGACCTGACTACCAGGAGGCATGTAAATGCATGGACTACCCGGGGGACATAAACTTAATTGAAATCCGACCATGAATTGAAGGATGAACTCGACTATATCGATAGGAACGACCTGATTACCAGGTGACTATGTGATATAGAGTTATATTAAAATTAAGAATTTTAATTAATAATTGAGTTCTTAAACGATAAATTGTTTATCGTTAGGCTTTTCCCTCATCGTAGATGTTTTGAATAGATTCTCGTTTATATGGTACGGCCTGACTACCAGGAGGCATGTAGTTCAAGAATTCGATTCATACATCTATAACACCACATGTGTAGTGGGCGGGATCAATTAGTTTTTGTAAACGCCTGGACTACCCGGGGGATATAAACTTAATTGATATCCGACCATGAGCTGAAAGATGAACTCAACTATGTCAATAGGAACGACCTGACTACCAGATGACTATGTGATATAGAGTCATATTAAAATCAACCTGTTTAATATTCTTAAGAAACGACCTGACTACCAGGGGCTTATGCATGATTAGTTCAGGAGATATTACTGAAAGAAATACGATTTCTGAATACTACTGTAGTATTAATCAGTAAAATAAACATTTAGATGAAAGTCCATATTTATTTGATTAAATAAGTGTTCTAATAAATGCTGCAATTTTTCCTTCCAGGTTTCCCGAAAAATGTCTTCAATTTTCCTACGTGCCATTCTCGATGTCCACAAGCTTGTTGGGGAAAATTTCGATGATTGGTACCGCAACCTCAAAATCGTCCTCAAGCAGGAGAAGCTACTCGATGCGATTGAGAATCCTATCAAGGAATCTCCTGCTAATGACGATGAGGATGGCTTGCAAAGCAAAATGATGACCTTGACACTGCAAAGTGTATCATCCTAGCCTCAATGAGTTCAGAACTCCAGCGCGAGCATGAGGATATGGATCCTTTTTCTATCATTGTATATCTTAAGAAGATGTATGGTGCACAGAGTAGAACGACAAGATATCATTTGTCGAAGGCCCTGTTCAAGTCCAGATTGTCTATGAACTCTCCGGTGGGGCCCCATGTTCGTAAGATGATCAGTCTTATTGAACAACTTATGAAGTTAGGGTGCACACTGGTCAAAGAGTTATCTCAAGATCTGATCTTGCAGTCATTACCTGAGACGTTCTCTCCGTTCAGTGTTAACTTTAACATGAACAAGATGGACATGGATCTGCATGAGATGCTGAACCAACTGGTTGACTATGAAAGTCAGTCAATATCCGAGACGTCTAAGGGAATTAGTGCCGTAATGATGGTCGGCTCTTCTTCCAAGAAGGGCAAGGGCAACAAAAAGCTCAAGAAGAAGCTCCATAGGCCCAAGAGTGGTGTGACCATACCCAAGGGCAAAAGGGCAAATCTAACCAAGCTGACGCTGAGTGCTTCTTCTGCAAGAAGAAGGGGCATTGGAAGAGGAACTGCAAAGAATACCTGCAGTCTCTGAAGGGCAAGAAGCCAGGTAAGATTATCATGGAAAATGTTTTCATGATTTCCTTAACTACTATTGATTCGTCTAGATGGGTATTGGGTACCGGTAGCAGTTTTAACGTCTGCAATATTTATAGGGGCTGAGGATCGTAAGAGGTTCAGGAAGGGAGACTTCAGTCTGAAGGTTAGAAATGGCGCAAGTGTTGCTGCTCTAGCCGTAGGATCAATTTCCCTTGTAATGCCTACGGGCAAGACCTTGTTGTTAGACGACTTTTATTATGTTCCTAAAGTTGTTTCGAAAATAATTTCTATTTCTATGCTTGATAGACGTGGATTTCGAACAGTTTTTAGTAATAACATTTGCTCTATTTATCATGATGATGAATTTTGTGTAAATGGTTATTTACAACAAGGGCTGTATATCTTACCTGATGGGTTTATATATCTTACCCGATGTTAATGTAGAACATATTAACATGCATGTTTCGGGCCATAAGAGAAAGGTAGATGATCGTCAAAGACAGACGTACCTTTGGCATTGTAGATTTTGTCATATCGGTGAGAAGAGGATAAACAGGTTGCATAAAGATGGTTTTTGGGCCATTTCGATTATGAATCTTATGCAACTTGTGAGTCATGTCTCACTGGTAAGATGACCGAATCTCCGCTTGGTGGAACCGGAGAGAGAGCTATAGAACTCCTAGGACTGATACATACCGATGTATGTGGACATATGAGGGTTCAAGCCAAGGGTGGATATTCGTACTTCATCACGTTCACTGATGATATGTCGAGATATGGATTTTTATTCTTGATGAAACACAAATCCGAATCTTTTGAAATGTTCAAGAGATTCCGTAGTGAAGTGGAGAAACTAACCAGAAAGAGTATCAAGGTGTTGAGATCTGACCGGGGCGGTGAATATCTTAGTCATGAATTTGTCGATTATCTAAGGAAAAATGAGATTTTGTCTCAGGGCACCTCTCCCGAAACACCACAACATAATGGTGTATCCGAACGGAGAAATCGAACCTTATTAGATATGGTGAGATCCATGATGGGGTTCACTGATCTTCCACTGAACTTATGGGGCTATGCTTTAGAAACAGCTGCCTATCTGCTAAACAAAGTTCCCACCAAAGCAGTCTCGAAGACACCATATGAGATATGCAAAGGACGTAAGGCAAACCTGAGACACATCAAGGTTTGGGGGTGCCCAGCCTTTGTTAAGAGACTTCAGCCAGACAAGCTTGATGTTAGGTCTAACACATGTAGGTTCATAGGTTATCCCAAGGAAACTATGGGATATTATTTCTACCACCCGTCTGAACACAAAGTGTTTGTGGTCAGAACGACAACCTTTCTTGAAAGGGAATTCCTTGATGAAGGAATTCATGGTGGGGAAGTAATTCTTGACGAGACTCAAGAACCCGACGAACCAACGCAAGCTCATAGACATGAGATGTTAAATGAGCAATCTTGGCTGGGAGATATGTTGTTAGGCTCCGGCGCTTCATCTTCAAATGTTGAAGTGACAGTACCCGTTCAGGAACAAGTTCAGGAACAAGCCCAACGAGATATCCCAGCGTAGGTTGAATCTGCTACACAGGCTTTCTTGAGAAGACCAACACGTTCTCGACGTGCACCTGACAGACTTAATCTGATGGTGCAAGAGGACGTGGTCGGTCATAGAGATGACGACCCTTTGACTTTCCAAGAGACTATACAAGGCCCTGATTCTGAGAAATGGTGGAAAGCCATGGAATCCGAGATGGAATCTATGAAGATCAACAAAGTATGGACTTTGGTTGATTCTTCACAGGTTTCCAGACCAATCGGTTGTAAATGGGTTTACAAAAGGAAGATTGGAGCGGACGGGCAGGTAGAGACCTATAAAGCTCGTCTAGTTCCCAAGGGGTATAGTCTTGCGATAGCGGTATTCCATGACTATGAGATTTGGCAGATGGACGTGAAAACAACTTTCCTTAACGGAGAGTTCCAGGAAGAAGTCTTCATGACTGAACCTAAAGGTTTCACGTCGCCAACTCAAAGTCATATGGTATGCAAGCTTCAGAGGTCCATTTATGGATTCAAGCAAGCTTCTCGAACCTGGAACATTCGCTTTAACAAGGCAGTTGAAGAGTTCAACTTTGTAAGATGCGAAGAAGAGCCTTGTGTGTACAAGAAGTTTAGTGGGAGCACGATTATCTTCCTTGTGCTTTATGTGGATGATATATTGCTCATGGGGAATGACATTTCGGCATTGCAAGAGACGAAGTTTTGGTTTATCCGAACAGTTCTCCATGAAAGATCTGAGAGAAGCAACCTATATTCTGGGAATAAAGATCTATAGAGATAGATCAAGGAGGTTGCTTGGACTATCACAGTTCCAGTACATTGATATCATCATGAAGAGGTATAACATGGAAAATTCCAAGAGAGGCTATCTACCGATAGGGACTGGAATTACTCTCTCCAAAGAGGATTATCCTCAGATACAAGAAGAGAGAGAACGCATGAGTAGGATCCCATACGCTAGCGCAGTGGGAGCCATCATGTATTCCACGACATGTACGAGGCCTGATGTAGCCTTCGCGCTAAGTGTAGCGAGTCGGTATCAGGCAGATCCCGGTGAGGAACATTGGAAATTGGTGAAAACCATTCTCAAGTACTTGAGAAGGACTAGAGATCAATTCCTCGTTTATGGAGATTCTAACTTAGAGTTAGAAGGGTTCACGGATGCCAGCTTTATATCTGATAAGGATGATAGCAGATCGACATCGGGGTATGTCTTTTGTCTCAATGGGGGTGCAGTGTGTTGGAAAAGTTCCAAGCAAGCTACTGTAGCTGATTCGGTTACTGAAGCAGAATACATAGCGGCTTGCGAAGCTGCTAAGGAAGCGGTCTGGATGAGAAAGTTCATAACTGAACTTGGTGTGGTGCCTTCGATAAAGGAACCAGTTCCTTTATTATGTGATAATACCGGGGCAATAGCCCAGGCGAACGAACCAAGATCTCATAAAAGATCAAAGCATGTTCTGCGGAAATACCATCTGATAAGGGAAATCATTGAGCGTGGGGACGTTCAAATCCAGAAGGTAGAAGGAAAAGAGAATGCAACAGATCCACTCACAAAGGCGCTTGGTTCAAATGAGTTTGACAAGCACAAGTTGAAGATTGGATTGAAAGACATGGCATGCTGGAATTAGTTCTAGGAATAGTACAACTGTTGTAACTATTTAAGAGCTATTTTATGTCTTGTATTTTGAACACTTATAAATAAATAAAATGGCAATATTTTATCATTTTGATGATATTTGTAAATATATATGTGTATATGTTTTCATAGCTAGTATGATAGAGTCCATGATTAAGTTTAGAAACTTGTCATCATGATAGAGATCATGATAAAGAGAGTCAAGTTTTGGTAAAAACTTAATCTAAATCGTTCTTGATCATAGGATAACTAATTGGACGTTAGTAATCCGGATAGATCAACATGGATGTGATGGTTTCTATTTGATAGAAATTAGTAGATCTCTTTTACTAAATCACATGTATGGATGATGCACATAGAGATGTGATCATTGAACAGACCCAAAGGGAGAATTCCTAATGGTTACATTACCATTGAACTGTCAATAGGAATTTCTCTAGAAGGAGCTAGCGCAGTGGGAGCCATCATGTATTCCATGACATGTACAAGGCCTGATGTAGCCTTCGCGCTAAGTGTAGCGAGTCGGTATCAGGCAGATCCCGGTGAGGAACATTGGAAATTGGTGAAAACCATTCTCAAGTACTTGAGAAGGACTAGAGATCAATTCCTCGTTTATGGAGATTCTAACTTGGAGTTAGAAGGGTTCACGGGTGCCAGTTTTATGTCCGATAAGGATGATAGCAGATCGATATCGGGGTATGTCTTTTGCCTCAATGGCGGTGCAGTGTGTTGGAAAAGTTCCAAACAAGCTACTGTAGCTAATTCGGTTACTGAAGCAGAATACATAACGGCTTGTGAAGCTGCTAAAGAGGCGGTCTGGATGAGAAAGTTCATAACTGAACTTGGTGTGGTACCTTCGATAAAGGAACCAGTTCCTTTATTATGTGATAATACCGGGGCAATAGCCCAGGCGAAGGAACCAAGATCTCATAAAAGATCAAAGCATGTTCTGCGGAAGTACCATCTGATAAGGGAAATCGTTGAGCGTGGGGACGTTCAAATCCAGAAGGTAGAAGGAAAAGAGAATGCAACAGATCCACTCACAAAGGCGCTTGGTTCAAATGAGTTTGACAAGCACAAGTTGAAGATTGGATTGAAGAACATGACATGCTGTAATTAGTTCTAGGAATAATACAATTGTTGTAGCTATTTAAGAGCTATTTTTGTCACGTATTTTGAACACTTATGAATAAATAAAATGACATTATTTTATCATTTTAATGGTATTAGCATAGTATATATGTGTATATATTTTCATAACTAGTATGATAGAGTCCATGATTAAGTTTAGAAACTTGTCATCATGATAGAGATCATGATAAAGAGAGTCAACCTTTGGTAAAACTTAATCTAAATCGTTCTTGATCATAGGATTACAAACTGGACATTAGTAATCTAGATAGATCAACATGGATGTGATGGTTTCTATTTGATAGAAATTTGTAGATCTCTTTTACTAAATCACATGTATGGATGATGCACATAGAGATGTGATCATTGAACTAACCCTAAGGGAGAATTCCTAATGGTTGCATTACCATTGAACTGTCAATAGGAATTTCTTAAAAGGATTAGAATATTATGATTTCCTTAGACCTGAGATCAACATGCTAACAGACAAGTTATCTACCATTCTTTGATTCTGGACACCTTAGTCTTGGGATGTAAGTTGAAAGGATATTGGGAATGATTAGATGCTTGTGCAGTTAGTGATTGATCAAGATGGAATTCGTCAACTCTAGGTAAAGAGTTGGAGCTCTATGTTGTCAGCAACATAATGACTGAAAAGACCTTGGCCGGGGCATTTGAATGAGAGAAGAAAAGAGTTTCTTGCGATCATTCACCAGTCATTTATGTTAGGCATGAAACATAGTTGATAATCTATTAGGACTTGACAGCTAGACCATGTCCTAGGATTATCCGGAGCTGTAAAAACGGAGGGAAATAATAATATTATCCTTCTACCATGGTTCTACAGAGTAAGGATGTTACTTCACACTATCTGGTCGTTGAGGAGTGTTGCTAGACGCCAATCTCGATTAGTTAATTAGTAAGACTAATTGACTACCAGTTTAGTGATGAACCTACGAGGTCACACGCATACGAGTGTCGCGGCATCTGCTTATGATTGTTAGACAATCAGTGTGGAATGCAGTTATATTCATCCGCTAGCACCGAAGAATATAATTGTATTTGTTTTTCTTTTGGGGATAGTACATAAGATGTACAAGCAAGTATGTGTATGGAGATACATGTATTTCAACTATATGAGATATTACATAAAGGCAAGTGGGAGATTGAATGCCATTATGTAATATTTTCAATAGTTTGGGTTTAAGTCGTAATTATTAAAAGTTAATAATTATAAATAAGCAAAAACAAGTTTTCGTTAGATCACTATTCCAAAACTCAAAATCCTAGCCATCAGAAAGAAAAACCCGAAGAACGAAAAAAACAGTTTTCATTCTTCCTGAATTCCACATCAAAGCAGATCCGATCTCGGCGTGGATACGAGTAGAGGGCTTGCACTATCAAGCCTTGCATCCGACGATCACACGTTCAACACGAAAGGTACTACAAAATCGTTTCTAGCTTTGTTCGATGTTGAAACCCCGGAAAACTAATCGTTAAACATGACTAGATCTATAATCGGGTTGATAAGAACACGTTTCCGCACCTAAATCAACCCTATAGAGACTATAATAAGAATTAATATCAATGTTATGGAGATTATATCAAAATAGGAATATAAGTTTTATATAATATTTTAAAAAAAATTTATGTACAAACACAAAATTGTGTCACAATAATCACATGTAGCTAACAAGTTAGAATGATAACATATATTTTATAAGAAGAGGGGTTAGGCGCCGTTAGGCCGTTGTCAAAGTCTTCCAAATAAATAAATAAATAATAAAAAATAAAACCATTTGTTGTTTTGATTTGTAGGACGAGTGGGGAGGCTCACTTATAAAAGCTACTGTCGAAAGCGATTAGGCTCACTTATATTTAGATGCTAAATCATCATTTATATTTTGACTTTTTAAGATGTTCGGTTAGTTGTTAGAGAATTTTAGGCCGTTAAATCATTCATTTGCGGTGGTTTAGAAATTTATCTAAACGCTTTTAATATTTTTAGATATCAAATTAGAGATTTAATTGTTTTTAATCTATTAATAAATTTATTTTATATTGAATTTTGTAATTAATAAATATTATAAATAATTTTTATTGAATTTGAATCAAAATGCATAATTTTTTTATATTATTATTAATGGTTTTAATTTTTTATATCAATTTTATTCATCATTTATAATATTATTCTATCTTTAAACTATTTTTCCATTTTTCAATATTTCCCTCCATTTAGATACCATTTAGAACAAAGCAAGGTTTAAAAAAGCGTTAGGGGCTAGGCGGGCGGACATCCAGCGCCTAGCGCGCAGAGCGTCTAGACGGGATTTAGGTGGTGTCTAGACGGTATAAACGGATATATATATTTTATTTTTATTTAATAAAATATATATATAATTCCAAATATTTATAAGTACTTGATTTTATAAAAAAAACATATAAATAAATAAAAAGTTTAGTATTTATAAAAAATATTTATAAGTATTAAATTCACAATATTAAATTTACAATGACAAACAATATAAAACAAACAAAATATAGAAAATGATTGTACTTGATCAAGACAAGGGCAAAGGTGAAGGTGAATGCGAGAGATGAAGCTAAGGGTGGAGATGAAACAAATATGAAGATGAGAAATGAAGGCAATGACAAAAGATAAAGACGATAACAACATACGAGAGAGAAGATAAGAAAAATAAGGATGAAGGCAAAGACGAGAATGAGATACGAATGCAAGGATAAAAGATTTAGATGAAGAAAATAAACGATGCAATAGATAGAAGAAGACAAATGAAATGACAATGGTAAAGTCGATAAAAGATAAATGTATGAATATATGTCATTGTTAGTTTTTTTCTTTAAATACCAAAATGATGTCGTTTTGACGTCAGTTTTTTTTAAAGACCATCTAGAAATTAATTGGACGGTCAGAGAACGCTTAACGCTTAGACGGTGCCTAGACGGGGTCTAGACGAGATTTTTAGAACACTGGAACAAAGTAATTTAGATGCTAATTCATTGCTCTACTCTAGTATTTTTATAACATTATTAAAATGAATTTCAATCAATTTATATGTAAAAGGTCATGCAATTTCGGTTTTTTTAATTTATTTACAATTATTTTTTGAAAAATATATAAATACTGAAAACAAATTAATAAATAAGTGTTTAATAAAAATAAAACTTCAAAGATATGATAAAAAGGTCGTTATGAATAAGAAATAGCTATGTTGTAACAATATGCCAAACCTAAAACGCAGTACACCTACGTGACAAGAAAGAATAATGACATGTCTATAACGGCCCTTTTTAAAGAGTATCGTAACTTAATTCTAAAAAAATATCTTTAGTAAATTGTTTATAGTATATTCATGGAAGTTGTAGTTTGTTCAACCTATATTTGATCTAGATTAGATTGAAAATCCAAACGGATTATTATTAATCAAATAATTTATAATATTATTTTTATAATCACATGAAAAATACATATTTGTCTATTTTTATATTGTTATTTTGTCACATTTGATATATAATTTTTCTATTTAAGTTTGATTTTTTTTAAATCATTTTATTCCATATGTATTTTGCATAAATCACATGCCTAATCAACTCCAATGTTACACTTGTAGCGACAAAATATAATAACATCTAAAATAAATAAAATAATAATGAATTGTTTATCATATCCATTGTATGTAACTATTGATCAATACTTTTGAAAAAAATAAGATATACATATATTATGGATATATATATATATATCATATTTAGTTCAATAAATAATAATTTATGATATTATTGTAGGGTTGATTTCAATTGCGAAAGCGTATTTTATCAACCCGAATTTTAGATCTAGTCATGTTCGGATTATAGATCTCAACGATAAACAAATTTAGAAACAGTTTCTGTGATACCTGTTGCGTTGAAATCGATGATCGGATGTGAGGCTTGATGGTACAAGCCCTCTACGCGTATCCACGCCGAGATCGAGATCTGCCTTCAACCTTTGGTGCGGAATTTCCGATGAACGAAACTGTTTCGTTCTTCTTTTTCTTTTGACGGCTATTAGGATTTGTGTTTGTGATTCTGTAAACTGATAACGAAAACCTAATTTTCGTTTCTTATATAATTATTAACTTTTAATAATTATACTTTTAACCCGAGACTATTCAAATATTACATAACAGGCATATAACTTTCAATTATGTGTATTTTATTTTATTTTTTCTATTAATTCTATTTTTATATGTTAAATTTTGCTAAGATTTTTATACTAAATTATATTTGTTTAATTTTTAGTGTTTAACTTTCTTTTATTCAAAATTTATTCGAAACTATTGCATGTATTCACATTTTTGTTTTGAAGCATTTGTTTATAATCTTTCCTTTTTCTATCCATTTTTTTTTCTGTTTTTTGATAATTAGTAATAATAGAATTGCCCAAGTTCTTCTGGTGCTAAATGTTTACTAGGAATAAGATAATATGAGAAGCGAAGCAAGGTTGCCAAGGCAAATGCAGTGTCCCGACAATTTCTTTTGGAGCAATGAGCAAATAATTGGTTGTTGATCTCGAACATGGGTTATTTAATTCGGGTAATAATCCTGATTCTTCGATTTTTTATCCGTTTTTTTTATTTTTGAAAACTGGATCCGAATGTTTTTTTATCCGAATTTCTCAAATTTAGATCCCAATTGCTCGAGCTCTTAAATATAGCCCATAAGTCATTGGGTTAACCAAAATATTCATATTGGTTCAAAATCTAGAACTAGTTTAGATTAAGTCTATTCAGCTAGTGTTTGGAAGAATCCGAATAATTCGAACAACCCAAAATTTGAAAAGAAGTCCTAAAACAAAAACAAAAAAATCTTTCATTTTGGTGTTTTGGGAGTACTGGTTTTTTATTAGAAGGTAAGACTTAATTCGAAGAAATTTATTATGAATTTTATACTTAATAACTTGGTAGTTTTGGATTTTTTTTATGTTAAAGCACGAATTTACAAAAAATTCTCTGAAAATCCATGGAACCCAGATCGAAATTCAAATTAATCGTAACTATACAACCCAAATTATCTGAAAAATCCGAATTACATGTAATTAAACAATCCAAATTATCTGATAAACTCGAATTACCTACAACTAAACAATCCAAATTACGCGAAGAACCCGAATTACATGGAATATCCAAATAACACGAATGTAATTCGGGTTGTTTTGGATTCAATGCTCTAAAATCCAAACAACTTGAACCTAAAGCGAAACTCGAGGAACTCAGACAGAAAACATTTAGTTCCAATTGAGTTCATTTTTTTATAACCCGAAGAATTCGAACCTAGATCGAGACCCAGATTTTCCACCCCTAATGACAATATACCATGCGATGACAATGGACCAAGCAACGATAACAAATGAGGATACACAAACAGACTAAGTGACGATAACAGACCATGCAATATGACCAGACTAGTCGATGCAAATAGATCACGTGACGACAACAGAGAAGGCAACTTGACCAAGCGACCAATCGACGATCAAAATTGACTAGGCGACGATGAAAGTGAAAGGAGGATAGATGGAAATAAAGGTATAAAATGTGGCAATGATGGCACAAGATGAGAGGAGGCAGAAATAAGATGATAGGAACTTTTTTTTTTTATAAAAAATATAAGTATCATAATTATATATATACTATTTATTTCTTAATTATATATATATACACATAATATGTATATATATATATATTATTTTATTATTAATAATATTATATATTAATAATATTATATAAGAAATATGTATATAATATATATATACACATATATAATGATCAATTTTTAATTTTTAACACGTTATCAGTACAATTATTCTGATTATTTAATAAAAAAATAAAATATTATACGTTACATATATTATTTTTAATTTCAATTTTTTTTACGATCTCGATTATTTTGATTTGGATCGATTTCAAGTAAAAAAAAATTATACAGACCTCGTAGAATATATATCCACCATTTTGTACGATATATTTTACTTTGTTACTTATTTTATTTATATGGAGGATGAAAAAACCATATCTAGCGCCTAAATGATATCTAAATATAGATAGTATACTTGAAAAATAAAGAATAACGTGCATATACTAATATTATATTTTTATAAGATAATATTTTTTTATATTATTATATTATAATTAATAAAAATATAAAATCGTAATAAGAACTAAAAAACACGATAAAAGTCTTTATTCAACTTTAATACAAAAATATTATTATAAGATTATTATGTATATAAAAAGATCACTTAAAATATGAAACAATTAAAAAATTGACAAACAAATCTTAAATGAAATTATATGTTATATTCGATACAATCTTTAGAAACACTTAGATTAACAAAAAACATAGACGACCTAAAACGAAAGGAATATGAAGGGGTGAATTCAAACGTAGAATTGATCACTATTTAAGTAATTAATAAAAGTAAAAAATGAAATAGGCTATGGAAAAGGATTACAGATGAGTTTATGTGAGTTTTCACATATGAGTATATAAAATCCAAGATGGATCTTAAGTCTTTTCGGGCTCTTGGTTGAGTTGGTTCGAGCTTTAACTCAGTGGGTCGATTTTTTTTTTATCATTTTGATTTTTCAGTTAGTTATATGTGAATAATGCATTTTCTAAATGCTCCTCAAAATCTCCTCACATTGCAATGCCTTTCACTCGTAGAAAGTTCTAAGAATGTTCAGCGGGTCATTTGATTATGTTAGAGAAAAGAAACGCCCTCTTCATTCTTCCCTTTATTGTAACTTCTGTGAAAAACACAAAGTAAATTTGACAGGACATCAACTTAAATCTCATGTGATCGTGGGATACTCTAGATAAAAATGTATGAGAATTTCTGGCTTAGGAAATTACTACATCCAAGCCTTGATCAAGACTTCATATGGTATTTTCATTTGTTGTTTTATTTCAATTTATCAATTCAAGAAGTTTATAATTCTTTACATTTGAACTCATTGATTCTAAAATTGAAGACACAAATTACTTCGAGATGGACCAATTTGTATTGGGTGAGAAAAAATTCATGTCGAGAAACCTTAGAAATTCTAAGGCAATGATTTTGGATGTTGGCAACAAAACTTTTTGTTCTATCTGTCAACACTATAGATTTCATATGTCTTGAATATGGAACTTCTAGAGGCTTTAACTGAAGGTGATGAAGATGGTCTCAATATTGAAGAAAAGATCGAAAGAGAAAAATCCTTAGAAGCTTTGGTAGAGAATGAATTTAGTTGTAAAAACTATATTTTGTATGCCTTGGATGAATCTTTGTACGACATCTACTCGAAATACAGTTCTACACGGGAGTTGTGGATGACACTAGACAAATAGTATAAGACTGAAATCGAATCTACAAAGTGTTTCATGACTGGAAAATTTCTAAACTTCAAGATGAATGATGCTACATTAGTTATCAAACAAGTAGACGAACTTCAAATCATGATACACGAATTAAATGAAGAAGGTATAAAACTAACATCAACATTTATTGTTGATTCTTTCATGGAAAAATTCACACCTTTGTGGGTAGATTTTAAAAAATCCGACACGTATAACCATGGATATAAATTTCGAGGAGTTAGTCATGAAACCCCATATTGAAGTGAACAATTGAATTGGTGAAAAGGCTGACATGGCATCAATTGAGGTAAATCTTAATCTGGATGAAGCCAAGTCAAAGAAGAAGAAAAAAAAAATAATTAGTATATGAATGTTGTTGCCTTTCCTCCAAAGAAACCATAGTTCAATAAGACTACAACCTTAAACTATTGGGTATGTGGAAGAGGCGAACAAAAAGCAAAATATTGCCACCAAAAAAGGTACAACATCAAAACAATGGCTTGGGAAAACACAATATGTTGTTGAAAATCAGTTTGTTGGTGTTCTTGGAAGAAAATCTAGTTTCTAACTTAATTGATTGGTGAATTGGACAGACAAATTTATATGATCAAATCGAAAAGTTTGTTGTCAAAGATTCTAAAAATAGATAAAATCTATTTATGAACTAAAATAGAAACAAAAATAGTGACATGAGAAGTTTGATAATAATTTGTTTGTAAATTGTTTCAAAACAAATGAATGTGATAAATATGTTAAGTGAAAAAGTACAGAGACATATGCAACATTCTATGTCTATATCTCGATTATATTTTAATCGAATGAACACACAAAGATTTGATCACTTGAACCGATAGAGTATTACTTTTTTTTGTTTTGATATGAAAAACGTGAGACATGCTAATGTAATTTTTGGAATTGGAATTTGAAAGGTTACACTCATTATATAGAAAAAATCTTTAAAAGATTTGGACATTTTGATTGCAAACAGGTTGAAACCCATGTGTACAATTTCAAAAAAATCAACGTGATTGTGTATCATAATTGGAATACACATGTATTATGAAAGTTTGATTTATATTATGAATTATATAAGATCAAATCTGGTATTTTCGATTAGTCAACTTAGTAAGTACTCTCACAATCCAGAAAAAGAATATTAGATTGCATTGTTAAAAGTTTTGATGTACTTTAAGCATACAATGAGCTATGGTTTTTATTATACAGGATATCTTCGAGTATTAGAAGTATATTACAATGCAAATTGAATTTCAAACAATATAGATAGTAAACCCACAAACGAATATGTATTTATACTTGAAAGAATAGTTGTACCTTGGAAAAACATCAAAATAAATAGTTGTGACATATTCAACAATGGAAACATTTAACAGCTTTAGACAAAGTTGTTGAAGAAGCGGAATGGTTCAGAAACTTCCTACAAAATTTTTATTATGAACTAAATTTACACTAATAAATTGAAATATATAAGGTAACACCAAAATAAGATAAGAGACATGCTAAAGATTATCTAGAACACTGCTACGTGAAGACCTTGATTGACAATTCATCTAGTTTTTTAATTGTTATTTATTTTGATTTATCATTTCGAGATATTTATAATATATATATATATATATATATATATACTAGTGTTATACCCGCGCTACGCGCGGGAGAATTTTTTTAAACAGAAATTGATATAAAGGTCGTATAAAGTTTATGTACATGTATGTAATATTACATTCAAAGATGTTATGTAATAATATTTGATTGTTTGATAGAAAAGTTGTTGTTACATATTTTTACAAATATGTAGTAAGTAAATTACAAATTATGAAATATCTCTTTGAAGACAACGTTTATTGTTTTCGTACATATTGCTCGGTTGTTATCTAGAATTAGTATTTTAAGTCCATCACGTGTTTTAACTCTAGAAATGGCAACGTATAATTGTCCATGAGTAAATACAGGTCGT
>CM071863.1:15580222-15603431 GCA_036759665.1 Gynandropsis gynandra
GGGGCAGCTTGTCTAGATCACGTGTCTATGCCTTGAGAGAGGGTAGATATCATGTTAGGATCGTCCGCCTTAGATAGCTTTAACTGGGATTGCATTATTGATAGGTTGATCGTTGGTTTCGGTAGCCTTGTGGTGAAACCGAATTCCTAGGACGTTTATCTCATCGTTAGAACCCAAGTAGTTTATTTACTTTCAGTATTTCATTCCTCATCACCATTCTTTCGTTAGCAAGTTTGATTCGTAGTTCGGGTTTAGGTAGCGTTGCATAGTCTCTGTGGGATCGACACCTAAAATACTAAACACGTGCCGTGCACTTGCGGGTAAATTAGGTTATTTATATTTAACTCTGATACGCATCACTGCTCTCTCTGTTTTTCAAACCATATTATAATAGATTCTGGAGCTATAAATCATATGATCAAAATTTATGACTTGCTTAAAGACATAAAACCTCATAGGGGTTCTGTTTCTATTGCGAATGGGGAGAGTGTTCCAATTAAAGGAATATGGAAGCTTAAGATTCTCGGTCATGATACAAGGGCTCTCTTTGTTCCAAAGATTTCTAATAATCTTATTTTTGTCCAAAAGCTTTCCAAAGACCTTAATTGCTATGTTTGTTTCGATTCTAACTCATTCTAGATGCAGTATATTAAAAACAAGTAATCGATAAAGGAAAGCTTCTCAATGGTCTTTATGTTCTTGGGTCTATGTATTGTGATCCTGAGTCCATGTTTCTATCAAATTCAAATATTGATAAAGTTTGTATATGGCATACGAGACTTGGACACCCTCATAGCAAAGTTCTAAGTATCATTTTTCCTGATCTTAAAGATAAACATGAAGCATGTAAAACTCGTATCTTAGGAAAGCACGTAAAACAAGTTTTTCCAAACTTTGTTTCGAATTATAAAAACTATTTTGAACTAATCCATTTTGATGTCTGGAAAGCTCCATGTGTTTCTCGTGATCAAAAGGAATATTTTGTAACCTTCATCGATGAAAAATCAAAGTTTACATGCCTTTATACTCTCTCTTCTAAGAGTTATGTTTATGATGTGTTTGTAAAGTTTCATAAGCATGTTTTAACGCAATATGATGCTAAAATAAAATGTCTAAGGACTAACAATGATGGAGAGTATACTAGTCTTCAGTTTCGCAGGTACCTTGAAAAACAAGGTATTACACAGCAAACCTCGTGTCCCTATACTCCGCAATAAAACGGAGTGGACGAGAGGAAGAACATGCATATAATGAAAGTGTCGAGAACTATCATGTTCGATTGAGATGTTCCTAAAAGGTTTTGATCCGATGCACTCATGACCGCATGTCACATCATTAATAAAATTCCTACAAAGGTTCTAAAGGGCAAATCACCGTATGAGGTATTAAACTCTACAAAACCTAATATTGAGTATTTTAGAACTTTCGGTCACAGCGAAACAAGTTGGAGCCAAGGAGCACTAAAGCCATATTCATCGGATACTCAGTAAATCAAAAAGGCTACAAGTGTTTCGATCCAAAATCTCAACATGTTATAGTGTCCTGAGATGTTATGTTTCTCGAAGACAAGACCTTTCATGATAAAATCAGCTGGGAAGAGATTAAAGGAATCCCAGAACCAAATGATATAGGTTGGTCCCCTAGAAACATAGTAAATTCAATTTCGAAAACTAACAATGAAACATGTCCTCTACCAAGTGTACCTGAATGTCATGAAGACCAAAAAGATCAAGAAATATCAGAAAATGAAGAAAAGGAAAGCCATGATGAGATCACATATTTTGAGCAAAATCATGAGGAGGAAACTAGGGCCTCAAATCATGAGAATAAAGATCAAAGCCCTGATCATAACCAAAATGATGATCATAACGTCGATGAAGTTGAAGGAAGGATTCTAAATGAGATAGTGCCTCGAAGAAACACTAGAATAAGGGACCAATCTCGGAATGGATTCATAATCCTATTTAATGGAGTGGTAACTAAACACCCTATTTCAATGGTGTGGCAACCGAACATCCTATTCAAAATTTTGTCTCTTTGGCATTTATCTCTACAGATCATAAAGCTTTTCTTAATAAAATTGAAAGGGATATCGAGCCACAAACCTATAAAGAAGCCGAAGGGAAACAAGAATGGGAGGTAGCCATGGCTGAGGAGCTAGTAGCCTTATAAAAGAATAAATCATGGGACCTTGTCCCTCTTCCTAAAGAAAAGAATCCCATTGGAAGAAAATGGATATACACAATTAAATATAAAAGTCATGGTGAGGTAGAACATTACAAGGCATGCCTTGTAGCGCAAGGGTATAATCAGAAGTATGGGGAAGATTATACTAAGACTTTTGCTCCTATTGCTAAACTTCATTCTGTTCGCATTATCTTTTCTATTGCTATTAACCTTAATTCGAGTTTCTGGCAGATGGATGTTAAAAACGCTTTCCTTCAGGGGGAAATAAAGGAAGAGATCTATATGAAACCTCATCCGGGCCTTCAAACCGAAAAAGGATTTGTATGCAAATTAAAGGGAGCTCTCTATGGACTTAAACTATCCCCACGAGCTTAGTACACTAGGCTCTATGATGTTGTTCGAAAGTATGGTTTTAAGAGGAGTGAGGCTCATCATCCATGTTCATCATTCGAAACAATTCTGGTATCATCATTTTCTTAATTTATGTTGATGATATCATCATAACAGGTGATGATAATAAATGAATAGAAAGTGTTAAACGTTTTCTAAAATAAACATTTGGTATAAAGGATCTAGGTAAACTTAAGTACTTTCTTGGAATTGAAGTAACTAGATCTAATGATACTTTATTTCTTTCTCAACGAAAATATGCTTTAGACCTTTTGAATGAAACTGGTAAACTCGAATCTAAGCCGGCCAAGACCTCCATTGAAGAAAAATACTTGCGTGAGGGGGAACCATTTCATGATATAGAACAATACAGGTGCCTTTTTGGTAAGCTAATATACCTCACGATAACAACACATGACTTGTGTTATGTTGTGAATCAGGTCAGCTAGCATATGCATGCTACAAAAGAACAACATTAGAAAATGGTGGGCCGAATACATCAAGAATGCTGCAGGAAAATGTATACTAATGAGTAAAAACAATGACACTAGTCTAATTGCGTATTGTAATGCAGATTAGGCCGGTGACCGCAAAGATCGGAAATCAACAACGGGGTTCTGCACCTTTGTCGGGGGGGAGGGGGGGGGACATTGTCACTTGGAGAAGCAAAAAGCAATCGGTGGTCTCTCGTTCCAGCGTTGAGGCCAAGTATCAAGCTATGGCAAATACAACATGTGAGCTCATTTGGATCCGGGCTCTCCTCAATGATCTTGGCCTCGAACCTTCGCAGGCCACAGTGCTTCATTGCGACAATCAGACGACAATTCACATTGCATCCAACTCGATGTTCCACAAACGGACAAAACATATTGAAGTTGACTGTCATTTTGTTTGGGAGAAGCTCAAAGATGGAGTCATTGAATTCATATACACAAGAAACGTAGATCAATTGATCGATGTCTTCACTAAAGCCACAAGTGAAAACGTCTGCAAGAATCTCCATTATCAGATTGGCCTCATTGATATCTTCAGTTCCAATGCATCGCATTCAAGCTTAGTTGATCGTCCCTCGAGCTCATAAACTGTTGTACTCTTTTTCCTTTGTCGGCTTTTTTGTCCGAATTGGGTTTTCCCCGAAAGGTTTTAATGAGGCTTCATTTATGTTGCTTTTGAACGCCTAAGCTTGAGGGATAATGTTAAGAAGAAATGCCACGTCCCACTCTTCTCCGCGTCCCGCTCCCTCCTCCGTGTCTAGAGCCGTGTCCTGCTCTTCTCCGCATCCCGCTCTTCTCCGCGTCCCGAGCCACATCCCGCTCTTCTCTACGTCCAGAGCCATGTCCCGCTCTACTCCGCGTCTCGAACCGCGTCCAGATCCCTTCTCCATGTCTCGAGCCGTGTCCTGCGTCTCGCGTCCCGTATCCTGTGACCTACTCAAGTCTATTTATGACCTCCGTGGTCTCTTATGCCTTGTTGACCGCACCAGCTCATGCAAGTTACATTTAAACTTCTACCTTGCATGTGTACTTGTATTTTCCTTGTTTTTCACCCTTTCTACTTGTATAAATAGGTAATTTTAGTTCTAATGAAATGCATAAGAGAATACTTATTCTTATTCTCTCTAATTCTCTCGATCTTTCGCTCGCTCTTAGTCTTTTTATCTTGCTCCCGCTGATTCATCTTTGTTTTACAAATTCTACAATATAGACGATTTTAGGCAATAGTCAAACTGCAATAAACAATCCTAAGTAGACTCTCACTATTTATTTTAAAGTATAAAAACTTGGGTTCATACAAATATTTTTTAGGTTTAAAAATATCTCATTCTGGTGCTGGAATATTCATTTCACAAAAAAAGTATACACTAGAATGTTTAGAGGATTTTAGTCTTCTGGGTTTCAATTTGCAAACCTATTTTCATTCCAATGGAAGTGCTGTTGGTTTGAGTTTTTTTCAAGATGTGATAAAAAACTAGGCTCGTGGGCTGAGTCAAAATTTTAATCACCCCATATGGTTAGTCCATATGGCATACGAGTCAATCGGTGGACTGATTAAATTATATATTTATTTAAATACATAATAAATATATAATTAGGATATTTTTTATATGAAGTTTATGTTTTGAAATTAAAAATTTTACCATTATATAATAAATAACCTTTGAAGATGAAATTTATATTTTTAAGTTCTAAATATTAAAATATTTAGTTAAATATTATTTTATTTTGAATTTTAGACATCAATTTGATTTATCAATATTTTATTAATTATTTTAATCTTTGAAAGACATAAATTTAGATTATTTATTGATGTTTAGACATTTTTGGAAACTGTATAAAAAAAATTCAATTCGTTGGTTAATCTATATAACCCGTGCGTTTTCGTTGTCTGGGTTAATTCGAGAAATGTCATCCATATTAAATATAGATCGAACAGACTAACATAAAAATAACTCATCTCATGGTGGGCTGGACTAGGCTGAGCCAACCCATTTAGCACATCTAATTGTGAACATGTTTCCATTCCAATGGAAATAAATGTAAGATCATCTCAATCAGGAGGAATCCATTTCCTAATCCCAAATACTACAAAAAACTCATAGAAATGTTGTTTTATTTGGCGATAGGTCGTCTAGATATTTCCTTTTCCTCTAAACAAATGATCATAATTTATGTTTTCCCCAACTAACACTCATTTGTATACAGTATAAAGAGTTTTCAATTTTTTTTAAAAAGTATGGACATGGCTTATTTTACTTGGCATATTCTAATATGAAATTGAAGGCATTTGTTGATGCAGATTGGGTTTCATGTATGGATTATCATAGTTCAGTAATTGGATATTGTGTTGTTTTGTTAGTTCATTGATTTTGTGTAAATCTAAAAATATGTTATTATCTTTCAAAGTAGTGTGTAAGCAGAGTATCGTGCAATCACCAATCTCACATGAGAATTAGTTTGGCTAACAGCCTTTTTTTTCTGAACTAACGTTTGTTCCATTGTTTCATGTTGTGATGTTTCGCGATAATACAGTAGCTCTACATATTGCAAGGAATCTCATCTATCATAAAATGACAAAACACATCGAAATAGACTACCACGTAGTTCGAGAAAGTTACAATCCAACTTCTCAAAGATGATCCGTGCTTAGATGCAAAACCAATTAGCGGATATCCTCACGAGTCCATTGTCTTTTACACAATTTAACTCTATTCTCTCAATGATGAGAGTATAAGACATATACTCTACATCTTGAGGGGGAGTATTATCATATATTATGTTGTATTTTGTAACTTCTTGTATTTGTTTTGTAGGTTCTTTAATTTCATATTTTTCATAAGTTTTTCTTTTCATTTTATCAAAGTTAGACCATTTATATAATCGAGGACAATGTATATTTTTTTATCAATTAATAAAGAAATTCATATTTTCCTCAACTCTATTTGATTTCCATCTCTTTTTTGTTCTATTTTTTATATAGACCTAGACCAACATTCTCTTGTTTAATAGATGAAAGCAGATTGAAATCCCCTAGCAGTCCAATAGAAGAACCTGAAATGTGTCTTCTCCTAAGAAAAACGTCTCAATGCCGAACTAAAATCCGAATAGAAAACCCTAGACTTAGCAAAATACACCACGACACTTTTGATTTAGTATTGATATATCGGTGAATACTCATAATCTCTCCAAGAGTTTGATAGCTAAATCTGAATAATTAACAAAGAGAAGACAATCTCAATTCATTAAACCTTAATTTGAAAATATCATACAATAGGTCTTCTATTTACAAGGACCAATGTTGTAAAGGTCACTAGGCGCTAGTCGGACGATCTGTCAGCGCCTAGCGATTAGTCCAATTAGTCAACGATTAGACGACGACTAGGCGTTTTTTTATTTTTTTAATATATATATATCAATTTTAAAATTATAATATATATTAAAAAATAACATCAATAAAAAATATTATATATAAAATATATATTTATATAAATTAATGAATCATATCATAAATATAATAAAACATTAACAAAGATCTAAATATCTAATATCTGTAGTATATTTGAATAATTTATATGTCGATAGCAAAATGATTTGAACTCTAAATCATTGAATCAGAGCTTCGCGGGATTGCTAAGATGGACGAATGAATAAAAACAAAATTTGTTTTAATTTTTTAAAACGAAACGACCAAAACGAAGACGTTTTAGTCTTTCTAAAACGACGTCATTTTGATTAATTTTTTTTTAAAATATAGGCAAAACGACGTCGTTTTGAGGGATACCAAAACAATGTCGTTTTGGTCTATTATATTTTTTTTTTTAAAATCCACATAGGCAGCCGATTTCCATCTAATCGGCCACCCAGGCGCCGAATAATCACTGATTTTCCTCGACCGACTAATTGAACCGATTTTCGGTTTAGGCGCCGATTAGTCGATCGCCTAGACCGAATTTTAAAAATAGAAAACATAATAAAACAAACCAAATTAATAAAATTTAGTAAAATCACTCGGTCGAGCGCAACATATGTCTTAACTCTAAATTCTATAAAACTTAAGTAGGTATATAAAAAATGCTCTTATCGAGGGTTTCTTGCTCTACCCGAGCATTTTGGCCAAGCACCATTCTGTTCTTGCCAAACATTGTATGATTCTTTAATTTCTTGCTCCTCTCGGCATCTTCTTCTTTTAAACACCGATTGTACACATTCTTAAGTTTTTCTTGATGTTTTCGTGGGGTCTTTATCCATCCTTTTATGTCCATTTGAGCGAAAATATCCAAGATTTAGTTTGCCTTGCTGTTTGTTGTTTGTACTCTTACAACTTGTGACGGATCCAAGATCACGTCCTAACCTTTCCTCATTCTTTTAAAGGATTTGTTTTCAAATCTAGTCCTTCAGCGGGTAAGTCATTTTTGTAGGTGATAGAGTTGATGCATTTTTTTTGGATTTTAAAACGCACATCCCCTACATTAGAAGTTCTGATTTGTTTCTTTGTAGGTGCCTTTCTATGTGCATGTGCACCCATATCTCATCTCTCGGTCACACCAAATCTAGTCTATTCTCTTTATCTGGTGGTTCTTTTCTTCATAAATCATCTGGAAAACGTTATTTTCATGAGTATATAAGCAAATTCATTGATTGAGGTATAAAGGTCATATTCAAAGAAACCGTTATTTTCACGGGTGTGCTCTCACATGTTTTTGTCTGGGTTTCTCTCAAGTTTCATTGTTTTTTTATGATCTACCTCCTGGTCACTCACATTCTCACACCCTTTTTCCTTCAGTAGTTGCTCATCCATATCGTGTAATTCCAAGACTTACTGCACTGTAGGTGATTTTTCGTTTGTTGTGTCATGTTCTTCACAACTTTCATCTAAGTTTTGAGACATATGGTCATCCCCTTGTACCACATCATTGTTCGATTCTGCCATATGATCGTCATCCACATGTACCAACATTTTCTATTGGTTTCGATAGTCTTTGGTGTAGTGACCTTTACCTTGACATTCGAGACATATAGTTTTCGATTACACTTAGGGATTCAATTGGTACCATGTGTTTTGGTCTGCATGTCTCTTTGTAAGAATCCTCTAAGCTTCGACTCCCTTTTACCACTCGTTATGAATGTTTATTTGTCTATCTATGATAATAAGAGGGTACAAATGGACATCTCATTACTGCATGCATTTCAACCTATGTCAATATTGGTTTTTCTCCGTACCAACGACGTGGATGCGTGAGCCAATTCCACTATACAAGCGCACAATCAATAAAATTTGTTGACGCTAGCTTTACTTTTGTGAGTTTGGAATACTGATGTCAATTTAAAACCATATCATTTTTCCTCTTCCACTCTAACTATGCTTCCACATCGTTCCGCCCAATGAACATTGAAATCTCCTTCTACTTATGAATCATGATCTGATACCTCGTGCGTTGGTTGTGCCTCTTAGACAATTATACTCTTTGTTTAGAACCTCAACATACTCATTATCATCCATATCTAAAATGTATAGATAACAAGCTCCATATGGTCTCTTCCGTTGTGGCTTTCCATGTGCTTTTGCTTCCATGTGATCATATCGTTGATTGATAGTAGTGAATTCTTGCATCATTTGGTGGAACTCATCCACCATCAATTGAAATTGTGTTTGCAATTTGGTTACTCCTCTACCTTGCGATTGGTCATCTTTATGGGATCCTGATAGCTACAAAATATAAATGTTAGCAAAAGCAGAAAAAGATAAATGAAAGAGAAGATGAACGAAGTTCATGATCTTTAAGAAAGTTATTTCCTTCAATTTTCACTCGCTCTCTTATATTTTCCTCGGTTTTTTCTATTTGATTTAGTTTCAAACTCAAAAACAAAACTCGAATTTATTTTCACTCCATTTTCTAGACACTTTTATTTTCTTTCTAAGATTTTTTTCTATTTTTATCTCATTCTTTTGTTCTTTTTCTTTTCTTTTCTTTCCTTCCTATTTAACTTTTTCTTTTTCCTCAATTTTCCCTTTTCCATTTTCATTTTCATTTTTTTTCATTTTGTTACTTTTCCTTTTTTTTATATTTCTTTTACTAAAACGATAAAACAAAAAAACTCATACAAAATAAACTAAATAAAACAAATAAAATAAAATGATAATAAGATAGACTAACGAAGCAACCACGCTCTGATACCACTTTATATGAACCTAGACCGCATTTTCTTGTTAGATGGATGGTAGCAAACTAAAATCCTCTGGAAACCCGATAAAAGAATACAAAACTTGTCTTCCTTAAGAAAGAACGTCCCAAAATCCAACTACAACCCAACCTCAGATTCAATAAACGACTTCATAACACTTGTGATCTAGTGTTGATAATAAGCTGAACACTCTCAATTCATTAAAACTTCGTTTGAAAATGGCATACAATGGGTTCCATAATTATAAGGACCAAATAATAATGAAAAATTTAATAAAATAATACAATTTAATAAAACTGGATAAATCGTTCAGTCGAGCGTCACATAAGTCTTAATCTTAAAATGACCAAACTAAAATATGTTGGTCTAGAGAAAATGTCTGACGTCTTTTTTAAAAATATATTGCGTACTAATATTCTATACAAGAGAACAATTTAAAGGAAAAAATATTTTTTTGTATCATTTACACACTCTAATATTGTCATATATACAAGTTAATGTAATTTATTTTGAATTTATTAATATATTTTTTGTTCGATCTTTAGAAAACTAAAATATATTGTTATCACAAAAACGTCTCAAGATCTCATCTTCATCGCCTTTTTTTAACATTCTTCGACATCTCTTCGTCAACTCTCTCAAACTTCTACCAATTGACTCAATTAGAATCTAGAATCCTGAAATCCGAAAATTTTGTTATTACTAAAATCGATAAAAAATGAAAATTTGTATTGAACTCAATAGAACACCAAGATTAAACCGCATTGATCTTCTACCACCCCATAAAGTAAAATGCTTTATTACATTGCAATATGTTCAAATACAAGTACTTATCACCCAAGTACAGTTGAACACGTCCAAAATACACCTCACTATCCTGAGTTATATTCAGAGTATACATAATTGTAAACATCACAGTTCACTCCCCTTTAGTTCATTACACTACATGTGTATGCCTTTTGTTTTTGTCCTCATGTCCTATATATAGGCATTCCAACTGGTCTATCTTGTTGTTTTTTTTCTAATTTGAAGGGTGACATATCCTCTTGGATGTTGTTCTTTGACTTGCTAGAGAATAGCTCAAGATTGTTATGTTGTTGACTTGTTGAAACTTCTTATCAATCCTTGTGATTGCTTGATTTAATCCTTGTGCTTGTTTGATTTAATCCTTGCATTCTAACAATCTCCCCCTTTTTTGAATTTATGCTCAAATACAACATTCAAAGCGACCATAAGCATACATTTTAGTTTTAAAAACCATGAGCATAACAGATTCAAAAAGCAAACAAACAAGTCAGCATAACAACATTAATATGTCAAGTCCTCTTCCGCTATGTTATCCTTCCAAATGTAGAACCATCCACCATTTTCATTTCGCTTTGCCATTTTCTCCCCATATTTTGTAGAGTATAAATTAAAAAATATTAGAACATTAATATGCAAGATTACTCAAAACAAGAGAGGGAAGACAAATATTAAGATGAAAGGTCTTAATATGCACTTTCAACTGCTCTTACAGTTTCTTGAGCTCTTTTTTCATTTCATCCACATTCTTGCTGACCTTGAGAATGACTGTCTCTTGATCATCTTTCTCATAAATGTTTGAGTCAATTTTTCTCATATTCTTCTTTAGATATAGGCTCTCAATAGTGGTCCAGCGAGGAATGGACTCTAGGTATTCTTCATGATAAAAAAATTCCTTTGTTTCATGGACACTAGGTTTGATTCATGATCAAAATTATGAATCTGACGCCCATAATTTGATAAAGCTTGCGTCTTGATCTGATCAAAGATCAACTTTCCAATGTTGACTCTTCTTTCCATTTCGAATCAATAAAGTAGAATGAAAAGAACTTGATTTAAGGGGTCGGATTTCTGATTTGCCACTCAATTTGTCTTTAAAATATTATTCAATATTGAATATTAAAATGTAAACCTTTCAGGTGCAATCTCCCATATCCACTCGGCATCTATTTCTGCTCTCAATTCTTAGCAACTTCATCCAAATTAACATCAACTTCAAGGTCATTGGCTCGAACTATGAAAAAATCTGGGGTTCCCAAATACTTTTTGATTACGGACAAAGAGAACCTAATCAATCTCCTTCTGATATATACTTTGCGGTAGAATAAACTATCCTTTTTCTTTATATTCGGTCTGAAATTGGATTAAAAATCATGTACTAAATCTAGATATAAGGAAAAACATGAGTGAACGTACCAATATGTTCCCTTTCTTGAAAAAGTTCCTAGAAACCATACTTCTTGAATATCTGCCAATTTTGGTTCTCGTTCTACAATTGATCATCTCTACCTAATCTACATGAACCTTTCCCTTTTTTAATGGAAAAGAATTGTGTGTTGAATACATGATCAAACATAGGTTTAGAGTTACCTTGAGATTCAACAATAGGACTCTCTAGAGGCAAGTCTTGCATTTCTTGCTCTTTTTGTTTACTATTTTCAGCTAATTTGGAACATTTTATAACTCTGCAAGTAGGACATCATCTTCTGATTTACAACAGCTTCAACTTGAATTTCTTGTGCCTCATTTGGATTTGGTGACATCTCTACTTATTTAACAACAGGTACTAGAGTAGCTGGTTCCTCTGCTCTGACAGATTCTGAAATAGTTAATTCCTCTGCTACGACATATTCAAGAGTACCTCATTCCTCTACTACTTCTTCGATAACAGATTCAAGAATAGTTGGTTCCAAAAGGCATACCTTTTTCTTCCTTTTCTTTTGTTGAGTTGCCTTTGATTCTTTTACCTGCTATATCTTTCTGTGTGTCCTTTCAAGGATTTAGATTGTTGTTCCTCATGAATTTTCTTTAGTTCTAGTTCAACAGGCTCTTTCTGCTTCTATTTAACTGCATTTTTCTTCGAAAATTTAGTCTCCTTTCGACGTGCTTGTGCTTCCTTTCATCGTGCAACTAAAGTTCAAAAGAAAGTAGAAATGGTTCTATTATCTTGGAAAACAATTAGGGTTAGCAGAAATAAGACCCCCTTTCCAATTTCAATCTTTTTCTCTTTAAATTGGATACTTTGTTCTCAAGACTTACAAAACTACCACCTTAAACTACTCACTTTCTTTAAAATCAAATAGATTAAAAATCGAACAAGATAAGACCTATACACAAATGAGCATTTTCAATCAGATTTCAAAATTTTATATTACTCTATGAGCTCAAATATCACAACAAAATATGTTTTCGAAGAACAAAGATCAATACATCATTTGTACTTGACTGAATGTATCGAGAGATCTCACTAAATATTTAAGTGTATCTCAATCTCTTGATGATACAGTTGCTCATTTATTAAGTGAATTTGTACATGTTCTTTAAGTGTCAACACTCATCTTTTTATTATATTCTTTTTCTAATATTCCATACTTCTAGGAAGTCGGAGTTTTTGTTAACTCATGTCCACAGCTCATCCCACCACTTAGACCAAGGTTACCTCATTTGGTATACTAATATGATACATATCATTGAGGAGTGAACATGTTAATGTCATGTAACTTTTCGACGTCGAAGTTGATGCAATATCCCACCACGTAGATCCGAATATACCACTACAAAAAAGCTAATTTCCAATGGACGGTGCAACGGATACGTCCGTTGATGGAAAATGGCAACGGACCGCAACGGATTTACGAGAACTTTTAACGGGCACAAATCCGTTGCAATCCTTTACAAACTTCAACGAACGTGTAACAGATGGCATCTATTGTCATTTCCGTTGCAATTGTAACTTCTAATAGAATGTTAATGGATATCTTCCATTGGCGTCCTCCGTTGGAAGCACGTTAGAACAACAGAAAATATATTACAACGGACATCCGTTTCAAATTGTAACGGACGGCCGTTGGAAATCGTAAATGGCCGTTGAAATTGTTAATTTCAAAGTTTTCCGGTGGAAATAAATTCATATGAGCTTGTAACGGTCATCCGTTGAGGTTGCCAATGGATATCCGTTGCAATTTAAACTATTTAATGATAACAATCAATGTTTTATCATCAAACCATCAACATGAAATATATTTTCAACAAAATGTTGTCTTCTTCAAATCGAGATATATATAGATCGAGATAGAGGATGTATAGAAGAAAAGATCCTATAATTGAAGAGATCACGCAAGAATTCTTACACGAATTGAAGCAATTTATGAGTTTTTCATCGATGCAACTTTTGTGTCAAGAACGCGGGAAAATGTTATGTCCATGCAAAAGATGCAAGAACATGAAGTATCAAGTCAAGAAATTGTTTGCAAACATCTATACAAGGTGGGTTTCGTTGAGAATTATGATATTTGGTTTTTTCACGGCGAAAATTGTTGTTTTAGAGATATTGTGCAAGAATCACAAGTAGAAAGAAATAAAGAAGTTATTTATGAAACATCAACGACCACTCTATATGTGGAAATTGTGTCAGATGCTTTTTCCGGATTTTTTAATGAACAAACACGTGAAGAGATGCCGAACATCGATGCACGCCGATTCTTCAACCTATTGAATTCGGCGAAACAACCTCTATTTGAAGGTTGTCGTGAAGGTCACTCTCGCTTATATTTATCTTCAAGATTGATGAGTATAAAAACATACTACAATATTGCTGAAATTGCATGGATTCATTTTGCAAAACCATGCAATATTTACCGAAAAATAAATTAAGCTATCGACTGTGTAATCACGGATTCAGGGAATTCAAGCTCATTGGTCTTAGATATTATCACGGATTCAGGGAATTCAAGCTCTAATGTAGGAACCGACTGGCGTAGACTTGTCCACTATCTAGCATGTGTACTACCAATCTTTTGATTGTGTAATCTCACCTACTAGATGCATTAAGACCGCTATCCTAATCCCTAGGTTCAATCGACTGACCTGGCGTATATTCTAAATTGATTAAGACCCTAAATCATGGCTAACTTCCAAAGTCTAGTCCCCTGACGTAGATTTATTAGACTTCTACAATTATTCATTATTGTTGTGTACAAGAACGAAAGCATTAAGAACAACTAATCATTCTGAAAATGATCAAATACCATAATCATTTATTCAAGTTGTGTACATGAATAAAAACATTAAGAACCACCAAGCATTAAGCACAAGACTTTGTTACATATTGGCAAAACTCTCTAACCCGTGGCAATGGATCTACTCGGACATGGACTTAGAAAACAAAACGCAAAAGAAGTCTATCTTAAACATAGATTCATAAGGAGATTCCTCCCCATTTTAATACCGTAGTCTTCAACAGCTCCTCCGCGTTCCGAGTTCTTCGCCCCATCTCTATCCTCTTCTTTGCATTATGCTTTATTTTCTCTCTATGCGTGTGTTGTTGTGTGAATTCCCTTCTGTTGGAACTGACCCTTTGTTCCTTTGCCCCCTCGTGCTTCTTTCATCTTCTTCTCTTTTCCTTTTCTTTGGTCGACTTCCTTTTCTCTTTCATTCCCTTTTTTGATCGGCCACTTGTTTCCAATTCTTGCTCGACAGATTTGTTTCCATTTTGTTTCCAGCGGTTGATGGTTTACATTTTTGTTACAGGTGGCTGTTGTTTCCATTTTGCTTGCTCACCGTGCTGACTTTTCTTGCTCTAGCCAGGTTTCCTTTTCATGTTTTAATCGTGCTCTTCCAAGTGTTGTTCCAGCAGCCGGAGATTTCCATTTCATTTCAGCCATGTTTCCATTTATGTGAGCCGCGACCACTATTTCCATTTTTGTGGAACTTTTTGAAGTATGCTCTAGAGAGTAATCATTTGGATGATTATTATTTGAGTATTTCTTATATATTATGAATTTTCTATAAAATTACATTCTATTATTTCATTTCATTTACTGTCTGCGTACTAAAAAGATGAAATAATATCCTTAGAAATATAATTTAAGATAGTTTTAAAGCATCCCTAGTCGAGCATCATTGAGAATAAGGATATCAATGTATCATTAATACTTGTATGTTTAAATTGATATGAGATATCAATTTAACACATAGGTACATGTTAGAAAACAATGTATTGGACGATCCGCCATGAGATTGCTACATGGATTGTTATAAGAGTATCATAGCAATTCTCATATTGATTATGGTATGTATAATCCTATGACTTGAGATCGCCAGCGATCATAACATAAGCAATTACATGCGTTCACACTATCAAACGTCACTCGTAAATGGATGGACAGACAAGATAGTGATTGGGTATGCAATCTGTTTATGTAGTAAGTGTTGGTTGATCGAGATAAGGATTTGTCCCTCCTATATAACAGGAGTGATGTCACGAGCTCACAGATTGAATTAGATGAGTATGGTATGTTCCATTACTCATGTTCAATCTAGACATCAAGGACAAAAGGATTAATATACATAAATCACGAGATTGGTAATGTCGAATCACATACATTTTCATTGCTTAGTAAATAATGATATGTTGCTAGACACCGCTCATTATTTGTTATCAACGCAATGAGAACCTATTGGGTCGAACACAAATATGGATGGAGTTGGACATGTAAAGGGACCAATCCTATTATGAATAGGATTGAGAATAATTTGAGTTATTAGGGCCAATTCTAATTGAATTGTGAATTCAATTTAATTGGGCCTAATTCGGCCCACTAGGATTAATTGGGCAAAACCCTAATTAGGATTTTAAGTTAGGGTTAAACCATTTTTCTCTATAAATATAGTGCTTAAGTTATGTTCTCAAAGACACACAAAAAAGCAATATAGAGGCCGAAACCCTAATCTAGCAACTAGGGTTTTCAGCTTAGTCCAGCTCTTCTCCGTCCGTATTGATACCGACAGAGACAAGAGCGAGTCACTGCTGCTCGTGACTTACAGATCTGAGCTTTTCGTTATACCAAGGTATGTGCTAAAAACACTAATCAGATCTATCTCCGAATCAGATCTCACCAAAGGGAAAACTGAGAAAAACTTTGTGTTTCTGCTGCGTGTTTTCCTCTTTGTTTTTCAATAGAAGTGGCCGACGGATTCCATTTTTGTGTGATCGAAAAGGGCTTGAATGTTGACTGTGTACAGTTGAGCTTGAATTAGTTTTGCCAAAATTTCTTTACTCGTGTTTGTATCTCGATATCTTATTTCCTGCAAAACACGAGGAAACGCTAAAAGAAGACTAAATTGTAATTAATGCTGAGTAAAGTCCAAATAAATGATAAAACTAACTATGAAAATAGATGAAAATACTAGAATAATTTAGGCATTATCAAAAGCACTAAATTTCCTTAAGGTTCTTCATCTACTTATGCAAAGCTTGTGGTGTCAATATCCATTGCAATTTTCATTGCAGCCTTCTTTGCTTCGATTCTCTTAGACAGACACCAAATAAATTTCTTCACTAACGTCTTTTCTTTGTAGGTCTTTCCTAAATTTTGAATTTCATTTGATCGTGTATTCAACTTTGCACTAAAATGAGTAATCTTCTCATCCTCATTCATCCTCATATTTTCGATTTGTGAGGCAAGAATGTCTGGACAATTCTCTTTACACTTTTTGTTCCTTCGTGTTGGATCTGCAACTTGTCCCAAGCTTCTTTTATTGATTCACAAGATTGAAACTGTTTGAACTGATTCATGTCAACAGAGGTGAATACAACTGATAATGCCTTTGCATTGTATGTTGAAAGATATTTTTCTTCCGGTTTTTGTAACGACTTAGGTTTTGGAACAACTTCTCCATCAATGTCTGGTTGCATATGGGGCTCCAAACCTGACTCCACTATAGTCCAAATATCATCATCGATGCCTCTGATTGTTGCCTTTAGCTTGACTTTCCAGTAGGCATAATTCATGGAATCCAATACAAGAGATCTCGAAACTGAAACTAGTTCTCGGTGTGAGTCCATACATGTTACCTCGATCATGCACAAATTGATCTCTTCATTTCGCGACCTGCTTTGATACCTTGAAAATTTGCACGAAACTCAATTGAACACCAAGATTAAACCGGATGATCTTTGACTAACGCACAAAGTAAACTACTTTATTTACATTGTAGTATGTTGAAATACAAGTACTTATCACCTAAATACAACTTGAACAGTTCCGAAATACACCTCATTGTCCTGAGTTATTTCCAGACTATATCCAACTGTAAACCTCACAGTTCACTACCCCTAATTCATTACATTACACGTGTATGAACCTTAAAAATGAGTTTTTTCATTCACCAACCCAACACACTTATTGTTTTGGAATTATGAACACTTGTGTAGGCTCAACTCGTTTTCTTTATGCGTATAAATGCTCTTTGTTTTCTTATTATCTCAAGTTGTACCTCTTGTTGTTGTCTTCCTCTCTTTTATATAGATTATATAGACATTCCAGCAGATATATCTTGTTGTTTGTTTTTTATTTGAAAGGTGATCTATTCTCATAGATATTATTCTTTGACTTGCTAAAGAATATATCAAAATTGTTATATTGTTGGTTTGTTCAAATTTTTTGTTAATTTTGTTATTATTTAATTTAATCTTAGTGATTGTTTGATTTAATCATTTTGTTTTTAATTTAATCTTTGCATTATAACAAAAACATATTATAAATTAGATATAATATTCGGATATTTTGTCCATGTTTTCGTAAGTCTCCTGACAAAACATTGGAGAGCTGAGAAGAGAGAATTAATGGTGAAATATCACTTTCACATAGGTGATTTAAAGTACACATATGGGCGTATGGACATACATGTACATGTATATGTAGAGGTTGACGTGGTGTAATTGACACGTCACAATGACATGTTGCTTTTTGATGGTCGACGTGGCGTATTATTCAACGTGACCGCTCCACGAACATGGTGGTTTGGTGAGACGATGTAACGTTGGATTCCGTGGGAGAATAAAGAATAAAAATATCTCACAAATATCTTTGCATCCACTCTTTTATCGGGGTTAACTTCAAAAATATTTTCGTAGGGTTAAAACACTTCAAAAATATCTTTTCTAAAAAACAAAAAAAAATTTAACTTTAAAAATATCCTTATAAATGTTGATATTCCCAAAATATCCCTGTAACTTTACGATCCAATTCGATCCAACGATCCAGTTTGACCCTACGACCCTTGTCCCTCAGCGACCCTTGTTCCTCTGCGACTCTTGGACCCCTGCGACCCTTGTCCCTCTTCGACTCTTATTCCTCTACGACCCTTGGACCCCTGCGACTCTTGTCCCTCTGCGACTCTTGTTCCTCTGCGACCTTTGGATCCCTGCGACCCTTGTCCCTCTGCGACCCTTGTTCCTCTGCGATCTTTGGACCCCTGCGACCCTTGTCCTTCTACGACCCTTGGATCCCTGCGATACTAATTTATTATTTACAAATTATTTACAAATAATATGAATAATTTCTGAAAATATAGCTCAAATCAAAATATGTTGGACCCGTGCGACCCTTCCGACCATTGTGACCCTTCCGACCATTGCGACCCTTCCGACCATTTCGACTCTCCATTTCGACCCTTTCAACTAGTCTTTTCAATGTCAGACTTCTGCTTTTTCCAGGTTCTAGCTATGCTTTTTATTTTACCAATGCCACATTGAAGACCTATATTAAAGGTTCTTTAATGTGTCAATACATGCACCTTGGTCATTCTTTGTATTTATTGTCTTTCTGGCTTTTAGGAGTCCATTTATTTTTCGTTATAAATAGAGGAGGAAAAACCGTAAAGCTACAACAAGCACCAAATCATCTCTTGTTTCGAGTCTTTCATTCTCTCAAAAGGGCGATTTCTAACATCTAACCCTAAATTCTCTGAAAAATCCTTGTTACCTTTGTGACCGTTAAGGTCACATGGTCGACCCAGGGCATCATGCTGTCTATTTGTTACTCAATGTCTTGGTAATCGTCGGACTCAGTCTGTATGCAGATACACACAAGTACCTACAACTTGGATGAAGGACTTTGTGATGTATCTGCACTACATAAGGTCTTGGTAATTGGCGGACTCAGACATCAAGCTGTATCCGCGTTACCTAAGGTTACGGTTGAAGGTTATTTGCTACCGTGGAACTCACCATACATGATTCAAAGCCCGAAATGTCAATGGAGCATTTCTCGCGGGGAAGGAGTCATTAATCTTCGGCAAATTTGACCTTTTTTTCTTTCCTTTTTTTTCTCGAACTTCTTTTTGCCTTTTTCTTTTGCTTCAACTTTTTTCTTTCCTTGTTTTAACCGTTGTGACCTTTGAGACCTTATGTAACTCTTGTGACCTTTGTAACCTTTGAGACCTTATGTAATCAATATTTAAACGTTGAAAATGTCTTATTTTGCATCTATTGTTCGTAAGATTATGACCCAATATGACCCGTTATGCGACGCTCAATCGGATTAAATTATAATCAGGTTTAAACGGGTACGACTCATGCGACCACACATAACCCTTGTCCGACTCATGCGACCCAATATGATCACATATAACCCATGGACGACTCATGCGACCACATATGACCCATGGACGACTCATGCGACCCTTTGTACAATAATAGTAAATCCACAAAAACATCGATACTAACAATAATACATTCTATTGAATAATAGTAAAAAAACCAACCAAAAACAAACATGAATTTTGTTGTTCAAATGAAGTTCAACCAAATACAAAAACCAACCAAATAACCACATATGACCCATGGATGACTCATGCGACCACATATGATCCATGGACGACTCATGCGACCAAACATTACCCATGGACGACTCATGCGACCAAATATGACCCTTGGACGTCTAATGCGAACACATAAGACCCTTGTACGACTCATGCGACCCTATATGACCACATATAACCCATGGATGACTCATGTGGCCACATAAGACCCTTGTATGACTCATGCGACCCTTTGTACAATAATAGTAAATCCACAAAAACATTGATACTAACAATAATAAATTCTATTGAATAATAGTAAAAAAACCAACCAAAAACAAACATGAATTTTGTTGTTCAAATGAAGTTCAACCAAATACAAAAACCAACCAAATACAACAGAATTCAATCTATGAAGATTATAGGGGCAAGCAGTAGACAAGGTTTATCATCGAGAATGGCTTCCAGTTCGACTTTGAGGGTACAACCCACGTTAAAGCCATTATCGTGACAAAACTTTGTCCAACCCCTAGTGATGCTAGCGACTTTGAGGGTACAACCGACGTTATAGCCATTATCTTGACAAAACTTTGTCCAACCCCTGGTGATGCTAGCGCCATTGCGTTTCACGGGCCTTAGATGTGCCTCCCAAACGTCTGTGTAATTGGTTATCAGATCAACCTTACTTTGTCTACCTCAAAGACCATTCGACCTCGCAAACTCTATCGGAAGTGTCTGTGATAACCGAATAAATTTACAACAACGACAAAGTAATGCATATATGATGATGATGATGATGATGATGATGATGATGATGATGATGATGATGATGATGATGATGATGATGATGATGATGATGATGATGATGATGATGATGATGATGATGATGATGAGAGTTAGAGAGAGAGTTTCGTTATTAGAAAAAAGGAAACAGCTCGAATACGAATCGCCGTCCGTCAGATGGAATTCGAAAAGTTTTTTCAAATTTTGGCAAAAAGTTCGGCGGGAATTCTGGTGAAAATGAATTAATTCCAAATGAGGGTCGCATAGGTGGCATGGGTCGTATGCTCGCATGTATTGATGAATAGATGCGAACTCGGCGAATTTACGGGTTTAAGATGATAAAATGACAAAAACCAATCAAACAATACATTTACAACGTCAAACTAATGAATTCCAAATTAGGGTCGCATGGGTCGCATGATCGCATATATTGATGAATAGATGCGAACTCGGCGAATTTACGAGTTTAAGATGATAAAATGACAAAAACCAATCAAAACAATACATTGACAACGTCAATCAACGGTTAAAACAGATTGTGACCCATGTGTACCTAGTTGAGTTGTGTATAACCAATGCCCATGTTTCAAAAGTGATAGTAGTGTTTTAAGAACTCGACAGATGATTAAACAATACATTTAACATTTTCTTCAAATGTCGATATTATTTATATTATTATCTATATTGATTCTAAATTAGACATATACAACTCAAATATATTGTTAATGGCATATTGATAATGGCATGGGTCGCTTGGTCGCATATATGCCAAATTAGGGTCGCATGGGTCGCATGATCGTATATATTGATGAATAGATGCGAACTCGACAAATTTACGGGTTTAGGATGATAAAATGACAAAACCAATCAAAACAATACAATTTACAAAGATTCCAAATCAAAACAATACATTTACAAAGATTCCAAATCAAAACAATACATTGCTCACCTATAAAAGGCAACCGAGAGCTTAAGAAAAATCATCCAAAAAATAGTTCATTGAGGGTCGCATGGGTGCTTAATTATTTTTCCTAACAAACAATACATTTACAAAGTCAATCAAAGATTCTGCACACATTCTATTTCCACTGGAGAAATAGTTCATTGAGGGTCGCATGGGTCGTATGAGTTCAATGGAGAGATATTACATAAGCAGAGAGTGACCTAGCACTGTCACCTAAGTCATCTCCTGCCATGTACTTCGTCTTCCAGTGAACATTTGAAGAGTGACCCAACACCGTCACCTAAGTCACCCCCGCAACTCATCAGTGACTGCATAGACCCTGAGTCCGCCGATTACCAAGACCTTGAGTAACACATAGACAGCACGATGCCCTGCATCGACAATGGTGACTGCGCCACGCAGGTCACAAAGGTAAAAAAGATTTTTCATAGAAATATGGGTTAGATACGCATACTAAGAGAAGAGACGTAGACGTTAACTCATATACATGGGTCGGAAGGATCACATGGGTCGGAAGGGTCACATGGGTCGCATGGGTCACATTGGTGGCAAGACAGGGGTCTGACAGCAAAACGACAAGTCGCACCGAGTCGCATAGGTCGCATGAGTCGAACAAGGGTATTATGTGGTCGCATGAGTCGTATACTGGGTCATAATCTTACGAATAATAGATGCAAAATAAGACATTTTCAATGTTTAAATATTGATTACATAAGGTCTCAAAGGTTACAAAGGTCAGAAAGAGGTTTAAGAAGAAGAACATGAAGATGAAGAATAAAAAAAAACCAGAAAGAGGTCCAATACACTGGGAAGGTTGGAGACGCAATAAGGTCACAACGATTAAGGAAGAGAAAAATGAAGAAGAATAAAAAAAGTCAGAAAGAGGTCCAATACACTGGGAAGGTTGGAGACGCAATAAGGTCACAACGATTAAGGAAGAGAAAAATGAAGAAGAATAAAAAAAGTCAGAAAGAGGTCCAATACACTGGGAAGGTTGGAGACGCAAGAAATATTGATTTCTTCTTCCTCGTCAACGCACAGTTTATTCAGGTTTTGTCATACTCCTCCTTCACAAGCTTCATGAAATGCTCCATTGACATTTCGGGCTTTAAGTCATGTATGGTGAGTTCCACGGTAGCTCTATTTGGCAGAAGGATTTTAAAGTGATATAACTTTGCGGAAAGTAGGATCCATCATCATCATCATTTCGGGCTTTGAGTCATGTATGGTGAGCTTAATGACAAAACAAGAGATGATTTGGTGCTACAAATTGTTGTAGCTTTTCGGTTTTCCTCCTCTATTTATAAACTCATATTCAACGAAAAATAAATGGACTCCGTTTTAACCAAGGTGCATGCATTGACCACATTAAAGAACCTTTTAATATAGGTCTTGAATGAATGAATGTATTGACCACATTAAAAAGCTTTGACTGCATGAATCGCAAGGGTCGCATGGATCGCAAGGGTCGCATGGGTCGCAAGGGTCATATGAGACGCATGGGTCGCAAGGGTCGTATGAGGCTATGTGACCCTTGTACCAAATATTAGAAAAAAAAAACAATGTACCAAATATTAAAAAAAACAATGTACCAAAT
>CM071863.1:15635997-15659294 GCA_036759665.1 Gynandropsis gynandra
CAACCTTAAGATCGTCCTCAAGCAGGAGAAGATACTCGATTCGATCGAGAATCCTATCAAGGAACCTGCTGATAACGATGTGGATGGCTTGATTGCTTGGGCAGAGCAAAGGGATCGCCTTGACACTGCCAAGTGTATCATCCTAGTCTCAATGAGTTCAGAACTCCAGCGCGAGCATGAGGATATGGAGCCTGCTGCTATCATTGAGCATCTTAAGAAGATGTATGGTGCGCAGAGCCGAACGGCAAGATATCAGTTGTCGAAGGCACTATTCAAGTCAAGATTGTCTGTTAACTCTCCGGTGGGGCCCCATGTTCGTAAGATGATCAGTCTTATTGAACAGCTTGTGAAGCTGGGGTGCACACTAGGCAAAGAGTTATCTCAAGATCTGATCTTGCAGTCATTGCCTGAGACGTTCTCTCCGTTCATTGTTAACTTTAACATGAACAAGATGGACATGGATCTGCATGAGATGCTGAACCAACTGATTGACTATGAGAGTCAGTCAGTGTCTGAGACGTCTAAGGGACATAGTGCCGTGATGATGGTCCGCTCTTCTTCAAGAAGGGCAAGGGTAACAAAAAGCCCAAGAAGAAGCTCCTTGGGCCCAAGGGTGGTGTGACCATACCCAAGGCAAAAAGGGGCAAATCTGACCAAGCTGATGCTGAGTGCTTCTTCTGTAAGAAGAAGGGGCATTGGAAGAGGAACTGCAAAGAATACCTGCAGTCTCTGAAGGGCAAGAAGCCAGGTAAGATTCTCATGGAAAATGTTTTCATGATTTCCTTAACTACTATTGATTCGTCTAGATGGGTATTGGATACCGGTAGCAGTTTTAACATCTGCAATATGTTGCAGGGGCTGAGGATCAGTAGGAGGTTCAGGAAGGGAGAGTTCAGTCTGAAGGTTGGAAATGGCGCAAGTGTTGCTGCTCTAGCCGTAGGATCAATTTCCCTTGTAATGCCTACGGGCAAGACCTTGTTGTTAGACGACTGTTATTATGTTCCTAAGTTTGTTTCGAACATAATTTCTATTTCTATGCTTGATAGACGTGGATTTCGAACAGTTTTTAGTAATAACATTTGCTCTATTTATCATGGTGATGAATTTTGTGTGAATGGTTATTTACAACAAGGGCTGTATATCTTACCTGATGTTAATGTAGAAGAAATTAACATGCATGTTTCGGGCCTTAAGAGAAAAGTAGATGATCGTCAAAGACAGACGTATCTTTGGCATTGTAGACTTGGTCATATCGGTGAGAAGAGGATAAACAGGTTGCATAAAGATGGTCTTTTAGGCCATTTCGATTATGAATCTTATGCAACTTGCGAGTCCTGTCTCACTGGTAAGATGACCAAATCTCCGTTTAGTGGAACCGGGGAAAGAGCTACAGAACTCCTAGGGCTGATACATACTGATGTGTGTGGACCTATGAGAGTTCAAGCCAGGGGTGGATATTCGTACTTCATCACATTCACTGATGATATGTCGAGATATGGATTTGTGTTCTTGATGAAACACAAATCCGAATCTTTTGAAATGTTCAAGAGATTCCGCAGTGAAGTGGAGAAACAAACCGGAAAGAGTATCAAGGTGTTGAGATCTGACCGGGGCGGTGAATATCTTAGTCATGAATTTGTCGATTATCTAAGGCAAAATGGGATTTTGTCTCAGTGGACTTCTCCCGGAACACCACAACATAATGGTGTATCCGAACGGAGAAATCGAACCTTATTAGATATGGTGAGATCCATGATGGGGTTCACTGATCTTCCAATGAACTTATGGGGCTATGCTTTAGAAACAGCTGCCTATCTGCTAAACAAAGTTCCCACCAAAGCAGTCTCGAAGACACCATATGAGATATGGAAAGGACGTAAGCCAAACCTGAGGCACATCAAGGTTTGGGGGTGTCCGGCCTTCGTTAAGAGACTTCAGCCAGACAAGCTTGATGCTAGGTCTGACAGATGTAGGTTCATAGGTTATCCCAAGGAAACTATGGGATATTATTTCTACCACCCGTCTGAACACAAAGTGTTTGTGGCCAGAACGGCAACCTTTCTTGAAAGGGAATTCCTTGATGAAGGAATTCATGGTGGGGAAGTAGTTCTTGACGAGATTCAAGAACCCGATGAGCCAACACAAGCTCATGGACATGAGATGTCAAATGAGCGTTCTTGGCTGAGTGATATAGTGTTAGGCTCCGGCGCTTCATCTTCAAATGTTGAAGTGACAGTGCCCGTTCAGGAACAAGTTCAGGAACCTGTTCAGGAACAAGCCCAACAAGATATCCCAGCGCAGGTTGAACCTGCTACACAGGCTTCCTTGAGAAGGTCAACACGTTCTCGACGTGCACCTGACAGATTTAATCTGATGGTGCAAGAGGATGTGGTCGGTCATATAGATGACGACCCTTTGACTTTCCAAGAGGCTATACAAGGCCCTGATTCTGAGAAATGGTGGAAAGCCATGGAATCCGAGATGGAATCTATGAAGATCAACAAAGTATGGACTTTGGTTGATTCTTCACAGGCTTCCAGACCGATAGGTTGTAAATGGTTTTACAAGAGGAAGATTGGAGCGGACGGGCAGGTAGAGACCTATAAAGCTTGTCTAGTTGCCAAGGGGTATAGTTAACGAGAAGGGATTGACTATGAAGAAACGTTCTCCCCTGTGGCAATGCTCAAATCTATTCGGATTCTGCTTGCGATAGCGGCATTCCATGACTATGAGATTTGGCAGATGGACGTGAAAACAGCTTTCCTTAACGGAGAGCTCCAGGAAGAAGTCTTCATGACTCAACCTGAGGGTTTCACGTCGCCAACTCAAAGTCATATGGTATGCAAGCTTCAGAGGTCCATTTATGGACTCAAGCAAGCTTCTCGAACCTGGAACATTCGCTTTAACAAGGGAGTTGAAGAGTTCAACTTTGTTAGATGCGAAGAAGAGCGTTGTGTGTACAAGAAGTTTAGTGGGAGCGCAGTCGTCTTCCTTGTGCTTTATGTGGATGACATATTGCTCATTGGGAATGACATTCCGGCGTTGCAAGAGACGAAGTTCTGGTTATCCGAACAGTTCTCCATGAAAGATCTGGGAGAAGCAACCTATATTCTGGGAATAAAGATCTATAGAGATAGATCAAGGAGGTTGCTTGGACTATCGCAGTCCCAGTACATTGATACCATCATGAAGAGGTATAACATGGAAAAGACCAAGAGAGGCTATCTACCGATAGGCACTGGAATTACTCTCTCCAAAGAGGATTGTCCTCAGACACAAGAAGAGAGAGAACGCATGAGTAGGATCCCATATGCTAGCGCAGTGGGAGCCATCATGTATTCCATGACATGTACGAGGCCCGATGTAGCCTTCGCGCTAAGTGTAACGAGTCGATATCAGGCAGATCCCGGTGAGGAACATTGGAAATTGGCGAATACCATTCTCAAGTACTTGAGAAGGACTAGAGACCAATTCCTCGTTTATGGAGATTCTAACTTAGAGTTAGAAGGGTTCACGGATGCCAGCTTTATATCTGATAAGGACAATAGCAGATCGACATCGGGGTATGTCTTTTGTCTCAATGGGGGTGCAGTGTGTTGGAAAAGTTCCAAGCAAGCTACTGTAGCTGATTCGGTTACTGAAGCAGAATACATAGCGGCTTGCGAAGCTGCTAAGGAAGAGGTCTGGATGAGAAAGTTCATAACTGAACTTGGTGTGGTGCCTTCGATAAAGGAACCAGTTCCTTTATTATGTGATAATACCGGGGCAATAGCCCAGGCGAAGGAACCAAGATCTCATAAAAGATCAAAGCATGTTCTGCGGAAATACCATCTGATAAGGGAAATCATTGAGCGTGGGGACGTTCAAATCCAGAAAGTAGAAGGAAAAGAGAATGCAGCAGATCCGCTCACAAAGGCGCTTGGTTCAAATGAGTTTGACAAGCACAAGTTGAAGATTGGATTGAAAGACATGGCATGCTGGAATTAGTTCTAGGAATAGTACAACTGTTGTAACTATTTAAGAGCTATTTTATGTCTTGTATTTTGAACACTTATAAATAAATGAAATGGCATTATTTTATCATTTTGATGATATTTGTAAATATATATGTGTATATATTTTCATAGCTAGTATGATAGAGTCCATGATTAAGTTTAGAAACTTGTCATCATGATAGAGATCATGATAAAGAGAGTCAAGTTTTGGTAAAAACTTAATCTAAATCGTTCTTGATCATAGGATAACTAATTGGACGTTAGTAATCCGGATAGATCAACATGGATGTGATGGTCTCTATTTGATAGAAATTAGTAGATCTCTTTTACTAAATCACATGTATGGATGATGCACATAGAGATGTGATCATTGAACAGACCCAAAGGGAGAATTCCTAATGGTTACATTACCATTGAACTGTCAATAGGAATTTCTCTAGAAGGATTGGAATATTATAATTTCCTTAGACCTGAGATCAACATAGTAACTGACAAGTTATCTACCATTCTTTGATACTGGACACCTTATGCCTTGGGATGTAAGTTGAAAGGATATTGGGAATGATTAGATGCTTGTGCAGTTAGTGATTGATCAAGATGGAATCCGTCAACTCTAGGTAAAGAGTTTGAGCTCTATGTTGTCAGCAACATAATGACTGAAAAGACCTTGGCCAGGGCATTTGAATGAGAGAAGAAAGGAGTTTCTTGCGATCATTCACCAGTCAGTTATGTTAGGCATGAAACATAGTTGATAATCTATTAGGACTTGACAGTCAGACCATGTCCTAGGATTATCCGGAGCTGTAAAGACGGAGGGAAATAATAATATTATCCTTCTACCATGGTTCTACAGAGTAAGGATGTTACTTCACACTATCTGGTCGTTGAGGAGTGTTGCTAGACGCCAACCTCGATTAGTTAATTAGTGAGACTAATTGACTACCAGCTTAGTGATGAACCTACGAGGTCACACGCATACGAGTGTCTCGGTATCTGCTTATGATTGTTAGACAATCAGTGTGGGATACAGTTATATTCATCCGCTAGCACCGAAGAATATAATTGTATTTGTTTTTCTTTTGGGTTAGTACATAAGATGTACAGGCAAATATGTGTATGGAGATACATGTATTTCGACTATTTGAAATATTACGTAAAGGCAAGTGGGAGATTGAAAGTCCTATGCCTAATATGTAATATTCAATAGTTATGGATTTAAGTCGTAATTATTAGAGAGTTAATAATTATAAATAAACGCTTTACGAGGTTTCATAAAAATACTATTCTAAGACGTAAACCCTAGCCGCCAGTAAAAGAAAAAACCCGAAGAACGAAAAACAGTTTTTCGTTCTTCCGAATCCCGCATCAAAGCAATCCCGATCTCGGCGTGGATACGCGTAGAGGGCTTGTATCATCAAGTCTCACATCCGATCATCCGTTTCAACGCAACAGGTATCACTGAAACCGTTTCAATATTTGTTCGCCGTTGAAATATGTAAAACTAATCCGAACATGACTAGATCTAAAATTCGGATTGATAAAACACGTTTCCGCAATTGAAATCAATCTTACAATAGTCACACCTCCATAAACCAATACCACAACATATGAAACAATTCTTAACAAAACACCAAACCCATTATACTCTTTTTGGAGGAAAACATAAAACTTGGTTAGATGATTGTGCAGAACCCTTTCCAAAGATGTGTTTCATCTAGACATTGGAAATCTAGGTTTTGATCCGGGTTCTGTAGGTTTTGTTTAGGACTCGGGTTCCTCGGACAAGAAAAACATAATTATATTTGGATAATTCAGATTATTCTGGTTCTTTAGTTTCTTTAGGAAAACATAAAGTAAATGACACATGACGAACATAGACGAACATGAACAAACAAAAGAGAGCACACGGACGGAAACGAATAGAGCACACAAATTTATATGAAGCACATAACACAGACCACAACATGTAGACGACAGACCACAACATCGAAGCTGAAAAATGGAGACAAGATTGGTAATGCAAATACAATTTCAGCAACGGACGAAGAAAAATCGTGATGGATGGAGACAAATCGAAGATGGACGAAGACAAATTGGTGGCGTATGTATGACATACAAGAACAAAAGAGGAGCCATGTGAGAAAAATAATTAAAAAGAGGAGGCTTGTGATAATAAGACAATGTTTGACGACTTAAATTTTTGGGCTTTCATTTGTTTTGTTTTTATATTTTGGATTGTTTGGGTTATTCGTGTTTTTTTGAACCCGAAATGAATCGAATTAAATCCAAACGGGTTCTACAGTTTGAATCTATATGGGTTGTTTAGGTAGCGCAAACGATTTATGGGTGAGGTTTTTCAGGTCAATCTAAATTACCTGAATTGTCTACCCTAACCTTTGTTTTACACTCAAGCCTCTACAGCTTTGACTAGTTACACAATTCTCTCTTCTTGTATATTTTCATGCTGCACTCCAAGCCAAATGGACATTATAGAGGGATACATTCCAAGTGAGTCGTTAGCAACAAATTTGCACTATTGAGTTGTTTGAGATGGTAGAGGAATATTCTCTCAAAATCTTGTGCCATTTCGTTTTTTGTTTTGTAAACTTTTCTCTTTCCTTTGAATATAAAAGCTCAAGTTGAGCTATTGTATTTGGCATCGATGATCAATGGAATTTGTGTTTTCTTTCTAAAGTTTTACAAAGCTTTCATGGTATCAAGATCCTCAAACATTTGAGGCGAGATCCAAACCTTCCATTGGAAGAACAAGAAATGTTTCCCTTCCCTATTTAAATCAATATCTCTAACTTCATTACAATTAAAATTTCAAATACAAGCTATCTTCTTTTTGAAATTCCAAAATCAAATAATTGTTGGAGTTATAAGAACTCCTAGATTTTATTATCGACATAGTCACTCCTCCACCAAAAAAATAACTACAAAAAATGGAACAACTGTTAACCAAACACCAAACATATTATACTCTTCTTGGAGGAAAACAAAGAACTTGGCTAGATCATGATTGTGTGGAACCATTTCCGAAGACTCTTTTGGTCTAGTCAACACATCATAATACTTAAAATGTAAATATATATATATATATTTAATGTGGTAAGAAACCTATTGGATTTAGCTCGATAAACATTCATATTATATATGTAATACTCCATACTAAATGTAATTGATCGTATATCTTTTATTTATATGCTTATATCTTTAAAAATCTTATCATTGAAAACATTGTTGGAAATCCATGATGAAGAAATGATATAAACATATAAACTCCACCTTGAAATAATTACCATGTTTCTTCATGATTTCGTATATGATAAATCTCAATATTCAAAATTTTGTCGAGTTATACCTCTTAACAATACACACTCTTTGTTTGCTTCATGAAATATAATGACTTCAGCATGATTTGAAAAATTTTCAACTAATATTTGTTTATGATAATTCGACATCGTTATTTCTCCAATAGTGAAAACATATCCAGTTTGCGATCGAACTTTATACGGATAATAAATAACATGCATCTAGAAAATCAAGTAACTCATTTTTGGAATCTCTAGGATAGAATAATTCCATTCAATCGTCACTTGTAAATAACAAATGATATGTTTAATTCATGTCCAATAAAGATGTGTAAAGGATGATCAATATTGTGTCAAGAGATTAGTAGCAAACAGTAGATAACATCTAGCACTTCAACAAGCCTAAAATGAATATACATCCTCTTGAGATTACGTGAACTCTTCCCATTGTTTGAAAAATTAGTTGGAATTTGTGTATAAAATCAAACTATACCTTTTAAATTTTAAATTTATGCATTTTTATCGATATCTTAGGCTACATCTTAGCTTTTTCACGAGCTCATGCTATGTCTTGTATCAAATGGGTCTTTTATATAAGCTCCAAAAGACTCAAAGGTAGACATTATTTTTGTCACTATAAGAAAACACTTAAAGAAATTAGATTGAAAAAGTAATTTAAATTTTAAATATTGTTAGTATACTTACCAAGCCATAAAATACTTTCATGAACGGCTACGCACTAAATATATGGATTAACGATGCTGAATCTAGTGCAACAAGTTTCTTCCGAGTTCCCTTCGCGTTCTTGCTTTATTCAAGAAACTCTAGACCCAACACTTAATCTAGTGCACTAAATATACAGATCAACCAATGCTCGATAAGCACATCCCAAATCTTCGGTATGAAATCCGGAGCTCACTTCTCAGAGTGCGGATCGACGAGCCAGTTCTCTTTCTGGCTCTTGATCAATAAATTAAAATTGTATAAACAAAAAATTAGATATAATTTCAACTAAAAATAAAAATAGTTGCTTACCAAAAAAAAGTCCACTTACAACTGTGGAAGACATGTGGAGTAGACATCCAGCCCGTGTACTAGACGAACTAGTTCATCTTGATGCATTGAGTGTTGTTGGACAAGGATATTGCACTAATATGAAACTAAAAACAAAAAACAAAATAGTTATATAAATCAGAGTGTGTAACTTTCATCGGATGTAACCATCTGGTTTTGTAACTTTCTCTAGATGTAACCATCCGAGATTGGAACTCTCCCCAAAGTATTTTTGTCCTGATTCAAAGTATGACACATTTGTATCATGAAATATTATTTTTCTTTGCAGCTTGTCTTCATTTCCATCAATCTAGTTGAAAGCGATAATATAAAACGATCCTCACAACCTTCATATAAAGCAATGTTCTAAAGGTTCCCGTCTAGTTTTGTCTAGATCCATCCAAGGCACTCAATGGTCTGTGGCCATCCAACGGCCGACCAGATACCAACTAATGACTTTTTTCTTTTTAAAAATTTATTTTTATACAAAACAATGTCATTTTTCTAATTAGAAAAAAAATACAAAACTAAAAATCGATTTGGAACAAATCGATTTGCTATTCTCCTATTTTAAACCTTAAACAATGTTGTAAAAATATTCGATGTTAACAATTATAAAAAGTAAAAAACAAAAAAGTCTAGGCGTGGGCTGATCACCAACTAATCCGTCTAGGCGTTCGTCCAACGTTTGACTAATGACTAGTGACATTCAAAACATCGAAACAAAGATTGTTTGTCTGTACCAAGTAGCTCGTAAGACTTATTAGTTTCAATATTTGGTAGTTCTTCATTCATGTTTCCATCATGTAAAATTTGATGAATGGAAAAAGCATCTTCAATAATTTTCGTATATCCATCATGACGAGTACGATCGTCAAAACTACTTTCATTTGTAATTGATTCGTAATTAGTATAAACATCATGTGGTTATTCAATAAGGTGTGTATAATTGTCATATGCTCATATATTCGTCATTATAAACCCAAATATAGTAGTTTTTAAAAAATCTTTCTTCTATGTGTATTTTAACACAACATCTGCAATTAACATTTTTTTATTTCTACACTTACAATAGAGAAAATATAATTTACAGCTCCTTACATATCCAATTTGATTTGTAGCAAATGTTATAAACTTTCTAACCTATTTTTCGAATTCTAAAGATACATCAGTTGTTCTTTAGTAAGACCTCTTATACATAAATCTTCAGAGTGACCAAATATCCAAACAACTGAAAACATTCTATATGAATGAGTGAGAGAGTTAGATAATTCTTTTAGTTTGATATAAGGGTGAGTTGATATAACATCTAATGTGACATATATTTACATATATATATATATATATATTTCAACACAATGATGTTGCATTTGCATTACTTTCCCTAGCTTCGTGTTAATGGCATAACACAATTTTGTTACTATACCTTACGCGTTTGTGCTACATATTCTAACGCAATGTCAATGCGAATTACATTATACAACATTGGTTAAAATAGTATTTCAGCCACGTAACAATTTATAATTAATACCATTGTCATGAAAACCTCTGCGTTAGTTTTGAATTCCATCGGCATTACATTAGCATTGTAAATTCCGATGCAATTTCCTACGCAATATTGACGATCAAATTGTGTTACAATGGCGTTAAAACAACGTCAACAATTTTAGTGTCATTTCAACGCAAATTCGACGTTTCTTACAAAATGTAGGAATAACATTTGGAATTTAACGCTAGTTAAACACAACCTATGCATAGTAATTGTGTTACATTACCGTTGATTTTGCGTTGAAAATGTTGTCCAACGCAAATTTTTATTGGCATTTGTGTTGGAAATTTTGTATTTTTTTGAAGTGTAAATAATTAAAAGAAGAAATTGCTTTCTATTTTTTCGAATGAATACACTAGGATAATGGTGTCGTCATTCACAATCACTTTTTCAATAGATATTACATAGATTATTATACAACAAATGACGAGGTTGTTTAAATTCTATACGTGGATTATTACACTTTGATTGCACACACTTCTTCAAACCTTGAGTTTGATGCTTTTAATTCTTTATCCTTAAAACAATTCATGTACATATTCTCATTTAAAGATCAATATAAATATGTTGTAACAAAATCTATAAGATACATTATAAATATTTGGAAGTCATTAAGCTTATTGATGTGTGAACTATCAAGCAAATAAAATGCATAATATTCACTTACCGTAAGAATACGAATTGGTGTAATACCAGGGTCGAACTTGATATGATCCCAGATGACGTCGAGGACGCGACCAATAACGCAGAAGAGGACGCGACCTCCAGCGTGGAAGAGGAGTCAGCTTGCGCGACCCGAGATGCCATCAGTGCGACCCGAAACGCCACCAGCGTGACCCGAGACGCGTCTTGATCGAAAGACGTTGGTCTGGTGACCCGAGCTAGGGCTAAGGAGGACGATGCCTTGACCCTACCAGCTGGTCCCGTGACCCGAGCCAAGGTTGTGAAGCTTAAGGACGCAGTTACCGGGATTTTTCGCGGCCGACCATGTGCACAAAGATTATTCAAGTCCACATGAAGTCACGATCCTAATAAATGTTATCCAAGTTGAAGCCCGCCCCGCAACGGTTATTAATTATGTAAGTGACCCGCGTGTACTCTTTTTCATTCGTTGGTTTTGTCCCACGGGGTTTTCCGACGACGGGTTTTTAACGAGGCCGCGTGTCACTTATCCCGCAACCTAATCAATAACCTGAGGGTTCCAAGACGAGTTGGCGTTCCAATATGCACGACTTACAAGCTTGTCTTAATGCCCTTTTTGTGTTTCAATGCATTTGATAATGGTCTTGCATGAAGATTTATCTTTAATGATGTATTTAATTATTGCATGGCCTTGGATTATGTATATGGCCGGCCACCCCCGCCCTTGTAACAATTAACTTGCATTTTGAATTTTATTGTGATTTTCCTTTGAGAAATCTCTTGTTGGTTTGTAATATCCAGCAATCCGGTAGCGTGTAATATCCAACGTCTTGTTCGTTCTTCGTTGGTGCGTAACATCCTTCGAAGACGGACCGATGAATCGAGAGCCTTCTGCAACTCTCGTGTGACCATATGTTTCACAACCCTAGTGCAACTCGTTGCAGCAAGGCCTATCCGAGTCTAAAGCGTCGTTCCAATCGGGATCGCATCAAGTGGTATCAGAGCTTGTTTTAGCAACAAAGGTTAGTTCATTTCGGTTTGTTTGTTTCGAACATAGCTATTTGGTTTGTTGGTTTCGAACATAGCTAGGGTTGAACACAACAAAAAACAAAATAAAAAAAATATATCCATTTCGTACGTTTATGGGTCTTGTTACTCTTACGTATCTATCTCCTTGTCGAGGTTTTCTTGCTTTCCGCTTGTGGGCTGCTCTGGGTGTTCGTGTGCAGGAACTCGTGAGTAGGTATACGCAAAGAACCATAAGACAACATGGGGGAATTAGGCATCGAGAATAGCTGGGTGAACGAGAGACTAAACGAGGATCTCGCAACTCATTTAGAGCAAAGTATCAATAACAAAATGGAGAAGTTACGGCGAGAATTTTGACTCGAACATCCAACACGACCAAGAGACGTTCATGCATTCCCACAACAAGAAAGGAACCAGCATGAAGAGGATAGTAACTACAACGAACGAGACAATTCATCCTCGTCCTGAAGTAGTCACCGACGGCGGTGTGCGCCAAGGAAACAACGAGACGAACCGAGGGACAACCTCGCCGGTCTCAAGCTGAAGATTCTGGCGTTCCATGGTAAAGCCGACCCGGACGCATATCTAGAGTGGGAGAAAAAGGTGGAGCTCGTTTTTGGTTGTCAAACCTACCCCGAGGCCAAGAAGGTTAGGATGGCGGCCACAGAGTTCTACGACTATGCCTTGAGTTGGTTGAATCAACACACAATTTCTAGGAGGAGAAACGGCGAAGAACCAGTAGCGACTTGGCTGGAAATGAAAACAATTATGTGCAAAAGGTTCGTGCCAATCAATCACCACCGTTAGGTGCATCGGCGGCTACGGAAGCTCACCAAGGAAACCGTTCCGTGGAGGAGTATTTCCAAGAAATGGAGCTGCTCATGCTACGGGCTGACCTTACGGAGGATAGAGAGACGACTATGTCTCGGTTCTTTGGAGGGTTAAACCTAGACATCTAAGACCATCTCGAAATGCTACACTACGTGGAGGTCGATGAAATTCTTCACAAAGCGATCCTCATCGAACAACAACTCCAGCGACGAAGGAATCCACGCTCGGGCTATGGGGCTGGAAAATATGGCCAACAACGGGATGAGAAGCCGAGCTATCCAAGGAGGGACAACACGGTTCCACCAAACCGCGACGCGTCCAAGGCGAACCCAACAAGCCGAGATGCAGCGAAGTTCAGTCCAGCAACGTCGCAGGACAATGGAAAGGCTGAGGCGACGACTTCTAGGACTCGGGACGTGAAGTGCTTCAAGTGTCACGGGAGAGGACACTACGCCAGTGAGTGCACGAACAAGAAAGTCATGATCCTTCGTTTCGATGGCGAGTTCGAGTCCGAGGACAAAGCGGCCGAACAGTCGGACGAGACGCGTGAGGAGGAACCGGCCACGGGCGAGTTGCTGGTTGGACGATGTTCTCTGAACGTGCAACCTAAGAGTGACGAGAAAGAGTAGCGAGAAAATCTATTCCACACCCGCTGCCTCGTTCATGGCAAAGTATGTAGCGTTATCATCGATGGAGGAAGTTGCACGAATGTTGCAAGCGCTACTATGGTCCGAAAGCTCGGATTGAAAGTCCAAAAGCATCCGAAGCCATATAAGCTTCAATGGTTGAATTAAAATGGCGAGATGAAGGTGACGAGCCAAGTGATCGTACACATTCCCATAGGCAAATATGAAGACGAGATTTTGTGCAATGTGCTGCCAATGGAGGCAAGCCATTCTACTCGGTAGACCATGGCAATCGGATCGCAAGGTAAAACACGGCGGTTATACCAATAAACATTACTTTGAGTATAATGGCAGGAAGACCGTCCTCGTTCCTTTGACGCCTAAGGAAGTGCTGCAAGACCAAATGCATTTGAAGAAGCAAAGCGCGCTCGGACTTAGATCGTCAAATTTTTACGCGAGATCGGGTGAGATCAAGAAATCTCTTAATTCGAATCAGTCTGTATTGTTATTTGTTAATAAGGAAGCTCTCTCGAGCTTAACTAACCTTGCACCGATGCTGCCGAGTGAGATTTCTAAATTATTGCAGGAACATGGAGATGTCTTTCCCGAAGAGAACCCCACCGGATTGCCTCCGATACGTGGAATCGAACATCAAATCAATTTCATTCCCGGAGCTACGTTACCAAATCGGCCAGCCTATCGAATCAATCCTGTGGAGACTAAGGAGCTGCAAAGTCAAGTGGAGGAGCTCATGGCCAAGGGACACATTCGCGAAAGTATGAGTCCGTGCGTCGTACCTGTGCTATTCGTGCTAAAGAAAGATGACAGCTGGCGCATGTGTTGATTGTCGCGCAATCAACAACATCACAGTGAAGTATCGACATCCTATTCCTAGGCTAGATGACATATTAGACGAATTGCATGGAAGTAGGATATTTTCAAAGATTGATCTTAAAAGTGGTTATCATTAAATTAGGACGAAGGAAGGTGACGAATGGAAAACGGCATTTAAAACTAAACATGGTTTGTATGAATGGTTAGTTACACCCTTTGGTTTGTCGAATGCACCTAGTACCTTCATGCGTTTAATGAACCATGTGCTTAGGGAGTATATAGGTAGATTCGTGGTAGTCTACTTTGACGATGTTTTGATTTATAGTAAGAGCTTGGAGGAAAACTTAGGCCACCTAGAATTAGTGTTGAAGGTACTTAGGAAAGAAGAGTTGTATGCCAATTTAAAGAAATGTATCTTTTGTACGAATAACGTTGTATTTCTAGGTTTTGTAGTAAGTGTAGATGGCGTGAAGGTCGACGAAGAGAAGGTTAAAGCCATTCAGGAATGGCCGAGCCCAAAGACCGTCGGGAAAGTCCGAAGCTTCCATGGACTCGTGGGTTTTTATCGGCGATTCGTAAAGACTTCAGCACCTTGGCCGCCCCTCTTACTGAAGTCATTAAGAAGAACGTGGGATTCAAGTGGGGAGAAGCGCAAGAGACAACGTTTCAAACGCTGAAACAGAAACTAACTAATGCTCCTTTACTTATATTAGCTGATTTTCTTAAAAAGTTTGAAATTGAGTGTGATGCATCCGGTGTAGGAATTTATGCAGTCTTAATGCAGGATAGGAAGCCGATTGCTTACTTCAGCGAAAACTCGGAGGTGCAACTCTCAACTACGTCACCTACGACAAAGAACTATATGCACTCGTAAGGGCGTTGCAAACTTGGAAACATTACCTATGACCAAAGGCGTTTGTGATACACACCGACCATGAATCGCTCAAATACTTGAAGGGTCAAAACATCGAAACTTTTCCTTACATCATCAAATACAAGCAAGGTAAGGAGAACGTAGTAGCTGATGCCATATCCTGAAGGTACGCATTGTTGAATACTTTAGATGCTAAACTCCTAGGTTTTGAACAAATCAAAGGATTGTATGCATCTTACTTAGAATTTAGAGAAGCTTACAAGAATAGTGAGAAATTTGCGTCATGACGTTACTATAGGCATGATGATTATTTATTTTATGATAATCGTTTATGTGTGCCTAACTGCTCTATGAGAGAGTTCTTTGTTAGAGAAGCCCACAGAGGTGGACTTATGGGCCATTTCGGAGTTGCAAAGACTCTGAAAATATTGCTGGATCACTTCTACTGGCCACATATGAAGAGGGACGTGGAACGTATTTGCGAGCGGTGTGTTGCATGTAAACAGGCTAAATCTAAGGTTCAGCCTCACGGTTTGTATACCCCTCTTCCTATCCCAACTCACCCTTGGACTGATATATCTATGGGATTTGTTATTGGGTTGCCTAGGACTAAAAGCGGTAAGGATTCAATTTATGTGGTGGTAGATAGATTCTAAAAAATGGCACATTTCATACCATGTCAAAAGTCGGATGATGCATTGCATGTAGCTGAACTTTTATTTAAAGAGGTAGTATGTTTGCATGGCATGCCTAGCACAATAGTATCCGATAGGGATACCAAATTTCTTAGCTATTTTTGGAAGATCTTGTGGTCCACGTTAGGGACGTAACTGTTATTCTCTACGACTTGTCATCCATAAACCGATGGTCAAACCGAAGTAGTGAATCGAATCCTAGGAACCTTATTGCGTGCCCTTGTTAGGAAGAATTTAAAAACTTGGAAAGAATGTTTACCACGTGCTGAATTTGCTTACAACCATGTTGTAGATTCTGTTTCAAAATTCTCTCCTTTTGAAATTGTGTATGGGTTCAATCCTATTTCGCCTCTAGATCTGATGCCTTTTACATCAAGTGATCGAGTTAGCCTAGACGAAGAAAGAAAGACCAAAATGGTCAAACAAATTCATGAGAAGGCGAGGAAAAACATAGAGGAGAAGACCAAGCTCTACGTGAAACAAGCAAACAAAGGACGGAAGAAGTTGACTTTCAAGCCCGGTGACCAAGTTTGGATTCACCTGCAAAAAGAACGATTCTCGAACAATCAGAAGTCCAAATTAATGCCCGGATCGACGGCCCATTCTCAGTGACCAAGAAGATCAGCAACAATGCCTACCAACTCGACTTGAGAGGTAAGTACAATGTGAGTTCTAGTTTTAATGTTACTGACTTGGTTCTTTTTTGTCCAAGATCAAGCGCATTTGAGGGCAAATCATTTCCAAGAAGGGGGCATGATATGATCCCGGATGACATCGAGGACACGACCAATAACGCAGAAGAGGACGCGACCTCCAACACGGAAGAAGAGTCAGCTTGCGCGACCCGAGACGCCATCAATGCGACCCGAGATGCCACCAGCGCGACCAGATCAAAAGATGTTGGTCCTGTGACTCGAGCTAGGGGTAAAGAGGATGATACCTTGACCCTACCAGCTGGTCCCATGACCCGAGCCAAGGCTGCGAAGCTTAAGGACGCAATTATCGGGATTCTCGCGGCCGTCCATGTACACGAAGATTATTCAAGTCCACGTGAAGTCACGATCCTAAGAAACGTTATCCAAGTCGAAGCCCGCCCCGCAACGATTATTAATTAGGTAAGTGACCCGCGTGTACTCTTTTCCCTTTGTCGTTTTTGTCCCACGGGATTTTTCGACGACGGGTTTTTAACGAGGCCGCATGTCACTTTACCCGCAACCTAATCAATAACCCGAGGGTTCCAAGACGAGTTCGCGTTCCAATATGCATGACTTACAAGCTTGTCTTAATGCCCTTTTTGTGTTTTCAATGCATTTGATAGTGGTCTTGCATGAAGACTTATCTTTAATGATGTATTTAATTCTTGCATGGCCTTGGATTATGTATATGGCCGGCCACCCCTCCCTTGTAACAATCAACTTGCATTTTAAATTTTATTGTGATTTTCCTCTGAGAAATCTCTTGTTGGTTTGTAATATCCAGCAATCCGGTAGTGTGTAATATCCAACGTCTTGTTCGTTCTTCGTTGGTGCGTAACATCCTTCGAAGACGGACCGATGAATCGAGAGCCTTTCGCAACTCTTGTGTGACCATCCGTTCCACAACCCTTGTGCAACTCGTTGCAGCAAGGCCTATCCGTTCCAACCTTTAGGTCTAGAACATCGTTCCAATCGGGATCGCATCACAAATCTAGGGACTAATGCAACCTAAACTAAGAATATAACTAAACTAAGATAGATGAAAGTGATGTGATGTAGGGTAAATTCCGAGAATTCTAAAATGAATTATGATAGCAATGAGGACACGTAAAATGATTTGATAATTAAGAACACTACGGGCTTCGGGTTACCAGAACTAAAAGGGTGGAACCAACAAAAGATCAGAAATCAATCAAACTATCTTGATAACGGCAAAATTCATGCTCGTAAGAAGAGAATGGTTATCTCGACACCTAAACTCCCTAACCAAAATAACATGCAATTCTACCTCCCAACAGCAATTAACACGTAATTACGGTAGCATTAAGCATGCAATCCTAATTTCTGAGTTGATCAACCGACCGGTCAAATTTTCATTAATCAAACTCAATCAACAATCAATATTTCTGGATTCATAGTCTAACCTTCCAGTTAAACATGAAATCCTAAGTTGCTAAGTAGACATCACAAGCATAGAACAATCATAGCATTGATTGTAGAACCGAAATACAAGAAACTTTGAAAGATCTAAACATTAACGCATAAACATAAATATCCCTTACAAAACCAGTGTCCCTAACTCATAGCTAAAGGCTTACTCAATCATGGATTCTGCTGTAAAATAAGAGAAAACAATAATAGACATGATAAAGAGCAAGGAATACGATGCATCAGACTTTCCTATCTCGTTGGAGTTCCGATGTTGTTTCCTCCCTTCTCCAACTTCTCATGAGCTCTCCTATGTGTTTTTTCGTCATCCCCTTTGTTCTGAGCGGCTCCCCTGCTTTTATTGGTGGCGGCCCCCTTCTTTTCTCCCGTTTTAACCCCCTTTTTGGGGTTTCTATCCCGACACGCGACCCGTGCGGGCTAGGTAGCCACCCCGCACGGGCTTTATGTCTTCATGACTATCCGAGCGGGCTTGCTGATAGCCCAAACCGTGCTAATTCTTCTGAAGATGCAGCCCGTGCGGGCTAAGGGGGTAGCATACACGGGTTCATGTTATTTCATGGGGCATGGTTGGGGTAAAAGACGACCCGAGGCATGCAATTTCTTCTGTCGAATACAACGTGAAAGGAGACCTTTTATGAGCCTGAGCGGGCTAAGTTAACTTCATCTTTTTGCTTCTTTCGCTCGATGCTCGGATATTCCATACGGTTCCGAGTGAGAGCCGAACCTGCTCATAGTGGTTTGTAACTCCAAGTATGCGCAGTTGACTCCAAGAATCAACATCCTTAAGTTCGATTATGCCTTGTCGCTTTAGAACGTGAAATCAACAAACTGACTAGATAGAGGACATTCGTGTTGGTTTTATAACTCGTGCCATGCAAACTACGCAGAATTGAACTAAATGTGTAGCCTAAAAATGATTGTATTTCATATAAACCCTTGTGAGGCTTATTTTATACCTCCTCTTAATATTGGAAATTCATTTTCATGAAAATCATAATTAGCAAAATGAGATGTGAATATATCACTCGCTTATGGTTCAAAACATTTAATGATACATGAAGAATTATATCTAACATAAATTCTCAATCTTCCGTATGGCCCCATTTTAGTCTATTGCGAATTAATAATCAGTAGACTTGAATATGTACAACTAAATACTTGAAAATGAGATATATTCAGTTCTTGCCAACTAAATATGTACAATTAAATACTTGAAGATGATATATATTCAGTTCTAGCCAATTTCCAATTGCAATGAAGAATTTTATCGTAAGCATATTGTATTATTTGAATAAATGTTGTTGCTTGTAAAATAACATGTTTCCAAGCAAAAAATGAGAGTTTTGTTCTCATTATCAATAATTGTGCAATAAGTTCAAAATGTTTAATTAACGAATACGCCATACCTTTTTTTGTAGGAACATGAGGTACAAGATCTTCAATCTAGATTTCGAGCAGTGTATAATAATCATTGAAATCTTGAAAACTGAATTCATTAGCGATATCAAACCTCACTTTTTTCATAGGATAATTGGAGAATTGAGCTCGTAATATTGTTATTTGAGCAATAAATCTCGCAAATATATCTATATTTATATCATGACAAGTACGATCACAAAAATTCTTTCATTTGTAATTGATGTGTAATTATAAACATCATTAGATTGTCCTACAAAGTGTATATGAATTTTCATTATATTAATAACTTCACCATGATAAACCCAAAGTAGTAGTTTTACACATAACCTTTCTTATGTAAGTTTTCTAATAATGTATGACCTAATCATTTTTATCATTTCTACACATATAATAGGACAATATAAGTTACCATTTCTTGTATATTCAACTTGATTTATATCAAATTCATAAAACTCTCTAAAGCACTTACGAATTCAAAATAAACATTTTCCATCGTTGTGTCAAACCTCTCTCATACATCTATCTTTGAAGTTATCAAATGTCTAAACCGTTCAAAGATATTATAACGAGTGAGTTCAAATATTTTCTTTGTTTAAATATGAATGATATGGTGATTGCATACACACACGTACAATCACACACATCTATAATTGTCGAATATAATGGCATTGGAATACAAAATTACCAATGTGAATGCGTTGAATCAGGACGCTTGTGAACTACTAATTTTTTAAGCTTTGTGTCAGAAAAAGTCACGTAGTTACGTTAATGTTGCTAAAGCGGACACATTACAACTTGTAAAGCAATATCAGTGAAATTGCATTAATTGGTTTTCTAAAGCCAGTGTTGACGTTTCCATGACGTAGCATCAATATTACACATGTCTTGACATGAGAAATGCAAAATCCTAGGCGAAAATGTCATTATCATGGCGTTACACTAGATATACAATAGTGTTGCTATGACCAACACTTTGGTCACGCAAAAGCCGTATGAATCCGATGTTACAATTGCGTGGATTAGCGTTGCAAATAGCCGTCAACGCAAAGTTGTATTGTCCTTTTTGTGTTTTTAGTAGTGATCAAGGAATCCATATCTTCAAACATAACTTCTTTCTCTTTTTCTACAAGAACTTCTCGTGACCTTTTGGAATGACCTTGGTTCATCAGTCGCAACACTTAATGCAAATGTTGATGTGTCCACAAAAACTAAACCTAGCCAGAACTTTGACTTTTTATTTCATGTCCCATATAGTTCTTAGCTACTAACATCCCACTCCTCTGGTGTGGTTGAATCCTCATCACTCTAACTATCAAATCCTAACCTTTTTCACTTTCTTTTCTAGTTTTGATTTCCCTTGTTGTATTTATTTTTTTAGAACATCTCCATACCATTTTGTATTATGATAATTTGACATATTCAAAGTAGATTTGGCACAAACTTAACTAGTTTTGTGATTTCTTTAAACTCATCTGGTTAATGCATTAGGTCTTTGTAAACTTGATCTTCCTTGAATATTTTCTATTATTATGCATTTCTCATCAACAATAAGCCAAATTTTGTACCTTTTGTTCTCCTGAGGATGTCCTAAGAAAATTCCCTTTTGAGCCTGATGTTTTTTTCTTGATCAGCATAAACATAAGCAATATATCAAAATCTTTTTAAGTAACCATAGTTTGATCTATCACTTAACCACACCTCATCTGGAGTCTAAAAATATATTTCACTAAAGGGGTTGTTGATCAGATGTGCAAATAGGAAAGCTACTTCAACCCAAAAGAATTCACCCAAACCTAAATCACTAAAGAGACACCTTACCTTTTTCATTCTTATTCCATTCATTATTTCAACAACTTCATTTTGTTGGAGAGTTTATGTGCATGCTTTGTGTCTCTTTAAATCCATGATGTTTGCTTAAGTTTTTAAAGTAATGGTTACATAACTCTAAACCAGCGAAGACACTTCACCTTCTTTCCCATTTGGTTTTCTACTAGAATTTTTCATTCCACAAATCTATTAAAAATATTGTCCTTGGTTTCAAAAAATACATCTATACCTTTATCTAGAAATAATCAATGATCGACATGAAGTATTGAGATTTAGAGAGTGATGGCATTGTACTTGATGATTCACATAACTGTTCATGAACATCCCCTGGCACATCCTTGGTTTTATGTGTGCCCTTTCCAAAATTCAATTTCGTAACTTTTCAAAGTATGCATTCCTCACCCAATTTGAGTATATAGTGGGTGTCCTTTCTTCACTAGTAGTTTTAATCATTTTGCAATCATATACCCTAATCTTCTATGCCAAAGATTATGTACATTATCCTCTTGTGACACCGAATGTATTTCTCTGGTCACAGTTTCTCTAGTCTCTGAAATCAGGACCATTAGTGCTTTTTTTCAAACCTTTACTAACCACACAGTAATTTTTAGGTATATCTCTTATTATCCAAACTGCCAAGAGAGATCAAAATCCTTTTCCAATAAGGTATATCTGACTTGACTTAGAATTTTATGAGTTTCATCATGAACTTGGATTATGATCGAGCCTATTCCTTTGATCTCGCATGTAATATTGTTTTCCATGAGAACTCTTCCAGAATTTGACTCTTGTAGGTCTTCAAAAAATACCCTCTGTTAAATGTACACCCTTTCAACCCATTATCCATTGTTCTTGTGGATACAAAATGATATTGTCCGTACTAATGTTTTCACAACATTCCTACTACATTTGATCCTCGTGTCTCATGATCCTTCTTTTTTCCGGTAGTCTCTTTTGAAATGCTCATGTTATCCACAACACCAATAACCATAATCAAATTTTCTTATCGATTTTGATATGTTGTGTTCTTTTTCTTTTCAAAGTCATTGGTTTTCTTATCAGATCTTCATATAACTACAAGAGTTTCACCAAAAGCCTTTGTCATTTACCTTGTGTTGCCAAATCCAATTCTACTAATCGAGCAGTTGTTTTAGTTTCTTGAGCTGATATTGATGCCCTTGAATACTTTAACATAACCTTCAACTAATCATACAACGATAGTAGATGTTAAAGAAAATGCATAGTTTGGTATTCGTGTTCAACCTTACACTACAAGAAATGTATAGATTAGGGACTGCCAAAACGGTCCCCAATCCGTCCGGAAATGGGATTCGGGACCGATTAGGGACCGCAGCTCCCCGTCCGCAAATGAACGTCGCAAACCAATTTTCATCCGCAATCGGTCCGCAAATCAAACGCTAATGAGAGTCTGCAAATCGTCCGTAATTTCAGACGATAAAGTCAGTCCGGAACTCATCGGAAAATTTGCGGACCGATAGAGACCCGTCGAAAAACTTTTCGGACCGGCAGCGACCCGTCGGAAATCTTTCCGGACCGGCCGCGGCCCGTCGGGAAAATTTTCGGACGGGTTGCGCCGCGGTCTGGAAATAAGCATTTCCGGACGATCTTAGCCCGTCCGGAAATTTTTTAAAAAAAAAATAAAAACAAAATTTTAAAAACTGAAATCGAAATTTAATAAATAATATTCATACAATACTAAAATATTTCATAAAATATTACAATTACGGATTTACAAACTAGTAGGTGGCACTTGCGAATTATCATTTTCGTCGTCATCACTGTTTTCCGCCGTATCCCAATTGATTGTGGGCATGTGTGCCTTCATCATTCTCAGCCACTGCTCATGTTCCCTTCTTGATCGTTGAATTTCTCTTTGTAGAGTGTTGACATGTGAGTTTTGTTGTTCTAATTGGGTTTTCATCTCCGAGATTGTATTTTGTAACTCCTCTTTCGCGACCTTTTCCTTGCCTTTGGAGGAACTCGCATGTTTTGATGACATCCCTCCAAGACCAAAAAGACGACCTTTGTACGGTGTTACATGCTACAAAAAATATTGACATTTAATTTAAATTTAAATTATTTATAAAAAATTTATTTTAAAAATATTCTAACTTACCTCGAAATCCTCCAAAATACATCTCGTTATATTCTTCTTGAGAAAGAGTCGGTTGCGTCCCATCTTCTCGTGGCGGGATTTGGGACACTCGTTGCGATGTCATGTTCAAAACATCCTCATGAATTTTTTTCGCCCTGGCATCTACCCACGAACCGTCGAATTTTTTCTTGTTTGTACGTTCTAACAATTCCACGTACGACGGTTCACATCCTTTCTCTTGCGTCTAAAACAAATTTGATGTTTTAGCTATTAAACAAATGTGACTCGTAATAAAACTTTAAAAAATTTTAAATCTTACCATATCTTCGTAAACCTCCGCGAAAGAGCG
>CM071863.1:15659362-15684003 GCA_036759665.1 Gynandropsis gynandra
CCCAGACATTATCAGGGATCCAAACGGGTTTGCAATGTTTTAGATCATAGTCCTTCTTCGTGTCGTACACCAGATTTTTGAATCGTTTTGCTGCATGCTTTTGGAATTCGGACTTTACTAGTCCGGTTATTGCGAGATTCCAATAAAATTTTTGCTGAAAATAATGATTTAGTTATTCAATAAAATATTAAAGATAATTTTGAAATTATAATGAAGTATATATTTAAAAAATATACCACAAAAGCTTTCCACCATTGTTCCTTTATTCGGGATCGGTTTGCGTCCAGTTATAAGATAGACGATCATAATCAGCTTTCATTATCTTTGTGATATGACGATTAAGCTGCTTACGCCCAAACCTAAAAATAAAAATAAATTAAAACTTGATACTTAATTAGTTACAAAATTAATTTAAAGTTAGTTTGTACCAATGTTCGGATTTTTCATCCGGATCTACACGAGGAAGTTTGCGTTTTTCCTCGTCCATTGCTAAAAGCTCTTCAACTGTTAGTTCCTAATGCATCGGAGGCTCGTGATGCATCATCGGTTCGACCAGTGGTGGCATCTGCTGATAGAATGGATACGACATATATTGTGCCGATCCAGTCTGAAATATATTCGGATTCATAAAATCCGAATATATTGGATCCGATTGTCTCTGATGTTGTGGACCATTAGCACTTTCTTCAAATGTTGAACGATTTATGTTGTTACCACCTCTCCCAGCACGACGCGACATACTAAAATTGTAATTTTCAAGTAATTTTTATATTATTAACCGAAAATGAAATTATCACCCGATAATTAGTTTTATTCTATTTGCATTACAATATTAACTCTATGCATATCTAAAGTCAATATTTATAACAATATTGACTCTATGCATATCTAGAGTCAATATTTATAACAATATCGACTCTATGCATATCTAGAAGTTTGTCAATATTTATAACAATTTTTCATATAAACATTTGTTACAACAATTGTTCATATAGACATATAGACATTTGTTACAACAATTTTTCATATAAACAATTATTCATATAGACATATAGACATTTCTTATAACATTTTTTCATATATAACAATATATACAACAATTTTTCATATAAACATTTCATCGAACAACTTGTATACATAAAATATACCTTAAGACAACGGATGGCGGATGGCACACTGGCGGCGCGGCGGTCACTCGGCGGCGGTCTGGCGGCGACGGCGGTCACTTGGCGGCGGTGGTAACTCGCGGCGACGGTCACTCGGCGGCTGAAATTCGGCGCCGGTCAATCGGTTAGAAACGTTAGATAAAAAACTAAAAACTACAACCGCAAGAAGCTTACCTCGGCGCAACCACGACGAACCTTCGGCGGACGACTGCCGGACAGATGGCGGACGACTGGCGGACGGAAGGCGAACGGGCGTCGGACGACTGGCGGCTTTGGGGAGAAAACGGCAACAAAATCAAGTTTCGGTTGAGAGGAAAGGAAGTATTGCCGAGAATAAATAAGCATTTCCGGACGGGAGCCGCCTTCAGTCCGGAATTTTGGGACCACTTACGGACCAGACTTGCAGCCCGTCAGGAAATTAGGGACCGATTCCGGACGAGTCGCGAGCCGCGTCCGCAAATTAGAGACCGATTCCGGACGCAACTGGCTACTCGTCTGGAAATTGGGGACCGATTCCGGACGAGTTGCGAGCCACGTCGGCAAATGGCAACTGATTACCGACGAGCCAGGCGACCCATCCCGAATTTCGAGACCGTCGACCTTCTCGGTCCCTAAGCCGTCTGGAAATTTGATCCGAGGGTCGGGTTTCCACCTGAGGGTCGGGTTTCGACCCGAGGGTGGGGTTTAGTTAATACAATTCATTCATAAAACATTATATATATTCGTTAATACAATATAAAGATAAAAAATAACAATTTAAACGTCCGAATTTGATTTAGAGTCACATAATTCTTCTCTCGATTCTTCTGATTCTGCATTTGATTTAAATTCTTCATCTTCTTCGTTTCCTTCTATCGTTTCATCTTCAATTTCTTCGACTTCACCATGTGCCAATGCTTCAATTGTAATTTCATCAATAGCAACAATCTCGGTGGTTTGTTGTTGCATGGCCAATTGTTGTTCTTCTGTGTTGTCGATAAATTAACCCCTTGGAAATATTTTCATTGCAAAACGCCAACCTGAAGATCGTCTGATGTGTGGATATAAAACATAACAAACTTGATCGGCTTGTGACGCAAGAATAAAAGGCTCGTATTTTGCATATCTTCTTGTAGAATTAATTTCTACAACACCTAATTTGTTTATTCTTGTTCCGCGCCCGTTTATTGGATCGAACCAATCACATCGGAATAACATCACTTTTAAACCGATATAACCTACAAAAAATGGCAAATATAAGCCGAAATATTTGAAAATTTAACACATCGGAATAACATCACTTTTAATACCTGGATATTCCAATTGCAAAATCTCATTCAAAATCCATAAAAATCTAGTTCGTCGGTCGATTCACAATAGCTTTCACCTTTCACACATACACCGTAGTTCATAGTTGACTTCAATTTTTCGTGCTCGTAAGTATGAAAGTGGTAACCATGTGTAAAATATATGGGCCAACTCGTAACTTTTAGAGTTGGTCCTTTAACAAGATCGCGTAGCCATAACAGGTGATTGCCAATCTCAATCTGCATATAATGAAAAAATCATCGATATAAACGTCTTATCCCTTTGGAGAACTCTCTTCCTTTAACAATAATATATATATCTATCATTTACTTACATATTGTCTTATCCATGTGGAGAAATCTCTTTCTTTAAGCTCTTGGAGTTGAGATTCATCAATATTCATGTATGTATTCTTCAATACATCATCGAACATCCTGAATAATGTCAGAAACATTATATTAATATTACAAATAAAATACGCATACGCAATTAAATCTATATATTTATAGGATATTACCTTTCAAAAGGCCATAGATATTCAGCAATTGAGTAAAACATACATATGTGCGATGTGTATATCTCGTTGTGATAGCCATATCTCATTCGCCTTACCAGATGTTCGACCAACCCCGCAAAAAATATCTGGAACATCTGGTACTGGATATGAAAATGTCACACCACCATCAAAACATCTATCTGGATTTCTACTTCGCGTTTGAACATGTGGTTAGAAGTAGTAAGAAGTGAAGAACGATATCTCCTCATTCACGTATTGTTCAACAATTGAACCCTCTGGACGAGCTTTTTATTTGGCTATTTCTTCAAATGGAACATAAATCGCTCGAATGGATACATCCAACGAAATTGAACTGTACCTCCTAATGCGGCTTCGTGTGGTAGATGAACTGTCAGATGCTCCATAACATCAAAGAATGATGATGGAAAAATCTTCTCCAAATTGCATAGTACTGTAACAATGTTACTTTTAAATCTTCGAACCACATCTACACTTAAGTTTCTCGCACGTAAATCCCGGAAAAATATGCCAATACCTGAAAATTCAAGTATATTAATTAGTTTATTTTACAATTAATATTTCTATAATTTATAAAATAATCATGTTACCTCCAATTGCTTCGTGTGCATGCTTGTCCATCAATTCAGAAAAACATATGGGAAGTAGTCGTTGCATGAATACATGACAATCGTGACTTTTCATCCCTGATAACTTCCCTCCATGAATATCGACGCACCTTCCGATGTTAGATGCATAACCATCAGGAAATTTCACGTCTTCCTTCAACCAATTCAAAAATTTATATTTTTCCTCATTAGACAATCTGAATATCGGAACTGGAGCTTTACCATCTCCACTTATATGTAACTCCTTCCGTGAGCAATACTCTGCGAGATCCTTCCGTGATTTAATGTTGTCCTTCCTTTTTCTTGTGACATTCATTACTGTATTGATGATATTATTGAAAAAAAATTTCTCTATGTGCATGACATCAAGATTGTGGCGAAACTTCAGATTTTTCCAATACGGAAGATCCCAAAATATGCTCTTCTTGTACCAATTATGGGTAATTCCATAACCATCAATTCTCGGATGATTGTTTCCTCCGCAATCTATACTCCTAGGAATACCCAAAGCGAGAAGTCGTTCATACAATATCTCTTCGCCAGTCAATATTGGAGGAGGAGATTTCCGCACAACAATATTCCTTCTGAAATTCCTCTTGTTGAATCGTAATGTATCATCAGAAGGAAGAAACCGGCGATGACAATCAAACCAACTCCTCTTTCGTCCATACTTCAACTGAAAAGCATCTGTTCCCCCCATGCAATATGGACAAGCCAATCGACCATGCGTTGTCCACCCAGATAGCATACCATAAGCAAGAAAATCACTTATTGTCCACATTAGAGCACCTCGTAATATAAAATTTTGTCGTCTCGAAACATTGTACGATGGAACTCCCTTCCATAATTTATTCAATTCTTCAATTAGTGGTTGAAGAAATATATCCAAACTTCTTCTCGGATGATTAGGCCCGGGAATTAATATTGTTAAGAACAAAAACTCACGCTTCATGCACATATCTGGTGGTAAATTATACGGTGTCATAATAACTGGCCACAACGAATAATTTCTCCCAGACATCCCGAATGGATTAAAACCATCAGTGCAAAGGCCTAAATAAACATTTCGACTCTCAGCTGAAAAATCAGGATATACCTTGTTAAAGTGTTTTCACGCCTCACCATCTGAGGGGTGACACATTTCTCCGTCAGGACTTGAATGCTCGGCATGCCATCTCATGTCGCTTGCAGTCTTCTCCGATTGATACAATCTTTTTATCCTGTCTGTAATTGGCAAATACCACATACGACGAAACGAAACCGATTTTCCATTTCTTGTCAAATAAAATCGATCTTTTCCACAAAATCGACAATTGACCAAATCCGAAGTTTCTTTCCAGAAAATCATACAGTTGTCTTGGCAAACATCAATCTTTTGATACGACAATAAACCCAATGATCGCATCATCTTCTTTGTTTCATAATATGACTCGACTGCATTATTATCTTCGGGCAAATAATCTCTAACTAATTGCGATATAGAATCCATGCAATTCTGAGAAAGATTATTTTATGTCTTCAAATTCATCAACCGTGCAAATAAAAACAACTGTGATAGACCACTTCTACAACATCATAGAGTGGATGCTTAACACTTTCTAACATTTCAAAAAAAGTGCTTCTTCATTCGGATCTTCTTCAATATTTTCATATTCGTTTCTTTCAACGAACGCATTTTGTACCATTTTTACATAAGGGTTTTCTACATCTTGAAAAGTCTGAGACACTTCATGATTTACGATAACCCTACTAAAATTTTCCACAACATTACTGGGTCGTGGTGCAAAATTCTCTTCATGAGATAACCAAATAAAATAATTTGGAGTAAACCCTCTTAAATAGAGATGTTCAAACGTTGTTTTCTCATTAACGAATTTTTCATTTTTGCATTTTATACATGGACAAACCAACTTACCATTTTCTCTATAAACTTGTTGATTTGTCGCCACCATCATAAACTGTGTAAGGCCTTCTACAAACTCATTCGATACACTTTGAGTTTCCGGATCAATTCTTCTATACATCCACTGTCTCGAAACGAAAATATTCGATCTCGACGACGATGCCATTATAATCACAAACAATAACGAGATTTAAAGAGAAATATATGAGTTTTGTGTGTGAAAAACGGGTAGATGATGAGTGATTAAATAGAAAATTTTAAGACCGATTCGGGACGGATTGAGGACTGAGATTAATATTTCCCGAATAAACGTCCCAAATACGTCTGCAATTTGCGGACTGGCATTGAATCGGTCCGCAAATTGCGGACTGGCATTGAATCGGTCCGCAAATTGCGGACTGGCATTGACTTGGTCCACAAACCATCCGTAATTTGCGGACTGGCTTTGAAATCGGTCCGCAAATTGCGGACTGGAGTTAAATCGGTCCGCAATTTGTGGACTGGCTTTGAATCGGTCCGCAATTTGCGGACCACCTTGTAATGAGTCCCAAATCCATCCCCAATTACGGACGACTTAGGGACTACTTTGCAGTCTGCAAATTTGCGGACAGATTAGGGACGGATTTATTTTTTAGTCCTTAAGTAGTCCCTAATCCGTCCCTAAATTTAGGGACGGATTGCTCAGTCCGCAAATTCAGTCCCGAAATCCGAATTTTCTTGTATTGTTAACTTAAAGATTTTTAAGTCAAACAACAACTAATGAAATTTTGATCTTAAATTCTCCTAAATAGATTTGTGTTCATTCATTCTAAATAATAACAATATTTGCATGAGATACATTTTATTTGGTAAAAAATGTTCAACATACATCTTCTCAAGAAACTTCCACATCTCAAATGTTTGTTTTTCATTTATTATTTTTCTGAGGATATGATCAGTTAGACACAATATGATCATATTTCTTACATTTTTTTCTTTGTTCCAATGGGATTCTTGATTTTGTTCTTTTGACAGTTTTGGTTTCATGTTCTAGATTAAATATTGAACCAACCCCAATGATTCCAGATACTTCAATTGTTGCAATACCTTTTTCCAAGAGGAGTGTTCTTGCTTCCCCTCTTGTTCCAATATGTTTTTCTTATGATATTATCATCAAGGACCGTATGTAGGCACGCATTCTCTAAGATGGCCCAAACTTTTGCTCTAAACAACATGACATCAATTTTACTATAAAAAATTTTCATCTTCAATTTCCAAACCACTAGTGATGCCATCCTCACTATTCTTTCTCGAATCTTCTTCAAAAAATATGAAGTAATGGTTGCACACTACAACATTTTCTTCTATAATTTACCACGAGTTTTAGACTATCAATTCTACATCGAGATGTCTTTTTCCCAACAAGAATCGTATCGGATTTTGACTGACCTCGTTCAGTCCAAGATCACTTGAATTGTATTAAGAATCTCTTGTGAAGGATATACATATTTCCATCTAAACTCTGATACCAATTGTAAGAGATTTTATCTTAGTTCTCTTTGTTTAACCTTGTTGTTCCTCCCAATAACCTTTTGTTGGTTGCATTAACAAAAACCAAAAAGCAAAACCATAAAGCAATGGCATGACAAGACTTTTATGTGTTCCTAGTATTCATGAGAAGAAAGGTATGTCACCCCGAGTGTTTCTCAACGTGGACTTCAATATCAACTTATACAATCGTGCTCCCTATAGCTCTATATTGAAAACTCAAGAACTTGAAAAAAGTACTCCAAAAATGAAAGTAATAGAATATATAAAAAAAGAATACTCGACTTACATTAATTAAACTCCCAACGACCATCTAAGAAGAAAATATAATATTTCCATAATACCATCACTCATAAAGCACATCGTTTCCCTAAACCTTGAACCTTCCTTCTTGAGTTGGTCTCTGAAGGTTCTTCTGCATAAGGTTCTACAGACTACCCAAATCCATAATTATAGATGTTAATATCCGTTCTTAGTTAATTAATGAACTTTTATTTTGGTAAAATAATTATATGGTTATTTCAAATATTTTTTATACTTATTAATAAAAGATGGATATATTTTGTCAATGTTAAGTAAACTTGTTTGATTTCGTTGAACAATGCTTGTGTGATTAAACACTAATTGAGCTTGAATGAAAAATTGAAGCAAAAGAAAGAATGCAACACATTGAGAAATATGTGTCTTGATAGTATTTTCATTATTCGATCTTGAGAGAGATTACAAAAATACATAACTTTTTCCAATGAATATACATCATAAGAAGACGTAACTAAAAATTAAAAATCTTTAAATCCTAGCACCAATTGTTGAACATGATGATAATGTTTCAGTTTTTTCACACTCTTGAAATAAGGGATGAAAGACACACATGCTATGCACATGTTCAACCAACTCTAAACGTAATTAGTTAATTTTTTGTTGCCTCAAACCATCCAAACCAAACAAAACCAAAAAAAAATTCAAGATTAAACCAACAATTCTCCACCTTAATCTTCAATACTAGAGAAATGGAAATTTGATTATTTTGTTTATATTCATCATTTCTAATTTATGTAAGCTTGAAATGTGATTCTAAAGACATTTGTATTGCTTTAGCATCACTTATTCCGAAGATTTTCACTACCTTTTCAAGATAGTTTCTTTCTAGTAAAGTAAGAACTCTTATGATGTCCATCTAGAAGCTTGATCGAGAAGAATCTTCTTTATCATGTTTACATCATCTAAACTATTGGAAGCTATTAGCATATCGTCAACATATAATATCAAATATATTGTAAGTACATATCATCTTTGATTTAAAATCTCGAAGTTCATTGCAGATAAAAGACTCTTGTTAATAATGTGAATGGTTGGTCTAATCCAACATCAGATAAAAGGGAACTTACTTTATAAGTATAGTTCTATTCGTGTGTTTCGTTGACCATTTTTGTTTTGTGTATATGTGCAGATTGATATTAAAAATTCCCATTTTCCTTACATAATTCATCAAATTGTTGACGAATTCAAAGCCATTATTTGTTCTGATGCATTTTAGTGAGTTTCTTGTTTGCGTCTCAACCAATTTCCTCCATTTGATCGTTATTTCCTATGAGTACTCTCATTTCTATGAATAGGTTTAACTCTTGAAACCATTATTGTCGCCATATGGTGTGTACACTCTACTAATCTTAATGGTCTTGATTAGAGATTGTTAGCACTTTTATTTCAGATTCTACAATCCATATTATCAGCACTTTTGTTTCATATTTTACAACCTAACCATTTCATCTATCTGTTTGTTTAGTCCCATCTACAAAAACTTCTTCATGTTGTTGCAATCCTTCTTGAAGTGTATCTCCTTTCTACAATACCAGCAACTTGAGTTCTATTACCCTTTGCCTTTGGATATTGATTTCTTTTTATGAGAGTGGTCTAATCCTTCTTTATTTCCACTTCTTCCTCTAACTACCAAATTGTTTGTCATGTTCCTTTTTACCTTGGTTGCTAAATCTAGCTCCTTTGAGTAAGCAGCTCTAGTAATATCATCTAACGTGATTGTCTCCTTTTGATTATATTTTGGAGTATCCTTTAGTTGCACATACTAATCGGCAATGAATTCAACAAGAACAAACAATGGCCATCTTCTGATATCTCTATTTTCAAGTTTATAAGATTGGTGACCATTTTCTTTAAGACGCTTACATTTTCTTCCATTGTCTTCAATTCATCCATCTTAAACCTATAAAAATTTGGCTTGATTTTACTTAGTAAATATTTGTGTGAATTCATGCTCCAAAGCTCGCGAAGTGCTCGATTTGTCTGCTCATGCTTCAATTTTCTCATAATTTAGTCGCTTAATCATAGTAATATCAGATTTCTTACCTTTCTTTTGCTTTCTTGCCTTAACTACATAGATGAATCCTTATCTGCACCTTTTTCCCATATTTCTCTTTCAACCAACGGTGCATCCTCACTCTTGACATGATTAGTATCTGATAATTCATCACTCAACACATCATATAACTTTAAAATTTCAAGATTCACTAGAATCATACTTCTCCACATCCAGCTCATTATCGCAACCATACACCTAGATTTCTCGAGCATTTGAGTTCCTAGTAAGCACCAAGAACCAAATTTCCTTGCAAAGAACATGCATGTGATCTTTGAAACTCTTGACTTGTGTCAAGATTTTGATCTTACTAAAGGACATACAAGTTCTCGACTAGGCTCTCAATTTTTCAAGGTTATGGTAGTAAGCTTATTTGATTGCGTTGAACAATACTTGTTTGATTAAACACTACTTTATCTTGAACAGAGAAATGAAGCAGAAGAAAGAAAGTAGCACACCGAGAAATACATGTTCGGATCCCTAATCCCTGATGTGGCGTCTTCTCATAAGAGAGGGATACCACATAAGATGCATGTGGTATGAATATGTTCAACACTAAACCGCATCGGTTAAATTTTAGTTTTTTCAAACCATTCAAATCAAATTAAACCAACCAGATTCAATATTAAACCAACATATATCAATAATTTTTTCTGTTTTATATCAATGCGGATATATCTAAAGAAAAGGTAAAATAGAGGTTTAGGCAAAATGATTATGTGATATGTAATTTGATTCATAAGATGCCCCATAATTTATGTGAAGTTTGATATTAGAACAATTATTAAAATTCTTGGAACAAAATGAATTAATTCTAAAGGTTTGGGTTAAAAACGTTATTTTCCAGAAATAGAAAGGAAACAAAAATTGGCATTGAAGAATACAAGGGAAAGCTGAGAAAACGTTCAAGAAAGGGGGAAAACGAACCAGCGAGCAAGGGAGGGAGAGGACTTGGTCGGGAGTAATATGGCGAATCTGCCTCAGTCTCTTTCAATGGGCACGCCGTACGGTGGTCCCAGCACGTCGGTTCAAGTTGTCGCTGGAGCTCCGGCGAACAAAGATCGGAAATTGGCGTCGGCGGAGCAATTGGTTCTTGATCTCAGCAATCCTGATCTCAGAGAGAATGCGCTTCTCGAACTCTCCAAGGTAAGCTCTACTAATCTAGGGTTCTTTTCTCGCCCTCGTCGGTTTTGTTCCCTCAGAGCTGCAATTTGATAAGATACGTGGAGACGTTTTGCAAGGAAGATGACGAGTGAAATTTCGAAATTTGGGAAACATTTCTTATCCGATGGAAAGGAGGGAGTTAAATTCTGCTCTAAACTATTTGCGTTACGGAGAATGGTTTCGACATCAGAAATAGGGTTTTCATTTGTCTTTGTTTATTCTTGTAGAAAAGAGAGTTATTTCAGGATTTGGCTCCGTTGTTGTGGAATTCTTTTGGTACCATTGCTGCGCTGTTGCAGGTATGGGAATTTGTGTTCTTTAGTTATTTTAGTAACTTTTGTTTTTTTTTCCTTTCTGATAAATGCTCTTTGATGGATTGTGGCTTTAGACCTTTGATGGATTTGTGGGCTTCATACTGAATTATGATTACTACCTTGTGTTTGGAGTGGTACTAATTGTTTTCTCTTCATGCTTACAGGAGATAGTTTCAATCTACCCTGTTCTTTCACCTCCAAACCTGACTCCTGCTCAATCAAATCGTGTCTGTAACTCACTTGCCCTTCTTCAGGTAATGGAATCTGCTCCAGATAGGGTTTTTTTCCCTTTTGGGTCATTGGTATCCATCTTTTAATCAAGAGTTTTTTGTTATTGCATGATCGATTACAAGTTTATATATGTGGCAACTTTGTCAAATTGCTGATTTACTTGCTATCGTGTTGTTGAACAATGCAGTGCGTAGCTTCTCATCCTGACACGAGAATGTTATTTCTCAAGGGTAATTTCCTCGCTCATTTTGAGGCTAACTTAAATTTGGATGTAATTGCAGTATTAAGAATGTCTAACTTACTTAAATTTGGATGTAAACCTTTCTTTCTTTGGAAATTTTATTAAGCGTTTGTGGACGGTTACTTGTGTTGTGTATATTTCTGATATATACTGTCTCGATTTATCTTAGGAAGCAGTATCTTGTCTGACTGCTGCTAGATGTTTTTAATTGAGGGGTTGTGGCGAATGATGAACTCCATCTGAGATATGACAGTCTCTTTGCTCAATTGCAGCTCATATTCCTCTGTATCTGTATCCTTTCCTTAATACAACAAGTAAATCAAGACCTTTCGAATACTTGCGGCTTACTAGCTTAGGAGTCATTGGTGCCCTTGTGAAGGTAATTTGCCCTGTCTCTTTGCTCTATGGCTAATGCTTGTATATTTCCATTCGAATTCAACAGTTTCATTTTTTTGTTTTCAAATCTTAGATCTCCAATAACTGCATATAGTTTTTTTTTTTTTTGCAACAAATTAGGTGTGATTCGACTAAAATTAGGTGTCGGAGTGGGAGGAACAAAAAACTCTTTCTATGAGAGCAAGTACTAAACATATATAGTAGTCTTGTTTTCCAAATTAATTCAGACTCTGATTGACGGGTCATCCAGTATTCTTGAAATATTCCTCATTGTACATTGCGACTTTTTTTGACCCACATACACTTCGTCTGGTTAGATAGGCAAGTAAATAGTAACTTCTGTTAGTTTTAAAAATGTCAAAACTTATTCAAATTAATTGTTGAATGTCCAACTGTAGTAAGCCTTATCTAAATGATAGTTGACCTGATCTTTGTGCTCCGTTGTCTTGGGGCTCTGTAGAATTTGCCAAGTAATGCTCTTTCTTTTTTGTGAAAGTGTGGCACTTTTGTATTCGAAATAGCTGATTCTGTTGATGTTGTTAACCAGGTTGATGACACAGAGGTCATTAGTTTTCTTCTTTCCACTGAAATTATACCTCTGTGTCTTCGTACAATGGAAATGGGCAGCGAGCTATCAAAAACAGTAAGTCATTGAACTTGTAATTCCACTTTATTATGGTGAAATTGGCTTTTCTTTCATTTTGTTGTGGTGCCCAAATTTTACTCTCAGGCGATTATTGATACGCTGCATAATCATGTTTTGGCATTTAATCATCTTCCACTATGTGAAATGCTCATCAGATTTATTTAAATTAGGAAAAAAATGTTGGCCATCCTTTTTGTTTCTTGTAACTTGCTGAGAGATAGATGCATTCTTACTGTTTCATTTTTTTTTATCGAAATTTCCTAAAGAGAGGATGGAGAATTATTGGAACCAAAAATGTGCAATGGGTTGTATATCTGTTAACGTGTTGTGATGGCAGGTTGCAACATTTATAGTTCAGAAGATCTTGTTGGATGATGTGGGCTTGGATTACATCTGCACAACGGCGGAGAGGTTTTTTGCGGTTGGCCGTGTTTTGGGCAACATGGTTGCATTACTTGTGGAGCAGCCGTCCCCACGGCTTTTAAAGCATATAATCCGTTGTTATCTACGTTTGTCAGACAACCCAAGGTTGGTTCACTCAAAACTAAGTAATGTTATTTATTTTTGTTCAGTTTATAATTCTCAAGCTTTGTCTGCATTATCCAGAGCTTGTGCTGCGCTGGGAAGCTGTCTCCCTGACTCGTTACGTGATGGATCCTTTAATGGTTGCCTACGTGTAAGTTCGATTGGTTTACTGGTTTTCCGATTGGTTGGAGTGTTTTTAGGGTTTAGTACATGGAAGTAATTCTGCATGAAACTCTGCTTCTCAGGAGGATCAAACCGCAAGAAGGTGGCTGCAGCAGTTGCTTCACAATGTTGGAGGTGGCCGAGTCCCAACACTTCAAACTGGAGGATTCGATCACATGCTTGTGAGCTGAAAATGGATTGTCAAGTTTCAGTTTTTTTTAATCTCTTTGTATTCTGCAATACATAGATGGACACAAAATGTGTAGACTTTTTCTATTTGAAGATCACCGTTGTAAAGTCAGCAGTATTTTCTTGGAAAAAACTTGGATTTGACAATTACAAGTGAGACTTGTTTGTTAAAATTTCATATGAAATGGAAACGATCTCGTCTTTACTCACAACAAAAGGAAAATAACCACATGACGTCACCGAATATTGGTGAACATAGAAAGAAACTACAGACTCACCTACATTGCCCTATCTCGAACTGAACAGTGCCCTTCATTCTGACTACCCTCTAGACTGGCACGATTGGTTTCTCTAATTGTGAATACATGGTTCTGGATTTTATGACTTCCCAAGATTTATTGTGTAACACTTAACAATTATATATATAAAATGAGTTTTTTCTTTCACTTTAGTGTTGTCACATCAGCACAGTGAAAAAAAAAACTCTTCTCAAAGCTTTTTCATTGCATTCAATTCCACAGTAAAAAAACTTCTCTCTCTTCTCCGCCTCTGATACAGTGAACCCTTCAATACGGGGAATCACATTCAATTTCATTGCCCTACCTTCTTAGTAAAGAGTCTATCTTCAACCTTCGTCGTTATCTCTCCATCTTTCTCGATCTGGATGGGTAAATCACCGTCGGTGTAAACCTCCATCCCTCTAGATTCATCGCCAATAAAAGCCTTTTTCAAATCAAAGAACACACTCATATTGATCTCGTCTTCTAAAACAACGTATTCACACTTGAGAAGATATGGATTAATTTTTTCTCATCTTGATTCCTCTCTCCCTCTTGCTCTCATGATTCGAAGAAGGTATGATTCTTCCTCTCCCTCTTCCGCTTCATCTTCTTTTGTATAAATCTAAAGGAATACGGCGAAGTCTTCTATTCTCCATCTTCCTCGATACTTTCTCTCCCTAGTCTTTTATTGTTCTCAGAAGGTTCAATATCTCCGTTAATGGTAAATGCCATTGTGTTTTATCCTGATTCGGTGGATTTTAGGCGAGTCTGATTGCGAGAATGGAAGGCGATGATGTCATGTGTCCACCATGGCTGGTGTCGATGCTCCGAGCTAAGTATTTTATATGTTGCTCTGTCCATTTCGAGTCCAACAATACGGTCGGACGCGGTAAGTTCTCTTACTACCTATTGGAGGGATAATCTGAATCGTGAATTTGATATCAGATTGTTCTGTCTGAGCTTGGCAGCAAAGTGTTAACGTCAAGTTTCCTCGGGAGGATGCTTATCATTTCCAACCTCGATTGTTCGGAAAGGTACTTGCTTGAGTTTATGATTTTCACGAAGGAGGGAAGAGGTACCACGAAGGTTAATTCCTCTCGATTTGAGTTTATGATTTTGTCAGTTGTCGATTTCCCTCGCACATGGCCAAACTGACTGGTGGTTGTTCAAACCCGCGTACTATTATCTTTCTAATATTCTCTTTCACTCAATGATTCATCTATCTTTCTCTTTTCTTTGTCAAATTTGGAGTTAATGTCGCGTGTTCATTCTTCTTCTCCAGATATCTCTCGAGAAGCTCTAAGGGGAAAAACTGAGGTTTTCCATGCAATTCGAAGCATTTCATCGAATTTTGGAAAAGCGTAGAGATGCATCAAAGGAAGAAGATGTATGACACAGGTAGATTCTTTTCGATTTGGTGTTGCAGTGGTAGAGAATGTGATTACTTTTACTTTTAGTTGAAGAGTGACAATTGGGAGAAGTGAGGAGAGAGGTAGTAACTTTCCAAACCAATGGAGTTTGTTGGAGCTGAATGATCCATTGATTAGTAGCTACTCAGTTTGATGTCGCTAAATTGATTATCCTATTAATTCGAGGTCATTCAGGGGACATTCAGCCAAAGGTATATTCTAAAAATTGGATTTTGGTGGCATGTATATGTTTCTCACACTTGGTTTCTTTGCTCATGAATATGGGTATTTATTTTGATGTGTTTCTTCTTTTTGGTGTCTTTGCTTGAGTTTTTCCTGGCAGTTCGAAGCATTTCATCAAATTTCCAAATTTTAGTTTCTACTCCATGCCTTTTTTTCCCTCCTTTTCGCTAATACTCAGATGCTCGAGATGTTACTGATTCCATCCAACCAAAACAAAACACCAGAAGGATTTTACCCTTTCATTCGCAAAGCAAACGTCTATGTAGCAGATGAAACCAAATGAAGGTCAAAGAAAAAGGCTGTATTCTGTGGCAGATGCAAAGAATTAAAGGTCGTAGAGAGAGACCTAGGAGAAGTGAATAGAGAGGAAACACTGTTCCAAGCTCAAGGAGTTCGTTGAAACTGAATTAGCCTAGTGTGATTAGTATCATAATCATCAAGATAACTCAACCGAGGTATGATTTCACATTTATTAGTATCACAGTAGAACTTGGTGTGTTGTTCTTTGATAGCAAACGAGGTAAATATATCATACATCTATGAGTATAATCACTTTTCAAAATCTGCTAAAGGTTCAATGCAGGATCACTGTGACCGAATCAGTTAATAAAACATATGTGCTTTCTAAGGCTCTTTTAAAATAAAAATGCTAATCATTTGAGCTTTATCCAATATCATCTTTTCATGGTAATTTTCGATTTAAGAGATTTAAAATATTATTTTCCGTTTAAATGTAATGTTAGGTCAAGGGCAAGAGCATGCAACTGACTCAACAGTTGCAGTCTCTCTAGATCGGTACCAAATCTTGCCTTGTTTTAGTTTTTTCTAAATTGTGTTGCAGCAGCGATCGTGTACCCTGCCTTGGCCTAGCAGGTAACAACACATTTTTCATGCCTCCTTTGCTATCAACGGTGATGATATTTTGCTTTTGTGAATGTGTTCCTGAAGCTACAGTAGTGAAGCGTTGACTAAGGGATTTCGCAGGTCTATTGAAGATGTTTGAAAAATTGTATGTTTTTTAAATGTTATACATAATTCATTAATTCAAAACATTATCATGATATTTGATATACGTAATGATCAATATAAATGCACAAATGCTAATTTTCAATGTAAAAGTTTAAACAATAGATTTATAAGATAATGTAAACTAACACTACAATTTGTTCATAATATCTTTGAAATTTTTAAAATACAATTTTTCGGAGAAAGTGATTAAATGATTTAGACATGAGTTTCTTGCCGTATTGTTTTTTCTAACGGCATAAATTTTGAGGACTAAATTTAATTTATAATATGATTAAAAAATAATTATTGAGATATGGACATAATTTGAGAATCTTTAAAACTGACTTATGTTTCAAGTTTTTGATTGTCTTTAGATTTTGATTTGTATAATACAAAAAATGAATTTTTAATTAAAAAATTTATTTCCAATAAAATTAGTAACATGTACGTGTGTTTACTGAGATAGGCTTTGGAGAAAACACATTGGGTCTATCTTGCATTGCTCTCCCTATATAATTCCAAATGATTTAGTATTTCATGTCACTTTGGATTAGTTGTGATTGTTATAAAGAGATCAAGGTTACCATACCATTTGCACAGAGTCATGCATCATGATTGTTTTCAACCATATATCTTGATCATCTTGTAAAAGAAAGAGGTAATATAATTCTTATACCTATAAATTTACTGTATCTGCCAGCTTTACCAATTGCATCAAATACATTATTATATATATCAAAATGAAGTTTTTTTAAATTGTTTCGAGCCCAACGAATCTGTTATTGTTCAATGGTCGTGTGTGCATCAACCACATATTGTTGGAAGATATGACATTTTTTAATGATTTTAGTTCCTTCTGATAACGTTTGTATAAGATAAACATAATAATCCCTCATGGTGACAAATGCTCATTTTACTTTTATGGTTGTATTTGCATAGGGTATGTCCTAATAAAAGTCGGTTTGACTATAAGGAAAAAATGGAGGATATTTAAAACTCATCAAGAAAGGTTCTTGATATGAATGGTTAACCAAAAGGTTTCAATTGTAAGACAAACATATCTTGCCCCAATTTTTTTATGAAAGATCTCTGACAATTAGACCAACGAATTAATCCCTTGTACGTAACGACACGTCGGTTCAAACATGAAGACCCAACCTGTGGTACCGATAGTAACCGAATCAGTAATCGAGAAATCCATGTGGGGAATAGGAGTAGTGATCGACGCTAGTGGTACTTCATAAATGGAGGAGTTTATCTCGGTCAAGAAATAGGACATTCCTTAAGAATAGACATTCTTTGGCATTTCTTCTCTGTTGTTGATCACGTCGGTATGTTTATATTTTTGTTATTTATATATTTAGGATAGAACGCAAATGAATAAAGACTTTGAAATATTTCTTTCAAAACTATAATGTTCATATATCTATAATTATCTATATTTATAAATTTTTTTTATCTTGTAAACAATTTATTTTGTTAAGTAATTTTACTTGTATTGCCACACCCTTTTCGTATCATAAATAATTTAACAAAAACTTAATGTTTTAACAATATACATATATATATATGTTGAATATAGTCAAGAAAAAAGTTGTATTGGCCTACCATGATTTGCTCTGTTTTTATACCACATTTAAGATCAATCCATGGTTTCGATGGACTTCTAATCCATGGCGAGTCTTCACTTTTTATAGAATAAGAACCTTTCATATGATCAAATTTTTCTTTCGTTTCAGTTCCATGTTATGGCATAAAACGATATCGTTTTCGTTCTCTTGCATCCTTACAATGACCCGTAAATTTTGGCAAAAAATATGAAAATTGTATATGTACTTTGATAATCTATAATGGTGTCAAGTTAAAACATTGACAATGTCAAGAAAAACACTTTTCCTTACCAATTACAACATCTTAGATCAGTTATACATTGGTTGCAAGAGAAACCATTGAATTTTTTACCTGAAGCCACTTAGTTCTTTCCCAAGAAAAACAATGGAGGAAAAAGCAATCTGGAATTGAAGTTCCACGGATCATATATGAACCTAAAACTACTGGATCGATATAAACTCAAAATCCGTAGAGTTTTAAATCACCTACCTTACACTTTGCAAGGGACAAAAAAGGCGATATCATCTTCGGTTGAACTGATTCGGGCAAAACTAACTCTCATTACAGTGTTCTCTTAGGAGCTAAAGTGGCTTCCCTTGTCTCTATTTGAAGTTGTTAGCTCTAACACTTGAAGATATGCCTGTCAAATTTCGAATAATGAGTTAAGTTGATGAGTGACAACGTGGTTCAGTTCTATTTCAAAGTTGCTAAGGAGGTGATGATCTATGGAAACACATCTTGATTTAAAAGGAAACCAATGATGTTGCATTTGAGAGAAGAGAGAGAGAGCACCATCAAGATCTTGAGACCTACCCAAATGGGACGATAATGTAACCTCTTCAATATCTGCACAACCATAATAAAAAAATGGAAGGATTACTGCCATGATTACGCATATAGATGGATGATGCATCTATTGCACAAATAAGAAGATGTCATTGATTCAAAATATACAAACCCATGAAAGTAACCTTTATTGAATAAATCAGCTCTCGTTATTTGGGTCTTACGGGGGCAAAAACCTAGATCCATCGTGCTGCATTGTTGACGAACTCAAAATATTATTGTTATTAGAGAGATTACATGCTTCAAAATTCTCGGCCTTTGCAGGTTTTTCAACCAATTCTCTTAGTATCATGGACTTTAAATTGGGATGGTAAACACATTTCCATCGAGTTTAAGTATTCAGGACCACCTAGATGTTTAACAGAAAACATATTAAGTTCAAAGTAGTACCGTATGTTATCCTAGGATTTAGCTGCATTGGTTCAGGTTGTGGTTTGCGTCGTCTTGCATTGTGATCTGTAAGATACATGCGACAACTGTGTTTCTTCTCATCAAACCTTTGACACTAAAACAAATGATCATAATATCATATCTCAGCTCTTATATAAATTACAATTATACTGAAAAAGTTGGAAAACAACAGCGAAAATGTCGATAAAAAATCATTATTATTGGAAAAAACTTAATAGCCTTTACCTGCTACAATGTTGGCAGAACCGTCGTTCTAGGCAATCAACGACGTCTATTGGGCACTTCGAATGGATGTCACGAACCCTATGTTTTCGATGATAGTGCTATACTGATGAGAGATCAAGATTACAACCTTCAACCTCACAGCGAGGATCTTGTAAACTCAAATAAATGGATTTAGCTCTATCTACCGAAGATGTAGAAGACATGAGGCTCATAGGAAGCTTTAAACTTTTCATGTTGGTTCCCGCACAAACATCTTCAATGTATGTTCTCTTATCAAGTTCTAAATCGAGAATTGGCTCACCAGAACTAAAGGAAGCTTCGAGACTCAGAGAAGGATCTATTCCCTTAGCCAACTTTTCACAATTGTAGAGATCTTCAGGAAGACCTTCATAAAAGCAAAATATTCCTCTTGAATATCAATGTTCCGTGTCGTTCCTCAAATCATTTCTCAAAACTACAGATCTATCTTAGAAACCATGAGATGCATCAATATGTAAAGATCAACCCCAATTACAATCAAAATAAAGTAACACCGAAACAAAGGCTATTCTCGATTTAGATAAGCCCCAATATCACAAAAAAAAAACCTTGTACTGACACTGAAATCGGCACCGGACCCGAATTCACCGAAAAAGGAAGAAGAAAAAGATGGAGAGTTCATCTTCAACTCTTTTCCTGTAATCCTTAATCATCTTCACAAACTCATTGAGACCATATAACCTTTGACACCAAAACAAATGATCGCAATATCATATCTCACCTCTTATATAAATCAAAATTATACTAAAAAAGTTATAAATAGCAGCGAAAATATCAGAAATTGTATTACCTTCAAAACAACATCAACAGTCTCATACGTAACAATGGTGGCTTCAATATCACCTTTATGCCCTTCCATATATCCATTTGACAGGTTAACACACATGGAAAAGAAGCATATCATTCGAAGATATAAACGTAAGCCCATTTGTGATAAAAGCTTCTCATATTCCAAGATCCATTGACAACAGAGCAAATAGTTTACCGCAATTTGATTTGAAAAAGAGATGAGAATTATCGATTCCTTTGTCGATTTATGCCAATATGTCTTCCTAGACACTATATATTTATTGTTACTTTTGTCGTAATGTTGTGCGAAGGTCGACGAGAATATGTCGATCCCCGACGATTTCACCAGCGATTTCATATTTAATTACGTGCTTCATTTGGTTATATCTAACTTCTTTTTACATAAGAATGTTTTCATCTTAAATTTTAAAGAAACTGAACTAATATCTAGATAATAACCGAATCAATATCCGAATAATAACTGAACCAAACCGAATTAATTAGAGTTCGAATTATTTTGGTTATCATATTTTGTTATACATAACCAAACCGAATTAATTAGAGTTCGAATTATTTTGGTTATCATATTATAATATGATTATTATTTGTACAAATCCGAATAAACCGTACCCATCATAACCGAAACGAAAACCGATTTGGCCAGACCTAACATCAGCACACAAAGACAGAGCATCAGCAGGGAAGGCCTTGTTCTTAGACAGAAGGATTCAAAGAAGAAACCGTGTTTTAAGACAGAGGGATTCATTGGAGAAAGCCTTGTTTTCAGACAGAGGGTTAAAGGAGCAAACAATATGATTCAAAGAGAGGGTTTCAAGCTCACCAATGGCGATAAAGATGCTCGGTAACGACTCTCTCAAAACAACCACTCTCTCTCCTCTCTCTATAACAAATTTTCTGTTTTGAATTTGTTGTGTGAGTATGTGAGAGTTAGTTACAAGATAGAGTATATATATATATATATCTACTCTTCGTCCGTGAGATTGTATTGAGAATTATCAAATGAATATGAATACTTTTCAGATTGGAGATGAAAGATTCTAGTCTGGATCTACAGGAATCGGGTTGGGAGGAACTGCACAGCGCATAGAAGCTCGTAAAATCGAAGGCGATCTCGACGTTAAGCTATCTTTGTATGCTAAGCTTGGCACGAGGTTCACCCAAGGAAGTTCGTTCTCTTCGTATATTTGTCCTTCTTTGTTTTCCGCTGATGATGCTCGGTGAATTTGTCTTCCTGGTTGATTCATTATCTTAGTCGGATGCTTCTGCGATAGGGTTAGAAATCTGGAATGTGATTATTTGAGAACTTGGAAGAGATTTATATGGTGAATTATGTATCGATTGTAGTATCTGATGTGGTTTCTGAATGCTTAGTTCATTTCAAGTGCTTGTTTACTTTCCATTTTTTGTCGACGTTTATGTACATGTCTGGTTGGTACTTAATTGTAGATCCTTGATTAATAGGTTTTATTTCTTGTGCTTGTTTGGTGACATTGATGGATCGGAGTTTCTGTTATCCATATGAATTTACCAAATGTTTGGATGAGATTAGAGAGTGTAAACGTCCACTAGGCAGTGATTCCGAGATATGTTTGTACATGTCTTAAATGTAATTGGCTCTTCTGCATAGAGCATTTGTTGAGTATTAAGCTCATTGCTTTGGATCTTTAACTGGTTACTCAGCTTGTGACAAGTTTTGGTTAAATTCCCTTCCTCTGAATTGCTACTGTTTTTTGAGGATTGCCTAATTTGCATGGCATTCATAGTTAAAAGATTTTTGGCAAAAATTAAGGAAGTCCTTAAATGGCAGGTTCAGGTTCAGGTTCCTTTCTATACGAACTTATATTCATCTGGTCTTAGGGTATGTTGATGCTGGATCTCCAACTGTCGGATCTGGGAGAATATGGAAGTCCCCGGAGATGGAAATCCAATCACTGTTTGAGAAGTTGTTGGACATAAACGATTCTATGAGTAGATGTGCTGCATCAGCAGCAACGACAACATCGGTTAACCAAAAGCTAGCAAGGCACAGGGATATACTTCGTGAATTCACCCAGGTTCTATAGCACCACAGTTTCTGGAAGATTTGATGCTTTCATTTGTGATCTCCTATATTGATATCTAAGTGAAATTTTGGAGTTATTGCGGTAGTCTGCACATTCTCGACTTCCAATATTTTGACATTTCACAGTTCAACTTTAACATTTAATGAAATTTAGAATCAAATCAATGTTCCTCAGTGTTACTATTGATAACCTGAGAGCATACTGCGCATATTTTGATAAGCTCCTCTGCATATGGCACACTGACACTGAATGAATGATATCCTTCTTCGGTAGCATTGTCGGTAAATTTTTTCTGCTGTTTGCCTTTGAACTTCTGAAGGCGATACATATGTTTGTGCGGTCTACGAATTTGAACGTATTAATTTACATTTATTTTCATTTATAATGCACATATTTGGATTTTATTTTATAGGAATTTCAACGAATCAAGGGAAATATAAACTCAATGAAAGAGCATGCTGAGCTACTAAGTTCTGTAAGAGACGACATAAGTGAATATAAGGTAAAAATCCTTCCTGAATTTAGAGAATCAGTCTTCTGAAGAGCAAAGGTTAGGTCTCAGTGTGATGGGAATTTCTGTTGTTCCCTTTGCAGGTTTCTGTTATGAACGAACTGAACGAGTTTATTTCACGAGAGAAAATTGTACAACTTGGAACCTTTGAAGAGTTGCCTAGCTCTCCCCTTTACAATCCACTCAATTTTTCCGATAACTCCCTCTAACCCCCACCCCCTACTTATACCTTTCATATGAAGGTTTACAACTTGAGTTAACTAACCATAACTAACTCTAATCCTAACTATATAGTCAACAACTAAACCTGCACCACAAAATACACAATACAACAATACACAATCACAATTAATAGTTCAATATCAAAAATCCTATCTAAACGTTCCAGCTTGCTCCTCTTGGCTCTTTTTCTTGTTTTTCCTTCTCGTGTATACTTGAAAGGGCATATCAATACCTCCCCCATAAAAACGCAGCTTGTCCTCAAGCTGGAATGCTGGAAATTGACGCGCCAATTGTTGTGCTTTCTCCCACGATGCTTCATGGAAAGGTAGAGATTCCCACTGTACAAGTACCTCCAAAGCTCCCGTATCTGAATATCTTGTGTCCAAAATTGCTGCAGGAGTGACCGTCAGCTGCAAATCTGCTTGTAGCTGGTCGGGAATTTCGGTCGGTACGAAGTCGCTACCTACTGCCTTTTTTAATTGGGATACATGAAAGACAGGATGTATTTTTGAACCAGGGGGTAGAGTTAACTGATATGCCCCCCGTCCAATGTGTGCCTGAACCTGAAAAGGACCGTAAAATCGTGCTGCCAACTTTTGAAAACGCCGAATAGCCACTTATTGCGTCCGATAGGGACGGAGTTTCAAATAAACTAGATCTCCAACTTCAAATGTTATGTCCCTTCTAGATCGGTTTGCTGTAGTTTTCATCCTTCGTTGTGCTTTAAATAAGTTTCTCCGAATTTCTTGTAGCATCGCATCTCGTTCTTTTAATTCCACTTCCAAGTCATAATTTGTTGTCGAACCTTCCTCATAACGAATCAGCACAAGTGCTTCTCTTCCATAAACCACTTGGAATGGGGTAGCATTAAGAGAAGTATGAAAAGAAGAATTATATGAAAATTCAGCCCATACCAAATATTTAGCCCAAGCCTTTGGATGTGCATTTGCGTAACATCGTAGGTAGGTCTCCAAATTCCTATTAAGTACCTCGGTTTAGCCGTCCGTTTGGGGATGGAAGGCCGTGCTATACTTCAAATGTGTACCTGCGAGACGAAAAAATTCTTTCTAAAATTGACTCATAAATACCTTATCTCTATCCGTAACAATGGATTTAGAGAATCCATGTAGTCTCACAATCTCCTTAATGAATCGCCTAGCTACATCACAAGAGGTATATGGGTGAGTCAATGTAATAAAAATGAGCATATTTACTCAATCGATCTACTACCACCCAAATAACATTGACTCCTTGTGACTTTGGCAAGCCTTCGATAAAATCCATTGACAACTCCTCCCAAATCCTCGTGGAAATAGGTAGAGGTTGTAATAAACCTGCAGGAGATAAAGTCGAATATTTTTGTTTTTGACAAACTTCACATCTTGCCACATAATTCTTAACATCTGCCTTCATCCCTTTCCAATAAAAAATCGACTGAATTCGCTTAAGGGTTTTAAGTATTTCTGCATGTCCTCCAATTACACTATCATGAAATTCATCGAGAATCAAGGAAATAAACATCGAAGGTTTAGGTATTACCAAACGGTCTTTGAACAACAGTCTACCTTTTACCAATCTATACCCAATTGGAGCCTCCAAATTATCTTGTAGTTGCTGTTTTATGGGGCCCAAAGTTGGATCCTTTCCAACAGCTTTTGTTATTTCCTCCACCTGTATCGATTTTGGAATCGAAA
>CM071863.1:15687210-15705404 GCA_036759665.1 Gynandropsis gynandra
CTCCGTCCGTCGGCCAGGTTCGGTTCGTCTGCCATCCTTCCTTCAATCGATAGTCGCCAGAGACAAAGGACGACTTACCTAGGTCAAGACGACCGGACGAAGTCCCGCCTGTGTGTGCTTGGTACGGACGGCCGATCGAAGCCTCGCCGGTGTAACCTCCGTCCGTCGGCCCTACTTCCGGCTCCAGCGCGGCTGAAATGTTAGGGTTTGGTGGAACGGCTGTTGTAGTCCTCTGTTGTTGCAGAAAACATAGTTCTTTTAGGTATTTCTCTATTTCTTGAATTTTATTCATCTGCGATTCCATTCCCTAATTCATCTGAGATTCAATTCCTTGCATTTTTGAGTCCATTCCTTGAATCTTTGAATCTAGAAATCCAAGTTGAGCAACTTGGTGTTGAATATCCGCAATCTTGGCAACCATTTCTGCATTGATGGTCTCAAGATCATCTTGTATTTGGTTTATCTTCAATTGCTTCGGCGAAAGATCCATTTTAACGCAACAATAGTCACCGGCTCTGATACCAAATTGTTATGAACGAACTGACCGAGTTTATTTCACGAGAGAAAATTGTACAACTTGGAGCCTTTGAAGAGTTTTCCAGCTCTCCCCTTTACAATCCACTCAATTTTTCCGATAACTCCCTCTAATCCCCCCTCCACCCCCTATTTATACCTTTCATATGAAGGTTTACAACTTGAGTTAACTAACCATAACTAACTCTAATCCTAACTATTGTCAACAACTAAGCCTGCACCACAAAACACACAATACAGCAATACACAATCACAATTAATAGTTCAATATCAAAAATCCTATCTAAACGTTCCAGCTTGCTCCTCTTGGCTCTTTTTCTTGTTTTTCCTTCTCGTGTATACTTGAAAGGCCATATCAGTTTCTGGAAGTATGTTCACCAGGCGTGCAAGTGTTACGAGAGAGAGCTTCTATTCATGGAAGTATATCCCATGTGAGTACAATTCTTCTGGTGTCAAATTCCTTTTATAGTCCCCTTGTGCTCTGTTTGGGAACTCTTATTGGTTTGAGTGGGAAGGATCGATGCTTTGTGTGAATAACAGATTTGGCTATAACAAAACGGGATATGATGATGCTCCAGGTGATTCCACATAACCTTTTGAAAGGATGAGTTGCAACATGCGAGAAACAATTCAATCGTTCTTCACACATAAAATCATAATTAAACAATTTGTTCCCGTGTGTTACTCGCAATGGTAATAGTTCTAGAACGATTTGGTTGCAGATAGATGAAGTCATCAGTCAAGCTCAAGCGACAAGGGGCTCTCAACGGGCCCTGTTTGCAGATGTTCAAGGGAAAGTAAAAATTCTCGGAGACAAGTTCCCAATTCTACATAGCTTACTCAGTATCTAGCTATTCCGTCCCCTATATGCTTTTCTTGACTATCTTTTTCCCAAATTTTTCTTCCATATTAGAACTCTTTAATGCATTGCCACTCCTTACATAGCTTCAACCAGACGGAGACGTTCACGGGATACGATAATCCTCTCCACTGTCATCGTTCCTAATGATCTACTGCTCTCGAAATGAAACCAAAAAGAGGTAAGTAAGTTTCTAAGTATGAGATAGAACTGCTTGTTCCCATAATGTTTTTCGATCATGTAATATTATAAAGGGACAAACTCCTATTCCCACCCGAACTTTGCTTACTTTGCCTATTCCCCTCGTGTATCGAGTTCGTCTTATTCCTTTTCATGTTTTGACCCTAATCCTATTTAACCCTATCCTTTATAATTCAGCCTATTAACCCCTCTATCTAAACTTCCATTAAATCTTCAATTTTCTGACCTAAACCTTAAAACCTATCATTTTTAACCTAGTTTCTATCAAATCCTAATTGAATTTGATTTTAACCCGATTTTGCTAAATTTGACCCAACACGATTTGAGCTCATTATCTGTTGGGCAAAATTTGTAACCAGGAGGCATGGAGTTATAATTTATTGTCGATGATGATGTTTTGGAGGTTTGGCAACCACACTTAATTCAGTAAGCATTGTTAATTAGTCTGAAAAGAGCAAAGAGGAAACAAATTGTGGAGTAAGTTTTTGGGTGTGATGGCTATATATATATATATATATATATTAAGAATCCTTTAATTTTTCTAGATCTTTGCACAAAATTTAGGATAATTTAGTTAAAAATATTCATAGAAAAAGTTTCGTCAGTTATTTAAGGATTCTTAATAAATTATCCTAAATTTTGTGTAAAGATCTAGGAAATTTAAGGATTATATATATATATATAGCCATCACACCCAAAAAGTTATTCCAGTCTGTTTGCTCTTTTCATATTAATTAACAATGTTTTCACATTAATTAACAATGCTTACTGAAGAAAGTTGTGGTTGCCAAACCTCCAAAACATCAATCCTCGACAAAAAATTATAATTCCATGCCCCTGATTACAAAATTTGCCCAACAGATAATGGGCTCATATCTCATTATTCACATCGAATAGTGTGGTAACCGGATGCGTGTAACATCAATTCCCTTAACTGCAATATCATTGACCCAAATTCAAATTATACAAAATACAACAGATCATTGTTAATTTTGATGAATAGTTAAATTATTTATCTAAGAAAATCAGATGTTAAAGCAACTAGATTCAGACCTACAACTAAATGAACTCAAATATTATCTGTTGAACCATTTGATTAGCTTTTGGGTCCCGCACACCAGGCTCCGCGGCAGATGGACGATTGATTAACTTATGTGAATGGTCAATACCCTTTAAGTAGCAATCATTGCAGAAATCGTAATAAGGGAAAACGTTGCAATGCCAACCTTGACAAGTTTCAATATCTTATTGGCAGATGATGCAGGTCACTGCAAATGCATGTGTTGTTGGGTTATGAAGATGATACAGAATTATCATTGAAGAATGTTTCGCTTGCCTCGGTGTATCATATTGATAGTGATTTCCTTGTCAAAGGTTTAGAAAAGCTTGTCTAGTATTAAATAACTCGCTCTCAAGTATGCCATCTTCGTCTTTAATATCAACCGGAATAGTCTACAGAGATCAAACCAGGTCATTTTTACGAAATAATTGGCAATAAAGTCATATGTCTCGGAACATATATGTGAACCAATTTTACGAAATATAAAGTCATGTGAACCAAAAGGAGAGTGTAAGTTGAAGGTCCTTTGTTTGCGAAGATATTTGAATATGCTTTATGAAAGGATCCTACAACGAATCTAGAAAAGATGCAACAAACAATTAAAGAGAAATACAATTTATCAGCATCAATGAATAAGTGTCAGAAAGCGATGAAACAAGCTTTACAAAAGAATCAATTGGAAAATGATGGACAATTTGCTCGACTTTGGGATTACGAGTATAAAATTAAAAACTCAATCCAGGTTAATCTGTTGAAGAGCAAACCATTAGAGATGAGTTAGGGAATGGGATATTTGACCATTTCAATGTATGTTTTGATGTTTTGCGAGTCTCTTGGAAATTTAATTGGAGACCTATAATAGGGTTGGATGGTTATTTCATTAAAACTGCTAGAAAAGGTCAGATTTTGGTCGTCGTTGATTGAGATGGAAACAATCAAATATATCCTGTTACGTGGGCTATTGTGCAAGTGGAGGATGCTGAGAATTGGTTTTGGTTTATAACCAAGCTTAAAATTGATTTGAATCTCGGTTCAGGAAAAGGTTTCACAATAACTTAATTTATTATTTAATATTGTTCAATTGTTATGATTAATCTTATTTGTAATCTATTGTAGAGTTTATTACATGTTGTGGAACAAGAATTGTCTATAGTGGATCATCGTATATGTTTGTGATATATCATCCTTAAACTTAAAGAAGAACCATAAAGCCAACGATTTGAAGCATTTTATTAGGAATATTGCTATAAGTTACAACGAGGTAGATTTTGCTTCCCAATGTGAGGAACTAGAGATATCATGCGTTTGATGAAAACGAATCCACATTAGTGGTGTCGAGCATTCTTCAAATGTGGGTGTTGTTGTAGTGATGGTGCATCCGAATATAATGTCAAATCGTGTAAACAACCACATGAATCCAATGTAATTTTGTTTTTGTACATTTCATATTATTTTTTTGAACAAAATTATCACTTTCATTGTTTTCAGCAAGACTAAGATGTAGAATCCTCTCACCCGTATGAGCCTCAAATTACATAATCTTTATCTTTCCCCTACATTTATCCTATATTTTGTATATAATTCTTTAATTTAAACATTGACATTAGATTTGATATGCATACAACGCAAAACAAACATACAAAATAAAATTTTCAATGTATAAATTTGAACAATAGATTTATAAGTCATAATGTAAACTAATAGTGCAATTTGTTTATAATAATACCTAAAATCGAAAAGGAATTGGATTGAAACACATGCGTGAAAACTCCTCCTCAAATATTGTTATATTTTGTAAAATATCTTTTTTTTTGTCACACTATCATTTCATATGTAATCTCTATATTATATTCTAAAATTAAACATATCTTACATTGTATGTTTCTTACAACCGTGTGGGTTTGTATTGTTCATACAATTTTTTATGAACAATACATTTTAAAAATTTCAAAGAAATTATGAACATTTTGTGATAATGTTTTCTGATGCGTCAAGTGTGAACTCCGAAAGCTTATGTTAAAGTTATGTGCTCTGCTGAGCATCGTTAGAGATTGAGCAGAGTGGATTGATGTAATTGTTTCTTTAGCTTTTGTGAACAACTTCTATATGTTTGTACTCTTTTATCCAATTGTGTTTTTATTCGTTCAAATATGAAAACATTATGTTGTCATGTCATGAATGCTGTATATTTTAGTTTTCTATTGACAATGAACTCTGATTTGCTATGCGTTAGGTTCAAACTTTAGTCTTGGTAGATAGAGAATACGATTTAAATTCAAGCAAGTTGCTGAATATTTATCAGTGTAGGTAAGAATATTTTCTAAAATTTATAATATGTATTAGAGGGAAACCTCGTCCCAAGTAAATGAAGATGTGGAGATGTTTGTATAGAGTGGTCGAAAATGTACAACATTTCAAAGGAAGATTAGAACCTGCTAGTTGGTTTCTAGATCTAAAGTTACCATGGGTAGAGGAAGAAGAAGCTTGTGTGAGCTCCGAGAAACAAAGCTTAGGTTAGGGTTTGAGTTTCATCTTTTTTATAAGAATGTATTGGGATTGTATATTAACTACTTCTTGAGAATGATTAAACAAATGGTTAGTCTGATAATTTTTCATAATTCATTGCACTCTTTTTAAATGTAAACAAATGTTTGGTTAGAGAATGAGAAACTTGCCGAAAGAAATGTTCGCATTTCTATCATAACTTTTCAAGTTGTATATATATGTACATTATTTGATAATATTAAATATTTTAAATAATATTAAAGTATATGTTTATCGAAAAATTGAAATGATTTAAAGAATTATATATAATTGTTTCTAGAAAAAACAATGTTCATTTTATTACCCCCTATTCATACAAAATAAAATTATAAAATTACATTTTTTCTATAGTTTTTAGTCAAAACAAAAACAACAGTCAAATTGATAATAAATTTTAAAATGATTTTTTAATTATTAAATTGATATTTTGTTTATCGAATTGTATGAAATAAATATTATTTTTAAAAATTTATATATGTTTATGTTGTTATATCAATATAATATGTTAATTAGACATATATGATATCATAATTTTTAACCTATATATATATATTTAAACAAATTGACATCTTATTTAGATATATATTTTGGATTAATGTTTTAATTAAAGAAAAATATATTAAATAATATAAGTTTTAATTGGGTTTTAAGTTCAAGTTAATATAATTAATTTTTTATAGTTATAATCTGATAGGTGAAATTGAACGTTGAAAAACCACAATAAACTATTATAAATAGATTTAAAAATATATCGAGAAAAATAATTGGTGGAGCGAGGATGAAGAAATGTTATTCCAAAGTAATGTTAGAAAACATATATACAACTCACTTCTATAAATTAAAGTTTCACATTATCTCTTCTTATCGTATTGTTATCTTATTTCCATGTTATTTATGTATTTAACTCCATTGAATTTTTTATTTTCACATGATTTTTATTTTGAAATAAAAATGTTTAGGATTAATTTTTTTTGTACATTATGTTTGTATATAATATAAAATTCCATTAATGTTTTCACAAATTGTGATCTACTGATCAAATTCATAATATTGACAAGGACTATCTTGTTGTATAATATAAACATAGCAAACCTTTTTCTCAAGAACGAAGACAGTTTCTGCCACTTCCTAGGACCATAAATATATAATTCATATTCTCTAACAAGAGTATCAAGGCCGTGTACACAAGAGCAATAGTATTGTAAAAGCATGCTAGAAGTTGTTTAAGAACCAAGTCATGTAGGTATCCTAATACATAATAATTAGTTTTTTGCCTTATCATGATTCATGTCTAATGTTATACATTTGTTTTCTTATTGGGGTTTAAATGATATCAAAAGCTTTTGATAATATAAGGTAACAATTATACTATTTTGAACCTCATAATCATATATTTTGGCAAAAGAACTCGATTGGTCTGATAAATTGAAATTTTGTTCTAATCAATTGAATTTTGGTTTGAAAAGAAAGTTCTTATTTTTCTCTAATGGATAAAGTTTTTATATGAATTATATGTTTGTGTTTCTTTGATAAAGTTTAATATGGTGTTATTAATTTTAATTGTAAGAATGCTAATGTTTAGGAAATAAATTGACCCCATATTATTCTTTTGATGTATTTGGATAAGTTTCTAATCTTTTCATGTAGGATACTTCTTGAATATGTATGCTCTTTTATTTTTGCTAATAAATTCATAAGTTCAGTGATTAATACTTGCATTCTTGAATACAATCATATAAATTGCTCCTATTAATAATGTTTGTGTCAACGTGTTGCTTTTGGTGCTGTAGGACTGACAACATTCATCACTACAACACTATCTCCTACATTCATATGATTTCATCACAATTTCTTTGTCAATGATATTTCAAAACTTGATGTTATTGACTAGTGATCTTATACAAGTACAGAATTTAAACTGCAAAAATTACTTTATAGCTTTTTTAGCTAGATTTCCTGGAATTCCCTGATTGTACTTTTATTGGTCGATATATGTTTCACTATGATCCTGATCGGACCAACACTGCTTATGAGATGTGCTTATCTAGAAAAACCGCAACGCTACATTTTAGCTCTTCAATTATTTATAATTTAAATCGAATAGTTTATGCTATATTAGGAGGATAGGAAGATATGGAAATTAGGATAATCTTATATTCTTTTTTGCAACTCATTGGATTATGTATTTGGAGCTTAAACAAATATTTTCATATTATAAACCATTTACAAGGAATGCATGAAAACAAAAATAAAAGCACGAAAATAGCCTCCGGGGAGTCAAGAAGAGTGAGACAGTTACCAACATTGAAGGAGAACATGGAGAGAGTGATGTTTTATTGTTGACAAAATCATCATAACATTGCAGCAGCAGTTATGGTAGCAATAATATTTTTTTCATGTTCCTTCTTTAGTGGTGGCATTAGTTCACTCTCTGTTGTTGTTGTTGTTGTTACTCTGTAAATTGTAAGTTGGTTGATGGATAGAGAATATTCTAATTTTAGTCAACATAACATTGGTGAATTTTAAGTTTTTTTTTCCAAAAATGTCTCCTTTGTAAAGATTACTTGTTTTTTATAACTAAAGCTTTTTCGTCTATTTATTATTTATTTATTTTCATCTCTAAATTTTAAATAGCTTCTAAATATCGGATTGATTCAATAAAATTAAAAAATAAAATAAATAAAAATCACTATTTAATTTTTTTAGTTAGTGTGTAACTATTTATAATTTTATTTGTGATATTTATAATTTTATTTGTGATATTAAACAAAAGTTTTTGAGTATATGAAATATAAGTCAATATCCAAAATGTTAACTCCTCATATAATTAGAACGATTCATTTCGTAACATTTTCTTTGTATTGTTCATTTTTTGGGAATCATCATTATGCTTCAAAAATATTTTACTCTTTAACCTTATTTAAATGAAAACTAACTGAGTTTGAAATATTACCTTTTGTGTTATTATTTTTTGTGCATCATAATTATAATCGTTACACCGATTTCTTTTTTACTTTAATAGAAATTTGTTGTGCGATTTTATATAAAGAAGATCAATAAAATGTGTAATGTTGAGGATAGACCAAATCTTGGTAATGTGAATATTCTGGTATTTTTATATATTGAATAGTCTATAAAAGAAAAAATATATTATAAAGTAAAAAGATAATTATAGAGAATACTATATTATATATAAAATATGTTTAATTTTAGAATATAATATAGAGATTACACATGAAACGATAGTTTGACAACAAAAGATATTTTACGAAATATAACAATATTCGAGGAGTTTTCACGCTTGTGCTTCAATCCAATTCTTTTTCGGTTTTAGGTATCATTATAAACAAATTGCACTATTAGTTTACATTACAACTTATCAATCTATTGTTCAAATTTATACATTGAAAATTTTATTTCGTGTGCTTGTATTGCCCCATATGCATATATAAAGCTAATGATAATGTTCAAATTAATGAATTATATACAAAATATAAAATAAATATATTTTAGTTATCACAAATCCGTGTATAGTGCGGGTATCATCTAGTTTTACTAATTTATCTTTTATTTCCTTCAAGCATTTGTAATTAGTGTGTGTGTATATATATATATATATATATATATATATATACGCATCTCTTCTTAATTAGATTTCATTAATCTCTCTCTCCTCTCTCTTTATCTCACTTCAATGGAGCTTTTTCACTCAAGCACCTAAAAACTAGCCATAATAGTAACCATTGCCATTATCATCTTCACCATAACCCCTTTTCTCTACCCTTTCCGAGCAAACCTTAACTTCTTCCTCAAGCAACCTCCAACTCCAATCACTTCTCATCAATATAAACCCACATTCCTAACGGAAATTGTGACCGACGAGTACTGTAGCTTAAATAACTTGTTTCATAATCATTGATTGGTCTACACATTAAGAGTTCCTCATATCTACAGCAAGTCTATAATTGCACTGACATTCCGTAATACTAAATGTGAACATGCCTCTATGTACATATGAAGATGCATCTTACAAAATGCTTAGTGTTATGTTTTTCAATTGTGCAGGACCAGTGACTAACCTTTTAACAATACCTTGGTCTGCACTATCTTGCAAAGTGGATAGCAAAAGAGGCATCAACTAGACCCAGAACCATGTTACTTCATTCAATAAATATACTAAGCATACTTATTCCACAGACAATGTCATCACTATGCTTACCACATTATTAGATACCCCCTCAGATCAAAAGAAAATGGTTACCGGATTACTGTCTACAAGGGTCAAAGGTAATTTCATGTTCTTTAATATAAAATCATATACGAATTTTAGAACATAGAATGTAGAGTAACCATGGATATGGAGAATTTACTTTCGCATGTTTCTGCACTTCATACAAACAATTTCATCACTATGCTTCCCACGTTATCTTATAACCAAGCTTACCTCTAAATAAAAAGAAATGGGTTGTTGGATTACTACCTACAAGGGTCAAATGTTATCATATGGTTTAACACAAAATCATATAAGAATTTCAGAACATAGAATTTAGAGGCATCATGGATGTATGGAATTTTCTTCCGCATGTTTCTACACTTGTATGAGTTTTATTGATGAAGACTGGGGAAATAAGAGCAAACTAGAATAGTTCATGGAATTATACAGTTTTGAACTGTGGTTGAACTTGACTTTCTTCGACTTAATTTTGGGTTCTATTTTCACTGGTATCAAAATGAACTGACAACTCTGTGTTGTGTCAATGTTTGTGACTGGGAAGCAAGAAAAATCTGCAATAATCATGAAAATTGAGGTGGAAACAGTCATGGATCAGAGAAGATGGTGAAGCATGCGGTGGAGATGAACATACATATTTATTTATGTTTGTTAAACATGATGAAGCTGCAGCTTTAGACAGAGGAGTTTCAAACAAGTTCAGTGACAAGTAAAAGGAAGAAGAAGATGAAGAAATCCTTGAATGAGTTTCTAGAATGTCAAATTTATTTAGCCCCGTGCTCCAGTGATAACACCACCATCTTACCTGATTTCTGGTTATTCTTTTTCACCCATATTTCTCTTCGATTTTCTACACATTGTTGGCTCTTTGCAGTTTCATCTTTTTCACTCATATTTCTTAATGATTTGGATGGGTTAAAGGAACTAGGCTCGAGAAAGAGTATGAATCTCCTCCCTATCTGCATTTTCTCTTTGATATGTTAAACCAGTGTGTTCATTGCTTGGAAATGGCTTTATATGCTCCTTTCATCTCATTTTGAGTGTGTAACAATATGATATTTGTATATAGGGGGAGAAGAATGAGTTGTGAGATGAGAAGCAGAAGTTCATAACAGAGAAGGACAAGCTCGAGCATCAATTTAAAGCGATGAAGGCTCAACCTCAACCTTTCGGCTTGCAAAACCTTCCAACGATCCCTGAAGTTCAAGCTCTTGCTATATCGGTGAACCAGTAATCCATCAATGCTGGGATTGATTGTTTCCTCGATGATTTGGATTGGTTAATGGAATCAGGCTCGAGAAAGAGGTATATATGCAATCTCCTAGGAACTGGGTGATTTATTGGAAAGTACCTTCAAATGGAACAGAAGTTTGTAGGTTTTGATAAAAAAAACTAACGGGATATGTGCATTCTCCTATGGACTGGTTGAAAAGTAAGTGGTTTATCAATATTGAACTTAGATGAATGCAATTTGTTCGAGGATTAGGGTCTTATTGAGCGAATGTTTTACATATTCATAGATTCTTCCAAAATCGCGAATAGGTTGGATGTTAAACTCGGCATTTGTGCAGTAGAAGTGAAGGTACTACATAGAAGTAAACGTCAAACCTAGAGGAGGATAAAACAGAGAACTTTCATAGCGTGGAAGGTAATTCAAATTCAAGGTCTGGATTCATATAGGTTGTTACCAGATTTTCGATTGCAAATACTAGGAATGCAAGCATGCCTTTTTTGGTGTTAAGGCTCGGTGCAAGATATGTGATGTTCTCTATTTGAATTTGTGTTGTAGTTCATGTTGTTATTTTTGTTTATAAAGCGAATGATTTTATAAATTACGATGAATAATATCAATAATGATATATATGAATAAATATAGGATAAAATTAAATAAATTTTTTTATATAAAAATAAATTTAATTCATACCAAATAAAAAAAAATCTTAATGTTAATAATATTAATTAAATTATTATGGAATTTTTTAAAAAGTAATTATTTATACTTATAAAAAATATTTATTCACATTCCTTATTCATAACACTATAAAAAGATTTACAATTATCCAAAAACAGGTATGTTGAATACAATTGATCATAAATAACAAAAATATAATTTAATATAAATTATAACATTGCATAATATTATTCATAAAAAAATTAATTTAAATTATTAAAAAAAATATCATATTATTTTATTATTTTTCTAAACTATTTTTATTATTTTTATCAATTATTATTCATTATTGTTTAAATAATTTGATCTACATGATTAAACTCCAAATAAATTTAAAATAGTCAAAATTTTTTATGATAACTTAATAAATATGAAAAATAAAATATTAAAATTGATCAAAATACAAATGATCGATTTTATCTATTATACTCAATAACACACGTAAATATATAAAAGCTAATATAAAATGTATTTAAAATGACTTTTTTTTTGTAAAATCTAATTAATGAAGATCATATATTTCCTTTTGAATTATCAATTCTTTATATTTTTATTAAATATAAAAAATTATTTAATAAATAAAGTACTCTGATGTTTAATATTCATAATAACTAATATAATTATAAATTTTTTTGTTACTTAATTATTAAATGAATTTAATTACATATATCATAATGATTCCAAAAGAAAATGCCATGCGTTTATTATTGGATGAGACATAAGACAAATTAAAGATTCCATCATTGTTTTAAACATTGAAAAATCTTTAAAAGAAGTTTAAAAAATCATTCGTTAAATTATATAAATTTATTTTATTCTATTATTTTAAAATTAAATAGATAATGTGATTGAATAAGGTTATTTGATTGTTTATATTTTTGCAATGTGTGATCATTGGAATGTTGAAATGCTTTGTGAAGTTGGGCCGAAATTCTATATTTGGAGAATAAATTTGATTCCTTAACCAACAAATACACATTAAAAATTAAGATTTTAGTAAATTTTCTAAGGATAATTTTGTAATGTCATTATTTTAATGCTTATTTTGGTGAATTTTTATTAATATTTTTAAGGATAATTTCCTTATAAAATATTTTTATGTATTCTATATTTAGGTTCTTATACTTGGGATTCAGAAGTGATTTTGTAATTTTATAAGTTCGAAATTTATTTTATTATTTAGATAAAATGATGATTTAATAATTTGATAATTTTTAGATACCTATTTATTGTTTGAAAATTAAATTTGAATATGAATATGTATAGATGTTGATTTTAATATTTAAATTTGAATCAACTTATATTTCAATCTTTATAACCGATTCGAAAAGAATTTCAGATAATGTCGATATTGCGGGTTCCATAATGTTTTCTTAATTTATCAAATATCAACAATTGTATTCAAATACACTATCAACCAAAATATTTTGTTTTTATCATAACTCGCCATAAAACAAAAAATTTATTCAAAGAACTATTGTACTTTTTAAAGATATAAATACAATAGCCATGTTTATTGTTAAAATCAGTACAGTATTTTTATACACAAAATATAAATAAACGCTCTCAATATAATATATCAATTCAAAAAATAAGAGTCCAAAAATTATTACGGACAAAAATTATCACAGACACACATATTGGAAATAGAGTCTTCATTCCAAGTATTATTTTATCACCAACTGATACAACCCTACCATTTATGTTGCGAAGAAGGCAATTTCCCGTTAGACTATGTTATGCAATGACCATAAACAAAATTTAAGGAATAAGCTTGAAACAAATCAGATTGTATCTACCAAAACCAGTATTCAGTAACTGTCAAATATACGTAGCCATATCACGTGTGGCTTCTACTCATGGGTTGAGAATCGTTGATCAGACCAACTGCTCTAATCGAGAACCGATTGTAACAACATTGTTTATAGATAAAATTTCAAGAGTCTAAACAAATCTCAAGGCAAGTGTCAATCTACATCCTTATAAGGTCTTTTAAATCAGTTATATTAATTAATTTATTTGCTTTCGTTTTCATTTCTAATATTTTCGTTTTATTAACCTATTATGTTAAATAGTTAAGAATTTAATATTTTTGCTTTATTAATCTATTATGGTATTTCCTCCGCAATAATTTGCTCACATTGCTTGAACAATTTCAAATACAAAAAAGTATCGTAAAAATATCGATATGGGATGGACTTGCTATGCATTTTCGTTCAAATATTGCTGAAATGATTGTCAAGAAAACAATTATGATCGTAACGATCGTTATTCCCATTATGATCAAAAGTATTACAAAAATAAATTAACATTTATATTAATTAATATTTTTTCAGATTCACGTTGTTGCGTAATTATCCTTTATAAATGTATCACTCAGGTTTGTTAACACTTCGATCGTTATGCTCCACAATATCTACATCAATCAAATTCTAAAAGAATCAAGAGATTCAAATATATAAAGATTCCCAAATTATGTCATACCTCATAATTTTTTTAATCACGTTATAAATTTAGTTCTAAAAATTATGCAGGTAAGGATAGGAAAAACAATAATGCGAGAAACTCCTATCCAAATAATGCAATTACTTTATACAAAAAATTACGTTTTAAAATTTTAAAGATATTATAAACAAATCACAATGTTATTTTACATTATATTTTCTAAAACTATTATTTAAGTTTTTACATTAAAATTTTTAATTCGTGCATTTGTATTGGTCGATATATATATCAAATATCATGAAAATGTTTGTATTATTAAATTATCTACAACATTTTTAAAAAATACAATTTAATTACCATCACCACAACCAGTTTATAAATACCTGCATCATTTTCGTGAAGAACCCAAAATCCATTGTGATTTTCTTTTATTTTCTAATGTTTTAATGGAATTGAAACAATTTGCGTAAATATTAAATGCTTAAAAATTAAATTTATATATTTAGTAGCATATCTTTCAATGTTATACCATCGAATTAAAAACAAAACAAAACAATTTATTACATTAGTTTTTTTTTTTGAAAAATAATATTATTAAATTGACTTCAGATTTTCAAGTATGTTCTGTGTTTTTGTTATATTTGAGAGTATGTGATTAGTTGGTTGTCTCGAATTTTGGAGACTGTGACCATGATGACATTTATATTAACGGATTTCTGTTCTTATCTTGCTGTTCGACATTAAAAATACACTTAAGATTTGAAATAAAAATTATAAACCATTAGATAAACTAATAAGGAGAGACTATAAAGAATTTTTTCATTCCAAGTTTCAATTTTTTATTTGAAATTTATTTATTAATGGAATTTGAGTCTAGAATGATATGATAAATTATAAGATAGAAAAACTTTCACTTAGTTTTTTAAATAATTTAATTAATGAATAAATGACATAAATATATATATATATATATTTTATTTGAATATTTATCTTTAAAAATAAGAAAATGGTTTATTACCCTTGAACTATTGCGCTTTAGTCTTATTTTCCTCTTAATTTTTTGATCCATTTTATTCCTCCTAAATTACCATTAGTAATCATATTTCTCTCTAAACTATTAGTACTCATCATATTCCTCATTTCGTTAAAAATATGTTCATTTTTCTGTCAAGTCTTTTTAAAACAACCTATCCCCCGAACTATATGACTCTTAGTCTATTCCTCCAAAGATTGTACATCCAGCTTATTTCCACTCCAAATTAAGAGAATGTCAAGGATACCCTCGTTCAGGACTTCACGTATAACCTCGTAAATCTAATGATTTGTTTTTGGAAAAAAGACATATGTGCCCTTATATTTTGTCAGTAAAAACACATACGGTTTGACATTTTTCTTAGTGAAACGAAACCTATTTTAAAATTGATAGGAAGAAGCGAGAGATGATTTCGAAGTTGAGAGCGATTTCTAGCCATTTTCAGCGATTTCCAGTGATTTCGAGCAATTTCCAGCGATTTCGAGCGATTTTGAGCTATTTTCGAGGGTCTCATGGGTCGTATGGGTCGCAAGCGTTGCATGGGTAACAAGGGTCGTATGGGTCGCTTGGGTCACATGGGTCGTTTGGGTCACATGGGTCTTTTGGATTGCATGGGTCGCACGGGCCATAGGGCAATTAGGGAATATCAAAATTATAAGGGTAAAATTGAAGTTAAATTTTTTAAGGAAGAGTAGGATTGAAACTCTAATAGCATTTCAAGGGTATTTTTTGAAGTTGTTTCCTCTAAATTTGGTAAGTCATTTTATATTTCTCTAAAGTTTGAAAATTTATTATATAACTCTCTCAAGTTTTTTAAGTCATCTTATATCCTCCTAAAAATCATATAATTCAGGGAGAAATAGAGTGTTTTAAAAATATTTGATAGAAGAATTAATTAACTCTGACTAATAGGGCAAGTATTGATAGTTTATGGAAGAATAAAATTATTAATGATTGTTTAGGAAGAATAAGATGAATTAAAAAATCCAGGAGTATACTACTAAAGCAATTTAGGGGAATAAATTTTTGTCCCTTTAAAATATTCATATCAATTGTTATGAACCTAATAAAAAAAGATAGATAATAAATTAATACTTTTCAGTATATTCGTAAAAAGTATTTAAGACTCATCGTATTGTGACTTTAAACTTCGTTAACAGCTTTCATTTCAACCCTTATATATATTTGTAAATTTTTGTAATTGGCATATTATTAGTTTGGCGGAATATGAGATATATCCTTGTAGGGCTAAACCGCTTCAAAATTATCCTTCCTTAAAATAATTATTAAATCGAAAAAAACTAAAGAAAAGAAAATTTTGCCCTTAATTTTTGAACGTTAAAAACACACGTTCTGCAGTTTTCGACATGAAAAACAGTCAAACCGTGTCAAAAGCAAGAAAGAGGAAAAGTTTTTCGACGTGAAAAACAATCAAACCGTGTCAAAAGCAAGAAAGAGGAACCGTTTTTCGACGTGAAAACCTGTTTCAAAGTTTAGAGCAAGAAAGACAAAGTGATTTCAAACTTGAGAGGGATCGATTTGAAGTTGGCAAGAAGGAAATGGCTAGAATCAGCAACAGTAGTGAAGAAGAGAGCACGAGTCAATCTTCAATGGCGTCAATAAGTGTAAGTAGATCGGTTTCTAGGGTTTTGTTGGTTGTCGAGTTGTAAAATGGTTTATTGATTTGAAATGGGTGTGAGTGTTAGTGAGTCTATTGAGTCTCAATGAGCCGGTTGAGTCGCAAGAGTCAGTTGTCTCAGTGAGTCGGTTTGGGTCGCAATGGTCGCTTGAGCATCGTAGGGGGATCTAAGGGCCGTTTGAATCGGTTGTCTCAATGAGTCGGTTTGGGTCGCAATGGTCGCTTGAGCATCGCATGGGGTCGCAAGGGTCGTTTAAGTCGCATGGGTCACTTGATATTATGCCCCGTGGGTCGCTTGAGTCGCATGGGTGAATTGAGTTGCATGGGTCGCTTGAGTCTCGGTGAGTCGGTTGAGTGTCGCAGAGGGTCCGAGGGTCGTTTGAGTCGCATGGGTTGCTTGAGTCGGTAGAAGTATAATGTATTCTTAATTAATTGGTCATTTTGCAGGTGGCCAGGTGGCCTCAAAGCCGAAGTTTGTGTATGAATTCACACACATGGACAGAATGCCAAGGATCACCACCAAGTGTTATCCTCACGAGACAATAACGAAGTTGAGAGGAATCTTAGATGTATACGAGTTGCATTACTTCGAGAAGGAGTCACAATTTAGGCATTTATTCCATTTCCAAAGTGACTCCACATCGACTAAGGTTCAAATGTCTATCCTCCTAAATCACTCCGTGATTGTACGAGACAAGAAGGAGTTGTGGTTCGTCTTAAACGGTGTTCCCATCCGGTACTCTATAGTGGAGCACACACTAATTTCTAGATTGAAATGCGGACCACATCCCAACGGATGGGAGTCCAAAAGGGGTGATACATTCAGATGGAAGAATTTCGGCCGTGGAAAGGTGACCCCCGCACAAATCATCGGAAAGCTTGTGAAGGTGAAAAATGTCGACGACCGGACGAGGTTGGCAACTTTGATTTTGTTGGGGCAAGTTATGGCTCACAAGCCTTCACCAGACAACTCTATCAGCCATGATCTCATTGATATGGTTGATGACTTGGAATTTTATGAAGTCTTTCCATGGGGGCGTTACACATTTGAGAAGATTGTGGATACTTGCCGCAAGCACGTTAGCGGGGAATCACCGTAACCAAAATGGTATTGTGGCGGTTTCATGATCCCACTAATGGTAAGTTGTATATATTATTCAAATAACTTGAATATTTTCGTACTTTTTGCATTCTTATCATTTTGTTTTAATGTTTCAGTTACTTCCACTCGAAACCATCCTTAGTTTCGGCGGAAAGGGATGGTATGTTGATGTTATGGATACGGATCCATCATGCCCAATAATGTGCAAGAAGATGATTAAATCCAGTAATAAGTGGAAGTATGTAGATGTGATAAGGCTGATCGGAGATTCTAAGGTAACAATTACACAAGAATCACAAGGGTAACAATTACACAAAGGGTAATAATGGTTACTTTTTGTTCTTCAGGATATTCAAAGTATTCTTCTTGTTGAAGACGAAGAGGAAGCTTTACTTAGTGATTTGGACAATTATGAGAGATGCCACGATCCCGATGTTCAGATATGGATGGAATATCTTCGAAGAAATCCGAAGAGTATTTGTTGGAGGACATCCGTAAGCAAGAATTGCTAACGCGAAAAGCAGTTCCTGGTGATAAAAAGAAAAGGAAAGTGATACACGCTTGGGTTAAACGGCTCGGGATGCGGGTTCAGAGA
>CM071863.1:15705443-15724917 GCA_036759665.1 Gynandropsis gynandra
ATGAAGAAAGAGATGGTGATGCTGAAGGTGATGATGAAGTTGAAGCTGAAGGAGAAGAAGCTGTAGTCCGTCTGACACTGGAGCAGAAATTAATGAAGGAAATAAAGAAGTCGGAGAAAAGAATCATCAACATCGTAAAAGATATTATAAAGGATGTCGGGTTTCATTTGCCTAATCCAAAAGCACAGGCGGCAAATCCCAAAGGTGCTGAAAAGGCAAAATCAAAATCTGCCGAGAAAGATGCGAGCACCGCAAACCAATCTTCCGGCACTGTTAGAGATGATGATTTTGAATTCTTTCGACGTCCATATCCAGTGTCTAGAAAAGAGCCGGTTGAGTCAAAGGCTAAAAATGACTCTGGAGATGGATCAAAAGAGGATTTGGCAAACATTTCGAGATTAGTTGAAAGCTTCGCATCTGCCGCCACCAGTCCTCTAACTGAATACATTTCCTGAGAGGTTACTGCAGTCGTTGCTCCTGATGAAGTTCCACTAAGTAAGTAATATTTAGTGAAAAAGTTCATTTGAGTCAATTTCCATCGACATTTGGCATGGGTCGCAAGAGTCGCATGGGTCGCAAAAGACACAAAATTCGTACGGTCGTATAAGTCACACGGTCGTATAAGTCGCAGGGTCGCATAAGTCGATGGGTAGGTAGAGTCGCATGGGTTGCATATGTCCCATGGGTTGCAAGGGTCGCATTAAGTAGCGAACGATGAATCTAATAAATGAAGTAATTTTATGCAGATGCTCCAGTGGTAACTGTCGATGAAGTCACCGATGAGGAGGTTCTTGACGAGGAAACTTAAGTGGGTCTTGTACCACCAAGTAAGTACGGTCTTTTGAGTCACAAAGATCACATGTCTGCATAGACGCATGGGTTGAATATGTCCCATGGGTCGCAAGGGTCGCATCAAGTAACGAACGATGAGTCTAATGAATGAAGTAATTTTATAGAGATGATCCAGTGGGTACTGTCGATAAAGTCACCAATGAGGAGGTTCCTAATGAGGAAACTACAGTGGGTCCTGTACCACCAAGTAAGTACGGTCTTTTGAGTCACAAAGGTCGCATGCCCGCATAAGTTGCATGGGTCGCATATGTCCCATGGGTCGCAAGGGTCGCATCAAGTAACGAACGATGAGTCTAATAAATGAAGTAATTTTATGCAGATGCTCCAGCGGTTACTGTCGATGAAGTCGCCGACGAGGAAACTATAATGGGTCCTGTCGAAGAGGTCACCCCTAAAGAGGTTCATTTCGAGAGAACTACAGTGGATCCTGCCGAAGAGGTCCCCTCTAAGGAGGTTCCTTCCGAAGGTACTATAGTGGATCCTGTCGAAGAGGTCCCCTATAAGGATAAGGAGGTTCCTTCCGAGGATACTACAGTGGATCCTATCGAAGAGGTTCCCTCTAAGGATAAGGAGGTTCCTTTCGAGGATACAGTGGATCATGTTGAAGAGGTTCCCTCTAAGGATAAGGAGGTTCCACCAAGTAAGTACGGTCTTTTGAGTCACAAAGGTCGCATTGGTCGTATGGGTCGAATGTGTCACAAAAGGTCGCATAAGTCGTAGGTCGCATAGCTCTGCATAGGTTGCAGGGCGCATTGGTCGCCATATGTTTAATGAAGTAAATTTTATTTAGGTGTTGGACCTTTACCGAAGGAATCTGCGCCATATGTTGAACCTCCATCGGTACCACGTGTTTAAGACCAAGTAAGGCATATGTAACCTCTGCTGGTGAAAAGAGTAAGAACAGTGTGAGGGGAAGGGCGAGGGAAAGATGTTGGTGGAGTTCAAGAATCCGAAAAGAAGGTGGTTTAAGAACCCAAAAAAGGTGGTTCAAGAACTCGATAAAAAAGTGGTTGAAGAACCTTCGTTCTAGTGGAAGCCCAAGGGACTAGAAAAGGGCTCGATAACCCGAGAACCTTCGTTCATTGACGCAATCGATGAAAGGTTGATTGCTCTATATATCTTCCTGACGACACCTAGACATGAGAGTTGGTGGAAATCTGATCTAGATATTCTCCAGGGGCCAGAGTTTAGGGAGATTATATTAAAGGCCAATGTATGGCTTGAAGATGATGTAAGTTTTTTTAAACCCGAAGTCACAGAGGTCATTTTGTGTCATATGTATCATGTGTGTTAATTTTTTTTTTGCAGCAATTGGATGAGGCGTTGTTGGTGCAATATTATCGCATGAAGACATTCCCCGCGATATTTAAAAAACTTTATGTTTCTCTTGTTGCTTTCATGCAGATCCTCAAGCTGTGGACGTACGAGGATATGGACACTTTTCCGGAATATCTTAGTGTTTGTTTGAATGGCAAGTATCCATTCAGAAGTACGGAACCAGTGAGTGATTTCGAAGGCTTTGTCTCGATTCTAAACATTCCATCGCTCATGAGTATATATGTAGGATGCCATTGGGTAGCCATCAAAACGGATTTCAAAACCCGATGCATCAAGGTATACGACTATCAGCTGAGGATTAAAGAAACACATATCGCTCCGGTGATTGAGAAGCTAAGAAAAGCTGTCCCCAAGATGGTCATTCTTGGAGGGTTTCCTTCTTTGGCTTGTACAGAAGATGAATGGAAATATGAGTATTATGAATTCGTAGAAGCCTCAGTAATGAAAGCACAGAATTTTTTGCACTGCATTTGTGACGAAAATGTTCCTTCCATGCGTGAGAAGATTGCGGTTGAGATATTTAGTAATGGAAAATGTATCCCTCCACCCCGAGATTAACTTGATATTTGGAACATTGTTATTTTTTTGGGAATGAAAGATAAATATTTGGTACATTGTTATTTTTTAAATATTTGGTACATTGTTATTTTTTAAAAATTTCTTCATAATAATAAAAGGAGTCGTAGGGGTAAAAGGGTCGCAGGGTCAAGGGTCGAACGTGTACAATGGTCCAAGAGTCGTAGAGGAACAAGGTTCGCAGAGATACAAGGGTCACAAAGGTATGAGGGTCGTTCGACGATTTTACCCGTTCGACCCTTGACCCTATGACCCTTTTATCTCTTGTATCTCTGCGACCCTCGGACCCCTTCGACCCTTATTATTTATAAATACAATTATTTACAAATCATATGAATATTTTATTATTTCTTATTTACAAATACAATTATTTACAAATAATATGAATAATTTATTTTTTATTATTTACCAATAAAATTATTTACAAATAATTGACTCAAATCTCTACGACCCTTGTCTATCTGCGACCCTTGGACCCGTGCGACCCATGTCCCTATGCGACCCATGTCCCTATGTGAACCTTGTCCCTCTGTGACCCTTGCACCCCTCGCGACCTTTCAACCCTTTCGACCCTTGCCCATCCGTGACTCTTGTTACATTAATATTAAATCCACAAAAACAGTGATACTAACAATAATACTTACTATTGAATAATTGTAAAAACACCAAACAAATACAAACATGAAGTTCAAGTTCAAAGGAATGTTCTTGTTCAAAGGAGGTTCAGCGCAATCAAAATACAACTGAAATCAAACTCTATTATTTTTAGGCCCTCTTTGAGGGAAAACTGAAGCATTGGTGTTGGTCCATCGGAATACAGTTCGACTTCGAGGGCACAACCCTGGGTCAGTCCATGGTCGTGACAAAACTTTCTCCAACGCCTTCTCATGGTAGCGCCACCATGTACCAAGGGCCTTAGATATGCCTCCCACAGTAGTCCATATCCTTTCATCAGATATATCTTACATCATCTATGGCAAAGACCTCTCGACCTCGCAAACCCTATCGAAAGTGTCTGCGACATCCGTAAAAAGGAATAAAAATCGTGAAAATCCTTACCCAAGTCGCGACATCACCCAAGTATGTATTGAGGTCACTTACCAATGCATCTACGACCAGATTTAAACGAGTGACTGATACCACCATGATAATCCTCTGAGCAACAGTGGCGAAGGTGACGTGAAAGACCATGTCACCTTCGTGACGGAAAAGTAAGTAATCCCCAATACGTATGTGTAGGTCGTTGGAGAAATTTTGTGACCCACTACGACTGTGCGACTCGATGAGACTCTGTGACCCAGTGCGACCGTGTGGCCCTTGTACCTCTACGACCCTTGTACCCCTGCGACCCGTTGACCCCTCTGCGACCCTTGTACCCCTTTGCGACCCTTGTACCTCTGCGACCCTTGTACCCCTTTGCGACCTCTTTACCTCTGCGACCGTTGTGACCCTTTGGCCTTTGATCCCTTGGACCCCTCGATGAGACTCTGTGATCCAGTGCGACTGTGCGACTCTGTGACCCAGTCACTAATTGCGATTATAGGGCATTTCAATAAATATGACTCGTTTAGACTCGTTTTCAATAAACGAGTCTTATATTGACCCAGTGCTTCATAACTCACAAAAGAAACAAAAAAAAATAGAAGAGAAACAAGAAAGACTCACTATACATACCTGGTTTTTCTACGATACGTACTTAATTGCAAGCTTCTTTGTTGACAACAAACGATTGCAACCTATTGGCAACAAATCTGATGTCGATTTCTAGCTACTCTCGCCGAATCTGTTGTGGTGTGGGAGAACAATAATTTTCGCGCCACAGGAGAGAAAGAAATAGAGGTGCTCTGGAGGAGAGAGAAAAATTGTCGACAAGGGTAATATGAAATTATCAATATTTTAAGGGTAGATTTGAAGTTGAAACTTTTTTTCCGGAAAGGGCATTTTTGAAGTATTTTAACCCTTTGAAATATTTTTGAAATTCCCCCTATTAGTTTTGAATTTAATATGATAATGTTATATATGCATGAGCTTCCTTTTAATCATTATTTCTCAAGCCTAATTTGCTTATCGTATGGTTTTTCCCTTCTTCTCTCTCTCTCTCTCGCTCTGGATTTCGAATCTCTCGATCTCACGTGTTCTTCATCAGTCACCACAAATAGGAAAACGCCTCTTTCAATTTATTTATTTTAGGGATAATGGTAAATAAAAATATCATCATTCTTTTATAAAACTGTTAAGAAAAGAAAGACCTATATAATTTTAAGCTAAAACTTCTAATGCTTGTGTAGCTTTTTACTTTAAAAAGAAACCTTATAATCAATTATGCTTCTTTGGTTTAAATTTCAATCAATATAATTATCCTTTTAATGATCAAAACTCAAACGTAAATCAGATATACAGTTTTTAAGAATAAATGTATAACTTTTACAAATTATTTTGTTTTTATCTGATTTCGATTAATATAAATATTTTTTGAGATAAATGTTTAAATATAGATGAAAATATACTTTGAAACATTGATTCGTGAATTAAGTTAATATTTTATGTATTTATATTGACAAAACTAATGTCAATAGAAAAACATTAATCACATGAGCTAAACATAGGAAATTTAAAAACCTACGATAAAGGCGTGTTTGTAAGAACATGCAATAAATATATTTATCAATATGGTAATTATAAACGCTAATAAATATTATTCAAAAAATCATATTGTAAAGGTTTTACCTTTTTCATCTAAATATAGTGAGAAGATTCATTGATTCATTGCATGACTTCTATTATTGTGACAAACATGCAAGAAGCTCAATAATAGTTTAAAACAAGTTGCCATATCTTTGAAGATTTTTGGTATCAAAATTGAATATATTCATTGTTTATTAATTTTTAAAAATATATATTATACAAGAATACATTTCATTTTTTTCATCCATATAAACCTTATTTTTACTATAATCAAAACACATATGTTTTAATAATGGAACCAAATTCAAAACAATACATTAATCAATTTCAATTTATATAGTCCTAATGAATCAATTTAATATAATTCAAGACATTTAAATGGTATTCTAAAAGTTATAATCACTCTGAAAAATCTGATTTAATAATAGAACTTTACAAAAGATTTATGAATTTCATTGTTGATTGATTTAACAAGATCGTGAGCATATCATTTTATACACAATGATGAAGATACGAAGAGTTAAAAGATTTAAGAAACTTCAACATAATTAAGAACAAATTTGTTTTGTATTTGAATTTGGTTTGACTTGGTTTGAAGAGAGTTTCGCTTGAGTGAGAGGTATTTTTTCAGGAACAACATCTTTAACACAGTGGAAAGGAGATGACTTGAGTTTCATATAAGTATCTTGCACATCGGAAGCACAACTTGAAGATCAATGCGGGTGTTCTTCATTTTTGGGTGAAAAGAAATACTTTATATTTTTTGGTTCAATATCCTCCCTCAAACCGTCAATGGGTGAAAATCATAAGCCTAGTTTGCTCATTAAATGAATAGATATGGTATGAGGAGGAGATTTGATGAAGATGTCAGCAACTTAATCTTGAGCAAAAATATGTTTTATCATAATGGAACCAATAGCACCATTAACCTTTATAAGGCGGTAGCCCAATTGATATGTTTTGATCGCGAATGAAACATAGGATTTGTTGAATGATAAATTGTTGATAAATTTTCACAAAAGAATGTTGCTGGTTGAGTCTGCACAATGCCAATATCTCGAAGAATAAACGATATCCGTATCATTTTTGCAGCTAAGGAGGGCATAAAAATGTACTACGTCTCTGTTTAAGATCGAGAAACTATTGGTCGTCTCTTGGTTGACCATGATATTAGATTAGAACCAAGTCTGAATCACTATAAGCATATAAATGAAGAAGATTATTGTAGTGAAAGTGTAATCCCATAAACAGAGTTCCTTTTACATAGTAAATAATATGTATTAAAACCTTGAATCTGACATTCTAAGGAATACATTTTCTGGCAAATATAATTCACTAAAAAAAATTCAAATTAGACCTTGTCAATGTCAAATGTCGTAGAGCACTAACAACACTTTGAAAATGTGAAGGATCTGAATACTTTTCAATATTTGTAACATTGAGATATTTCTTTTGTGGTAGTGTGTAGGAAGAGGTCTACAGTCTTCCATGTCAGACCTTAAAGGAGATCATGTTCATATTTGGATTGGGACAAAAACATACCAGAATCATTTCTTGAAGATTGAATGCCAAGAAAATATTTCAATTCTCTAATATCCTTCATTGAGAACTTGAATCTACAATTGTTAATAAGTTTTTGCCATGGAGAAGATGAATTTCTAGTGATAAGCATACCGCCCACATATAGTAGTAATAGCTGAATATCTCCACCATGTTTGTAATTAAACAAAGATGGATCCAAGATACTACAGACAAATCTAAATTCTAAAATCAATAAATTGAATTTCTTAAACAATATTTGAGATGTTTATTTAAGCCATATAAAGCTTTCTTGAGTAGAAAAACCTGACTTGAAAATTCTTTGTTCATAAAACTTGGAGGTCGGACCATGTATATAGATTCACGTAAGTCTCTATATAAGAACGCATTATTAACATCAAACTGTCTGATTGACAAACTTTACAAAGACAACTAACAAAACAATTCAAATTGTAGCACTCGTAGTAACATGGCTACATGTTTTAGTATAATCAATACCTTCCTCTTGATTAAATCCTTTTGCAATAAGGCAAGCTTATAGTTTGTCAAGATTGCATTAACTTGGTTCTAAAACCCATTTACAACTAAATACATTCATGTTAGAAGTAAGAGGAATAAGAGTATGATATTTCTTTAAAGCATTCATTTATGTGTCCATGATTGCAAACCAACTGAGATCTTTTACAGTAAATTTTACAGTTTTAGGCTCACATGTTCAACGTATAATAATTTTTAAGACATATTTAGTATTTGGTTTATTGATACCAAATTTTGATTTTGTAATCATATGGTGTATGGAAATAGCAGATATGGATGAATCGATTTTGTTATTTGGATTAGGTAATTGAAAGAAGAGGAATTTGGGTGAGAATTTAATACATGTTTGTTTGAGGCTTTGTTCAAATAGAAAGGATAAAACTTGTTTGGTATTCTGAGGGTAATTTCAAAGTAAATGTTGAATTTTTTGTTAGGATATATGGTATAGGATAATTTGCAGAGGGTTTTAGGGTGTGCATTTTGGGTGGGTTCTAAAATATAAGAATAATAGAATGATATATGGGTGACGGGGTTTGATGAATAGAAAGTATATAGTTTAAAAGGGATGATGGCATACCATGTGATTTTTGTCAGGTTCGCAGAATGTGAGTCTAACATGAAGAAATCAGTGATCGGTAAGCATAATGAAAAAGAAGTTCAACTTCATCGAAAACATGTCTAGTGATCTATACATGTCCGATGGATGGATACAAACAGCTTTATCCTTTATATTTCTCATTATAACCTAGATAATACATTTTAAAGACCTTGACTCAAGCTTCTGACTGATATAAGGTCTTAAATAGGATAACAAGTACATCCAAAACACTCTTAAGATTTAGTATTTTGTCTTAATATCACGAAGAACTGTATAAGGAATTTTCTTCTGCATAAAAACTGAATAAAACAAGTGTATAATTAAATTTGCAGCAACAAAAACTTCTACCCAATAGTATAAGGGTATTCTGATAGTGAAGATTATAGATAGTCTCAATCCTACGATATATCGACGTTTTCTTTCTGTGACTTCAATTTGCTGAGAAGTGTGAGGACATGAGATAAACTATTTGATTCCATATTGTTTAAGATGTGAGATGAACCTTGAACTTTTAAATTCACCATCACCGTAACTCTGAAAATTTCTTTTCTTGAATTGATTCTCAACAAAGTATGATGAATATATCATAAACATATGACTTTCGGCAAAGAGGATATAGTCAATTGTATCTAAAGTGATTATTATTGAAAGTAATATAGTATTGAAAGTCTTATTTTGAAATTCAGGAGATGGACTCCAGAGATCACAATGAACTCTTTCTAATGGGTATTCAATACAAAAAAACAGGTTGTTTCCAACGGACGGTGCAACGGATCCCTCCGTTGATGAAAAATGGCAATGGATTGCAACGGATTTACGAGAAATTCCAACGGGCAAAAATCCATTGCAATCCGTTACGAACTTCAACGGACGTGTAACGGATATCGTCCGTTGCCACTTCCATTGCAATCTGTTTCAACTTTTAACGGAATGTTAACGGATATCTTCTGTTGGTGTCCTCCGTTGGAAGGCCGTTAGAACACCGGAAAATATATTCCAACATACACCCGTTTCAAATTGTAATGGATGCTCGTTGGAAATCGTAACGAATAGCCGCTGAAATTGTTAATTTCGAGGTTTGTTGGTGGAAATAAATTCACGTGAGCTTGCAACGATCATCCGTTGAGGTTTCCAACAGATATCCCTTACAATTTAAACTATTTAATGACAACAATCAAGGTTTTAGCATCAAACCATCAACAGGAATTATATTTTCAACAAAATGTTGTCTTCTTCAAATCAAGATATATATATATCGAGAGAGTGGATGTATAGAAGAAAAGATCCTATAATCGAAGAGATTACGCAAGAATTCTTACACGGATTGGAGAAATTCATGAGTTTTGCATCGAAGCAACCTTTGTGTCAAAAACGCGGGACAATGTTATGTCAATGCAAAAGATGCAAAAACATGAAGTATCGAAGTCATGAAATTGTTTGCAAACATCTTTACAAGGTGAGCTTTGTTGAGAATTACAAAATTTGGTTTTTTCACGGCGAAAATTGCGGCGTTAGAGATATTGTGCAAGAATCACAAGTAGAAAGAAATGATGAAGTTATTTGTGAAGCATCAACGACCAATCCATATGTGGAAATGGTGTCAGATGCTTTTCCTGGAGTTGTTAATGAACAAACGTGTGAAGAGATGCCGAACATCGATGCACGACGATTCTTAACCCTATTGGATTCGATGAAACAGCCTATATATGAAGGTTATCGTGAAGGACAGTCTCGCTTATCTTTATCTTCACGATTGATGTGTATAAAAATAGACTACAATGTTGAGGAAAATTGCATGAATTCATTTTGAAAATAATCAAGCTCTCGAGACATACTACGAAATAAAGAATGTGTTAAAAGATTTAGGAATGCCATATGATAAAATTGATGTTTGTAGAAGTAATTGCATGTTGTTTAGGGGTAATGATAAAGACTTGTTGGAATGCAAGTTTTGCGGTGCAAGCAGATTTCGGCCAAAAAACCCTCTTCATGTAAATATGTACCATACAAGAAAATGTTCTATATGCCTGTAGCAAATAGGTTGAGAAGGTTATTTGAATCGAAAAAAACCGTTGCGGCAATGAGATGGCACGTAGAACACTCTACGGCCAAAGGTATAATGCAACATCCATCGGATGGTAAGGTTTGGAAAGATTTCAATGAAATATTTCCCGAGTTCGCGTATGAAACGAGAAATATTTATCTTTGCCTATGCACCGATGGCTTGAGTCCATATGGAAAATCTAGAAGTCAATATTCTCTGTGGCCGGTGATTTGTCTCCTATAATTTGCCTCCCGATATGTGTTTGAAAAGAGAGGTAATGTTTCCGACGTTGCTGATTCCAGGACCAGAACATCCGAAGAAACATTTTGATGTCTTTTTGCAGCCCTTAATTCATGAATTAAGACATTTGTGGAACGAAGGAATTCTTGCTTATGACGTCCAGTACAAAGCAAAATTTCACATTGAAAGCGGTCTTATTGTGGACAATTAGCGACTTTCCTGCCTATGGAATGTTATCGGGATGGAGCACGCACGGAAGATTGGCATGTCCATATTGTATGGAGGATACAGATTCATTTTGACTAGTACATGGTAAGAAACCATGTTGATTTGATTGTCATAGAAGATTTCTTTCTCATGGACATGCTTTCCAGAAAGATATAAAATATTTTTGAAAGAACGTGGTGCAAAAAGAAGAGGCACCGTGCTTGCAAACCAAAACACAAATCCTTTACGAAAAATTGAACACAATGGGCGATTTACAAGAATCCGTAGAATGTAGTGGAGATCGTGGGCATCGTAAACCAAAAGGCCAAGGTGAATGGCATAACTGGTATAAACGTAGTATCTTTTGGGAACTATCATATTGGAAATCATTGATATTATGTCATAATTTAGAGTTATGCATATCGAAAAGAACTTTTTCGATAACATCATCAATATTATTTGAATGTGGGGGTAAAACTAATGATAGTATACAATCAAGAAAAAATTTTAAAGACAATATGCCGATGACCTGAGTTGGAAATAAGAGATAGAAGGTCACCTGTCCCATTATTCAGATTGTCTGGTCGGCAAAAACGGTATTATTAAAGTGGATAAAAGAAGACATTAAGTTTCCAGATGGATATGCATCGAACATTGCTCGGTGTGTGGATATTTTTGGTTCGAGGCTGATCAGGTTGAAAAGTCACGATTGTCACGTTTTCATGCAGCGACTCATTCCAATTGCATTTGCTGAGCCCTTACCACGGAATGTTCACGATGTGCTATTTGGAATCATCATATTTTTCAGAGATATATGTTCAAGGAATGTAAAAAGTGATGACTTTGAATTAATGAAAAACAGTATCTCTGAAGTATTATGTGTATTGAAAAAAGTTTTTCCGCCTTCATTTTTCGATGTCATGGAGTATTTGCCAATATATTTACCAGATGAGGCAATACTCGTTGGGCGAGTTCAATTCAGATGGATGTATCCTTGCGAAAGTTTTTCTTTCATTTAAAGAAAAAAGCAAAAAACAAAGCAGTGGTCAAAGGATCTATTGTCCAAAACAATACTTGTTGGAAGAAATCACATATTTTAGCATATTTTATTCGAGTCGCATATTCAGACGAAAGAACGACGTGCAATGATTGATCACACAAACTATCTGTATCAATAGAATCTCCAGTTTGGCACAATTCCTGAGATGTTTACACAGATTGGACGTACAGAAGGTAAAAAAATCCGAGGAATATTGGTTAACTCCAGAGGAGTATAATCACATCCACACACATATATTACTAAATTTTCAAGAGTTATTACCGTTCGAAAGGTAAAAAATAATATTATTCAATCTTTTAAATATATATGTATATATATATATATATAATATTAATGTATTTTCATTATACATGATATTTGATGTAGAAGTACTTGGTACATATCCTCATCTAAACGCAAATGAACTCACAGATATGAAAGTTAACATTATGGTTCGTGGTTGAGAGATTACGTAAGTATTCGTTTACACATCTATTAAAATTAATTGTATTTATTATAAAGTATTCATTCGTTTTTATGTTATACGTACAGGTGAAATGTTCTGATGAAAGACTTTCAACGTGGTTAAAAGATTTGGCTAATGGTCATGCATGAAATCTTATGTGTTGACCAATCTTGTTTACTCGTGGCTACACGTTCCACTCGTATGAACACGAAAAACATAGAAGCACATACAATTATGGTGTTTGCGTTAATAGTGAATAGAGGGTGATAACTTCTACGGCATTTTTCACCAAATCCTACAAGTGGAATATCTCGGTCTCGTTGGATTGAAGGTACTGCTTTTTAGATGTTAGTGGTTCGACCCAACCGTAGGACGTGGAATACGGAAAAACCGATGGGGTGGAATTGACATCAATCTGGCACGATAATATGGTAAGTATGATCCATTCATCACAATAGATCAAACAGGTCAAGTATGTTACGTGCAATATCCAACAACATTGAAACGTCGAAGAGAGGAGTGGTGGGTCGTAGTAAAGATCAAGCCACGAGGAATCATAAGCTTAGATCATAAAGAAGATCCGTTGCAACCCGATTACCGCAGCCGGTTCATTTAATTGATATAGATCGCGAGAAGATTCTCGCAAGAACTGACATAGACGGAGAATTCATACGCAATTATGAAGAAGTTGAACCGGAAGAAACTGAAGATGAAAACAGCGATGAATTCAATAAAAAATCAAAGGAAGACTCGCGAATCGATGAATCTATTGAAGAAGAAATGTAAATACGATAATGTATATGATGTGTAATAATGTAGATGATATGTATAAATGATGTGTAATCGAACAATCGAAATGTTAATACAATCGAAGAATATATAAACGATGTTGAATGTTTTTAGAACTTCATATGATCTAATATCAACAGGCATCTGTTGGAAATATTGACGGATGTCCGTTGGAACACGAAATCGCCTCCGACACTTACAAAAAATTTCGAAGTTTTTCATAATTCTAACGGGCATCCGTTGGAAAATTGTAACGGACATCCGTTGGAAAATTGTAACGGACATCCGTTGGAAATATTAATGGATGCTCTTTAGAATTTTTTAACGGGCGTCTGTTACACATTACAACGGATACTTGTTGCAAAGTGTAATGAGGTCTACCCTAGTCTGCAGGAATTTTCAACGGGCATCTAATGGAAATTTTAATGGATGCCCATTGCAACGGGAGACGAGCCGCCGTTTTGTCGTCCGTTGCCTCGGGAACACGCATTTCCAACAGGCATCCATTGGAATTTCCAACGGATGCCCGTTGGGAAGACAAAACGTCGCGTCACTTAATTGCGTCCGTTGATTGACGACATTTCAAACAGATGCCCATTGGAAATTTCTGCATATAAATCGTTGAACAGTATCATTTTAAACACAAATCAAAACTTCAAATCCTCTCAAACACTCACTTTCACACACAAAATCACATTTCCAAACACTAAACACAAAATGAGGGCTAGACAATTCATAGGTTCGGGAGATATGTTGGTTGGTTCAGCGGGAGCTCCTCCCCCGCCTCCACCGCCTCCACCGCCACCAATATCGGCATCGTCGATATTTGATGAAGAGGACGATATGGTGGATATCGATTTTTTAATCAATATTGGTCGAGCATTGTCGATCGATATCGATTTCATATGTCTGCCAAGCATTCGACCAAATCTACTGAAATATTAATTTTGAATTGTTTAAGAAGGAGTTCTCTATTTAAAGGGGATGATTTCTAACGAAAAAAAGGAAAAGGACGGATAGGGCAAATAAAAAGAACTTTAGAGCATATCAAAAGTTGAGAAAACACTTTAAGATTGTGCAAAAGAGCAAAGAAGCTATTTGAACAACATTGAAGAGATAAACAATCAACAAAAACAAGTTGAAGGTGAGTTAATGGCGGAAATAGATCAAGAGATTGAGTGAGCATTCATTAACTCTCTCTCCTTACTTGTATCTTATTGTAATCTAGTTTTAAGATGTTGGTCCATAGGTTTAATCCTTGCTGTAGATTAGAGTATTGTGTATGTGATTGTTATGAACTTAATAACCAAAATAATTGTTTTTAATTCCACGTTTTAATGCATGTTTTAATGTTTCAATTTGAGATGGATCACATAAATTGATTGTCAATTGGTTTAGTTCATATGGATACATCGGATTAGGCTATATCTAATGCATTAGATAGACATGAGTAATCATATTGAGAGGTAGGTTAATCGGTTTAGGAGTGAGCGGTAATGCATCCACTATGTAGATCATTACGCACTAGTCTAGATGATTGTATAAGAATTTGCACTACGAGAGCAGGTAGGTTCATTAATTGCATTCAACGTATAGGTTATTAGGCTGAGACATCAATAAACGGTAAATTTGAATAAGATTTTCACTACGAGAGTAGGTAGGTCCAGTCCATGGGAGATGATTGAATTCTTTGACAGGAAAAAAAATGATATTTCCGAAATCTTTAGCTAGTTTGTATACGTGAGCACAATATTTGAGTCTATGAGTATTGTCTCGATTTGTATGTAACCATAGCTTAGTTTAGTTTACTTTTCCATGGTATGCATTCACTTATCTTGTATATGTAGATGACCTTAGTTTTCATAGATAATTAATTTAAATTCCACTTAGTTCATGTGTTTGACCCTGGTACTATACAGTCTATATCCTTGCAGAATGTATAGTCTAGGTATAAATTGTAAAACTTGATTAGGACTACATCACACCTAGACAAATCATCAAGTTTTTGGTGTCGTTGTTGGGGATTAATGCAATTTAACTAGTTTAGTTTTCGAATTAAGATCATATTTTTGTTTTTATTTTTGTTTTTGTTTTTGTTTTGTGTTTACTACTGAAAACTCTTTTGTTTTGTTTTGGTTTTATCAATTTCAAGTACTTAGTTCATGATCTAAAGTGCTGGAAGTTCTAGACTCGCACCGCTCGACCTAGAGATTGAGAGAACCACAAGTCGAGAATGTAGCTTACGAGGTATATACAACCTCTAAGAATTCCCAACTCATGTCTGGCATTTGGCATCCGAATCGATCACAGTCGGTTTGAGCTTTAGCCATCGTTTTTGTTAATGTCAAACCAAATAGCATATTGGATACGTCAAATGAAGACTCAAACCTACACCTCACGAAGTTCAAGATGTTGTGTGACTCCCTCAAGTAGTCATGCTATAGGCCTTCATGTTCTCCTTCATAGATAGGTTGGAAGAGTGGCTCTACACACTGGCGTAGAACTCCATTAACACGTGGAGTCAGCTAGAGGAGCGATTCATTATGTGATTCTCCCCACCTCACAAGATGGAGATGTTAAAGAACAAGATCAATCCCTTCACATATGAGAATGATGAGACATCGTACGAGGTTTAGGAACGATTCAAAGGCTACCAGCATGTGTGCCTATACCATGTGATGGATATGATTAGACTAGATCTAATGCATTAGATTTACATGAGTAATCATATCGAGAGGTGGGTTAATCAGCCCAGGAGCAAGGATATCAAATGGTAATGCATCCAATATGTAGGTCATTGAGCACTAGTCTAGATTATTTGATAGAAATTTACATTACGGGAGTAGATAGGTTCATTAGTTGCATTCAGTGTATAGGTTATTAGGCAGAGACGTCATTAATTGGTACATTCAAATAGGATTTTCACTTCGAGAGCAAGTAGATCCATGGGAGATGATTGAATTCCCTTACATGAATAAAATGATATTCCCAAAGTCTTTAGTTAGTTCGCAGTAACTATAGCTTAGTTTAATTTATTTATTCATAGTATAATTTCACCTATCTTAGACCTATGATGACTCTAATTTTCATAGAGAATTAGTTTAAATAGCACTTAATCCATATATTTGACCTTCATACTACATGATTTGTATCTTTGTAGAATCTCTAGGTATAAATCACATCTAGACAAGCATCGACTCCTTAGCTGCGAACCGCCAATTCCGTCCCTGTCACCATTCAATAACAAAGAGTTCCCTCTATTGATAAATGTAATTGTACGACCTATGCTTTGGAGATGAAATTGAGGGTGGCTCCATTATCGTCGTCACCTCGGTGTTGCGAATCCTCCCTTTGAGTTTCATTTTTTTTGGGAAGGAGTTTCCCACAACAGAATTCAAGGACAGCTCCACCATCTTTGTAACATCATCTTTTGTTCCTCAAGTGGTCTTACCGAAATCCGAGAGCTGGGGGAAGAAGCGATGTCAGGAGCGAGTATTTCATTTTTTATCTCGCTCATGTGTTGGGCACATGGTTTGCTAAACATTCCCCCACTTAAAGCGGGGTAACTTCAGAAATACCCTCGTAGGGCTAAAACACTTCAAAAATACCCTTCCCGAAAAAGAAAAAATTTTTAACTTCAAAAATACCCTTATAAATGTTGATATTCCCAAAATACCCCTGAGACCTTACAACCCAGTTCGACCCAGCGACCCAGTTTGACCCTGCGACCCTTGTCCCTCTGTGACCCTTGTTCCTCTGCTACCTTTGGACCCCTGCGACCCTTGTCCCTCTTCGACCCTTGTTCCTCTGTGACCCTTGGACCCATGCGACCCTTGTCCTTCTACGACCCTTGGACCCCTGCGATACTAATTTATTATTTACAAATTATTTACAAATAATATGAATAAAATTTTAAAAATACGGCTCAAATCAAAATATGTTGGACCCGTGCGACCCTTCCGACCATTGCGACCCTTCCGACCATTTCGACCCTTTCGACTAGTCTTTTCAATGTCAGACTACTGCTTTTTTCGAGGTTCTAGCTATGCTTTTTATTTTACCAATGCCACATTGAAGACCTATATTAAAGGTTCTTTAATGTGGTCAATACATGCACCTTGGTCATTCTTTGTATTTATTGTCTTTTTGGATTTTAGGAGTTCATTTATTTTTCGTTATAAATGGAGGAGGAAAAACGTAAAGCAACAACAAGGACCAAATCATCTCTTGTTTCGAGTCTTTCATTCTCTCAAAAGGGCGATTTCTAACATCTAACCCTAAATTCTCTGAAAAATCCTTGTTACCTTTGTGACCGTTAAGGTCACATGGTTGACCCAGGGCATCGTGCTGTCTATTTGTTACTCAATGTCTTGGTAATCGTCGGACTCAGTCTGTATGCAGATACACACAAGTACTTACAACTTGGATGGAGGACTTTGTGATGTATCTGCACTACATAAGGTCTTGGTAATCGGCGAACTCAAACATCATGTTGTATCCGCGTTACCTAAGGTCACGGTTGGAGGTCATTTGCTACCGTGGAACTCACCATACATGACTCAAAGCCCGAAATGTCAATGGAGCATTTCTTGCGGGGAAGGAGTCATTAATCTTCGGCAAATTTGACCTTTTTTTCTTTCCTTTTTTTTTTCTCGAACTTCTTTTTGCCTTTGCCTTCTTCTTTCTCGAACTTTCTTTTTCTTTTTCTTCAACTTTTTTCTTTCCTTTTTTTAACCGTGTGACCTTTGAGACCTTATGTAACCTTATGTAACTCTTGTGACCTTTGTAACCTTTGAGACCTTATGTAATCAATATTTAAACGTTGAAAATGTCTTATTTTGCATCTATTGTTCGTAAGATTATGACCCGTTATGCGACGCTCAATCGGATTAAATTATAATCAGGTTTAAACGGGTACGACTCATGCGACCACACATAACCCTTGTACGACTCATGCGACCACATATGACCCATGGACGACTCATGCGACCACATATGACCCATGGACGACTCATGCGACCACATATGACCCATGGACGACTCATGCGACCACATATGACCCATGGACGACTCATGCGACCAAACATGACCCATGGACGTCTCATGCGACCACATAAGACCCTTGTACGATATAACTTTCCAATGGAGGATTCATCATCATCATCATCATCATCATCAAACATGAAAAAGAATAAAAAAAACGAGCCAGACCGAGTCCGAATGTTGTTCAAATGAAGTTCAACCAAATACAAAAACTAACCAAATACAACAGAATTCAATCTATGGAGATTATAGGGGCAAGCAGTAGACAAGGTAAATCATCGAGAATGGCTTCCAGTTTGACTTTGAGGGTACAACCGACGTTAAAGCCATTATCTTGACCAAACTTTGTCCAACCCCTGGTGATGCTAGCGCCATTGCGTTTCACGGGCCTTAGATGTGCCTCCCAAACGTCTGTGTAATTGGTTATCAGATCAACCTTACTTCGTCTACCGCAAAGACCATTCGACCTCGCAAACTCTATCGGAAGTGTCTGCGATAACCGAATAAATTTACAACAACGTCAAACTAATGCATATACGACCAGATTTGATGAATCGAATAAATCGGTTTAAGTTCACTTACCACTGCATCTACGGCTAGATTTGAACGCGTGACTGAGCGTTATGTATAACCAATGCCCGTGTTTCAAAAGTGATAGTAGTGTTTTAAGAACTCGACGGATGATTAAACAATACACATTTTCTTCAAATGTCGATATTATTTATATTATTATCTATATTGATTCTAAATTAGACATATACAACTCAAATATATTGTTAATGGCATATTGATAATGGCATGGGTCGCTTGGTCGCATATATGCCAAATTAGGGTCGCATGATCGCATATATTGATGAATAGATGCGAACTCGGCAAATTTACGGGTTTAAGATGATAAAATAACAAAAACCAATCAAACAATACATTTACAACGTCAAACTAATGAATTCCAAATTAGGGTCGCATGGGTGGCATGGGTCGCATGATCGCATATATTGATGAATAGATACGAACTCGGTGAATTTACGGGTTTAAGATGATAAACTGACAAAAAGCAATCAAACAATACATTTACAACGTCAAACTAATGAATTCCAAATTAGGGTCGCATGGGTCGCATGATCGCATATATTGATGAATAGATGCGAACTCGACGAATTTACGGGTTCAAGATGATAAAATGACAAAAACCAATCAAAACAATACATTTACAACGTTAATCAACAGTTCAAACAGATTGTGACCCATGTGTACCTAGTTGAGTTGTGTATAACCAATGCCCGTGTTTCAAAAGTGATAGTAGTGTTTTAAGAACTCGGCGGATGATTAAACTACATTTAACATTTTCTTCAAATGTCGATATTATTTATATTGATTCTAAATTAGACATATACAACTCAAATATATTGTTAATGGCATATTGATAATGGCATGGGTCGCTTGGTCGCATATATGCCAAATTAGGGTCGCATGATCGCATATATTGATGAATAGATGCGAACTCGACGAATTTACGGGTTT
>CM071863.1:15734419-15749175 GCA_036759665.1 Gynandropsis gynandra
CCAACAACATCAAAGTTGCGAACCTCTTCCGGTTGTCGGAATTCTTCGCCTTCACAAGCTTTTCACTGACTTGTTCGGGGGTCACCTTTCCACGGTCGAAATTCTTCAGCTTGAATGTGACACCCATCATGGACTCCCATCCTGTGGGATATGGTCCGCATTTCAATCCGAAAATTAGTGCGTGCTCCACTATAAAGTACCGGATTTGAATGTCGTTTATGACGAACCACAACTCTGTATTGTCCCGTATAATCACGGAGTGATTTAGTAGTATAGACATTTGAACCTTCGTCAATGTGGAGTCACATTGTAAGCGAAATAAATGCCTAAATTGTGACTCCTTCTCGACCTATTAATTTCTTCTCCAGTGTCAGAGGGACTGCAGCATCAGCATCAGCATCAGAATCACTCACGCACTCCTTCCTCTTAGTCCCTTTTTCGTGCAAAATGACCAATTACGAATACATTATACTTCTACCGACCTAAGCAACCCATGCGAATCAACCGACCAATGCGACGGAACCGACCCGTGCGACCCTCAACCGACCCGTGTGACCCATGCGACTCAAACGACCCTCAGACATTCCGCGACACTCAACCGATCCACGCCCCTCAAACGACCATTGCGACCTAACCGACTCACTGACACTGACACTCACCCATTTCAAATCAATAAACTGAGTCGAAGATGGTCATGAAACTACTGCGACCCTTGCTACTCAACCGACTCACGGAGTCGAAGATGTTCATGCAACTCCTGCGACCCTTGCGACCTAACCGACTCACTGACACTGACACTCACCCATTTCAAATCAATAAACCATTTTGTGACTCGAAAGCTTGCAAAACCCTAGAAATCGAACTACTTACACTTATTGACGCCATTGAAGATTGACTCGTGCTCTCTTCGCCAGTGATGCTGCTGATTCTAGCCATTTTCCTTCTCGCCAACTTCAAATCGTTCCCTCTCAAGTTCGACATCACTTATTTCTTTCTTGCTATAAACTTTTAAACAGGTTTCACGGCGAAAAACTGTTCGGCTTTCTCGTTTTCGGCAGTTTTTCATGTCGAAAAACTACCGAACTTCCATTTTTCCACGTTCGAACATTAAGGGCAAATTTGTCTTTTCTTCAGTTTTTATTTTTCGGATTTAATAATTATTATGGGGAAGGGTATTTTTGAAGTGGTTTAGCCCTATAAGGGTATTTCTGATATTCCGCCACTTAAAGCTGTAGTTCGTTGTCGAGGAGAAGGAAGCGAAGCTTGTTTCCAGAGGACGACGACAAGACTTTGCCGGTTGGAACCCAGTGCTCAACTCCTTCAGCGAGCACCATAATATTCTCCAGTGATTGAGGTTTGAACAACCTCACCCCGTCTATCACCTCAGGCCAAAGACCAACCATAAACATCGACTGCAACACCGATTCCGACAGCAGTGTTTGGTTGCCGACGAGCACGATGAAGTGTTTATAAGGCAATATCACTATTGATGGAGAAAATCACGTCATCAACATTAATCTTGTGATTGAGAGATAATCTCTCTTTGATGGAGACAATCATGACAGCAACATTCACTCATTGATTGGCATAGAATCACTCATTATATTTTTGTAAAGTTCCATGTTTGTAGAAGTAAACCTTTTGTATATAAACCCATTATGCATGATGTCAATACTAAACATTTTTATATTCTATATGGTATCAGGAGCCTCTTCTTTTTAAACCCCTCCATCGTTTAAAAAAAATCTCCAAGTTACACCATGGCTCACAACAACTCCTCCTCCTCAAATCCCTCAGAGAATGTCACTGCATTCAACCCTCAAGCTCCTCACAGTGTTCTTGTCACTGTCAATCTCTCCAACATTATCAAACTCACGCCGCTCAATTATCTCATGTGGAATGTGCAAATCCGAGCCCTTTTTGAAGGCTATAGCCTTCATGGATTTATTGACAACGGCAGTGCCGTTCCCGATGCCACCATTAATGTTGATGGTGTCACCAAGCCAAATCCCGACTTTGCTCCTTGGAGACCACAAGATCGCCTTCTTTATAATGCCCTCCTTGGAGCTGTCTCTGCCCCACTACAGCCCATGCTTTCGAAACCTACGTCCGTCCGTGAAGCCTAGAACATCCTCGCGTCCACCTATGGCAAGGCCTCTCGTGTCCATATTAAGCAATTACGGGAACAACTCAAGCATTCAATGAAAGGAACACAGACCGTGGATGACTATATGCGAGGCATCACAAACAAAGCTGATGCTCTAACACTTCTGGGCTAACCCGTAGATCATGAAGACCTTCTCGAATACATACTTGATGGTCTCAGTGATGAATTCAAATCTGTTAAGGATTCGGTGAATGCGCGTGACACTCCAATCCTTATTGAAGAGCTTCACGAGAAACTTCTCAATCACGAGGCTAAACTCCTCTCACAAACTACTTCCGCGAGTGCTTTCCCCCATCACGGCGAACCCCGTTGTTGCCTCCTCTGTTACTCTCACCACTCACGGTGGACCACCGTGATCTCGTTTCAACAACAGGAACCAACATTCCAATCGCAACTCACCTCGGCCGAATTTAAGGAAATGTCAAGCATGTGGAGTCCAAGGGCATAGTGCAAAGTTTTGTGCGCAATTCAAGCTCATCTCTGCCTCAAGTACACTTCGTGGGCCTCAACTCCAATCCCCGAATCAATGGACATCACCAACAACTGCATGGCAGCCTCGCGCATATCATACTGTAGCCACTCCGTATGACTCCAAAGGGTGGCTCCTCGATAGCGGAGCATCTCACCATATCACATCTGATCTCCACAATCTGTCTCTTCATTCACCATACAAAGGCAATGACAATGTGGTGATTGGAGACGGATCAGGGCTTCCCATCACTCATACGGGTTCCATCTCTCTTCCTTGTCCTTCTCGCACCCTCACACTTGACAATGTTCTGTGTATTCCCTCTATACGCAAAAATATGATCTCTATCAATCAATTGTGTCGAACTAACAATGTTTTGGTGGAATTCTTTCCATCCATGTTCCAGGTGAAGGATCTAAGCACGGGGACGCCACTAGTGAACGGAAAGCCTAATCATGGCATTTATGAGCTGCCGGTCACACCATCATCCACATCTCCTATTCAAGCATTTTCATGTGTCAAGACCACTTTGTCCGAGTGGCACCCGCTGTTCCGGTCTTAAGTTCTATGGTTTCAAAGTTTTCATTACCAGTTTCGGGTCGTCTTTCTGAGTCTTTGTCATGTCATGATTGCTTAATGAATAAAAGCCATAAACTACCGTTTTCAAACTCCTCGTTATCGTCCAACCGCCCTCTAGAACTCTTATTTTCTGATGCATGGACATCACCTCACTATTCCAATGATGGTTTCAAATATTATGTCATTTTTGTAGATCATTTCACTCGTTATATATGGTTTTACCTGTTACAAAAAAGTCGGATGTTCTTAACACTTTCTTATGTTTTAAATCAATTGTTGAGAACAAATTTCAAACTAAAATCATTTCTTTATACACGGACAATGGCAGGGAATTTACGGCTCTTCGCCATTCTCATCTCACCACCCCACCATACACTCCCGAACATAATGGCATATCGGAGCGTCGTCATCGTCATATTGTCTAATCAGGACTCTCTTCCCACACATCAGTCCCCATCGAATTTTGGCCCTTTACATTTGCCACGACTGTGTACTTAATTAACCGTTTACCATCTCAAATTTTTTCTCATGCATCTCCATATGGAAATCTTTTTCAAGCATCCCCCAATTACAACAAACTAAAAGTTTTTGGTTGTTTGTGTTTTCCATGTCTACGTCCATACATGAGTCATAAGCTAGATTCTAGATCACGTCCATGTGTCTTCTTAGGATATTCAACATCCCAAAGTGCATATTATTGTTTAGATCGAACGACCTCATGTCTCTATGTCTCTAGGCATGTAGTCTTTTGTGAATCCACATTTCCATTTGCATGTGCATCTCTAAATGTTAATTTACCTCACGGAGATGAGTCCACCACATCTTCGCAACCTCCTTTAACGTCCATCTTCAGGCCGGACCGACGACTCATACCAGATGAAGATCAACTCCCCCGCTTAGATACTTCACCGACACAAACTGAGAGACCAGATACCTTACCTTCTACCTCTTCTGAATCTTCACCCATCCATACACTCGTCATCACTAATACACACCACATGATCACCCGCTCCAAAAATAATATCCATAAACCCAACTCCAAAGTCTCCTACGTCACCACTCTTCACCACGACCTTGAACCCTCCTCTCATACCCAAGCCCTAAAGGATGAGAGATGGCAACACGCAATGAGTAATGAGTTTGATGCTCTTCTCCGTAGTGGTACTTGGGAGCTAGTACCCTCTGCGGAGGCACATAACATTGTTGGATGTCTTTGGATATTTCGGATTAAACGGAAGGCTGATGGTTCTATTGACAGGTATAAAGCTCGCCTTGTGGCTAAACGGTTCCATTAACGCCCTAGCTTTTTCGAGAGGCTAAAGGGTTCCATCAACGCCCTGGCATTGAATTTTTCGAGAGATTCAGCCCGGTGGTCAAGCCAACCACAATACGACTTGTCCTTAGCCTGGCAATCACATCCAATTCGCCCTTACGACAACTTGACATCAATAATGCCTTCTTACAAGGACACCTCTCGGAACAAGTCTACATGAAGCAACCGCCTAGATTTGTAGACAAAGACAACCCGGATCATGTGCGCAAACCACACAAAACAATCTACAGCCTCAAACAAGCTCCGAGAGCCTGGTACTCTGAGCTTTGTAACTTTCTTCTAGCACATGGCTTTGTCAATTCTCTTGCAGATGCCTCACTTTTCATTCTACGCGATAAGGCTGATTACATATTCTTACTCGTTTACGTGGATGACCTCATACTCACCGGCAACAACAACTCAAGGATAAAACAGGTTATTACGTTGCTTTCTGAACGGTTTTCTCTTAAAGACCTTGGTGACTTGTCTTATTTTCTTGCTGTCGAAGCAACAAGAACGACCACGGGTCTTCTTCTTACTCAACAGAAGTACATCACGGACATCCTCCATCGCACCAACATGCATACGGCCAAACCTGTGTCAACTCCTCTTTCCACTACGATCCGTCTCGCACTCCACTCTGGGACTTTGCTCGATAACCCCTCTGAGTATCGTGCCATTATTGGCAGCCTACAATATCTCTCCTTCAAAAGACCAGACATTGCTTTTGCAGTAAACAAGCTATCACAATTCATGCATGCACCTCGGTCTGAACATTGGATAGCAACCAAACGAATCCTCCGATACCTTAAGGGTACTCTCACCAAAGGAATATTTCTATTGGCCACTAATGAATCCATTCTCCATGCATTTTCAGACGCTGATTGGGTTGGGAATCAGGACGACTACTCATCCACTGGAGCTTATATAGTGTATTACGGCCGCCACCCCGTCTCCTAGTCATCGAAGAAACAACGGGCCATTGCACGGTCGTCTACAGAAGCTGAATATCGCTCGGTGGCTTCTACTGTCGCAGAAGTTCGGTGGGTATGTTCTCTTCTTCAAGAGCTTGGCATCGACTTACCTTCACCGCTTGTCATCTATCGCGACAATGTTGGAGCCACCTATCTCTGTGTTAATTCGGGGTTCCATTCCCGTATGAAACACATAGCTCTTGATTATCATTTTGGCCGGCAACAAATTCGAGCGGGCATTCTTCGGGTATCTCACTTGAGCTCAGATGACCAATTAGCTGACGCCCTTACGAAGCCTCTCACTCGGCTCCGACTGCAAGATCTATGTGACAAGATTGGAGTCTCCTCCGGTGCTCCATGTTGCGGGGGTGTATAAGGCAATATCACTATTGATGGAGATAATCATGTCATCAACATTAATCTTGTGATTGAGAGATAATCTCTCTTTGATGGAGACAATCATGACAGCAAAATTCACTCATTGATTGGCAGAGAATCACTCATTATATTTTTGTTGACAATAGTCCTTGGCCGAGCCTTCCTGCCATAGGATCAACAGTTGTTCACATAGTGGAGCCACCTGGGTCGAAGAGAAACTTTCGGGGATCCAACTTCTTAGTCGATGCTAATTCAAGTTTGGGTTTCAAGACCGCTCCCGACATAACCAATATAAGGTGTCAGAGGGGATAGTGAGCAATTGTCCCTAGAAAGGGGCCTACTTCTCCTCTCCCAAACCCAATATCTACTTGCGTTGAAGTATGGTTAGGAGTTATACTCGAGGATGGGTATTGGATGTCGCTGCTATAGCGTTCATTTGTTGTGAGTCTTTTTTATTACAATTTTTACTTTTGCTCGTGAGTATCCTTGCGAAGATCCTCCATGCCCAGCTCAAGATTATCTACCTTATGACTCAACTTATACATCTTAATAGCCTCCGCTTGTTTCTCAAAATGTCATTGTTAAAGCATTGCTTCGATTTTCTTGTTTACCATGATAAGGATTGTGCCAGCTTTGAAATCAATTTGTTAAATGTGGTATTGTAGAACATTTAACAATGAAATAAAATAGAGATTTTTTATAAATTGCAGAAAGTGAGATACACAAAAATTAGATTTATGAAAGGGTCATCATCTCCCCAAACCAAGTACATCTTACAGTCCATAAAACCAAAATATATAATAGAAAAACAGAGTTGGCTAATTTGGTATGAAACACTGCACTTGGTCTTCTTCCCCAAAAGCATATCTGTAGATTATTTAATTATGTCTCCTGCAGTGCTCACCACTTCTCTGAATCTGAAAGTGTCTTGCCTTCTACACCAGACACCCCTACCCTTTCTTGTTTGCTAGTTCTTGGCTCCCCTTTTGCGGTGGTTGTAGTTGAAGATCACCGGGGGTCTTGGATTTTCCGGCGTATAAATGCGGTAGTTTGATCTGAATATAATTCTCATCGCATCGAGCTCCTCTCAGACGTCGAATCCCTCCCTAAACCATAGTTTTTCGAGCTTTGGCGCTTTTCCAGAATTGATCTAGTCTTTTACCAGATACGGTGGCAACTTACTCAGGCAAGTTGTCATCGCAAGCCTAAAATTTTCGACAAATGCTTACTTCAGATATCTAATACCTACGTAGTTCTTCCTTCGGTCAAAGTTCGCCATATTTTCTGCCGACTTGAGCTGGCTTTAAATGTTGATTTCTTCCTGCAATAGTGATGTAGCTACTGGTGAGGAAGTCCTTCACTCGGTATATTCACTGAATTACTTTATGTATTGTGTATATGACAAGCATATCAACAAAACCTTAACCTTTACGCACCATTTGCGGTTAAGCAACCAAATAAAGATAATTTACATCCATAAATATACTGAGATTGTCTAACCTGCCATGAAATGAATCATCGACTGGTTCCAATATCTTGTCTACCAAGGCGATAAGGTCATTTCTCCTATTGTCTCTAAGGCTTTCAGGTCGTTGTTCGAGATTCACCTGTCCACTGAAGCCAGCTATTCCCTGGCTCCTTATCAACCTCCTTGGCTCTCATAATGTTCCAACCCTGTGCCACTCTCCTTCTGAAGCATATATGTTGGACAATGCCACGAGCCCTCCAGAAATATTCTGATCCGGTCCTGTAATTTCCTTAATCACCATCTCTGCCAAATCTTTTCTTCTGTGTATTAGGCAACCATTGAAGAATGCTCCAACCATCGAGTCACCAACATCCACTGGCATCATCTCCCTCATGAATCTGTACGCCTCTTCTAATCTCCCTGCACGACACAACATGTCGACCACACAAGCATAATGCTCTTTCTTCGCTTCAACATTGTAGATTTCCTTCATCGAATTGAAAACCTCTAAACCTTGCTCCACATAACCTCCATGGCTACACGCTGATAGAACCAATGCAAAAGTAACTTCATTTGGTGAGATCCCCATTCTGCACATTGTCTCAAACAGTTTCAGAACCTGGGTAATGGGTTCATGCCTTGTATAACATCCAATCATGGCATTCCAAGTCGCAATGTTCTTTACAATTGTGGTGTCAAAGAGAGTCCTCGCATTTCTAACACTTGCGCATTTAGAGTACATGTCAATAAGAGCAGTGGTAACAAAAGGATCAATATCAAGACCAGCCCGATAAATCGCCCCATGAATCTCTCTACCCCGATGAATGGAAGTCGCGTGTCCACACACCATTAGAAGCCCTGTTACAGTCACTTTGTTCGGTCTAATCCCCGAATCCAACATGTATCTGAAGCTTCTTAGAGCCATATCGGCCTCCTGGTTTTGAGCAAAACCGAGAATCATCGAATTCCACGTGATCAAATCAGGAACCAAACCGGCTTCTCCTCTCATCCTACTAAGAAGCTGAAAGGCCTTGTCGCTGTTACTACACCTTGCACAACCACCGATCACAGCATTCCACGTGAACTCATTCGGCTGAATTCCCTCAAACTTCATCCTCTCGAACAACGAAATCCCCTCTGCCATGTTCCCGAGGTCACAATACCCATGAATCATCGACGTCCAAGAAACAATGTTTTTTGTCAGGCATTCCATCGAACAGTTTACGTGCCGAACGGATATTCCCACCTTTGGAGTACAAATTAATAAGGGCATTAGCTACAGATACTTGGTTCACCAAACCGATCACGCTCGCGAGACAATGAACTTGTTCCCCATTCTTCAAACTCCCCAATCCGACGCATGCTTTCAACAGAACAGTGAAAGTGAACTCATTAAGATGTTTCACAGAACTCTGCATTGAAGGGACATATCCAATTGCGTCCGCATAACGACCCTTCAAGACGTGCCCAAGAACCATCCAATTCAATGCGAAAGTGTTGGGCTTTCGAATTGTTTTGAAGACTAGAGTTGCTGAGTTGAGATCGCCAGAGCTTGCGTACAAACCCACGAGTTTGCAGTGCACAGACAAGAGATTCTGATAGGTCTCACACGTCAATAACACAGCATGGATTTGCTTGCCTGGTCTTGAAGTTTTGTTGTCGAGGCATTTTCTGAGTAACAGAGAAAACCTGTCTGGACAGAAAATGTTGCTTCCCATTTTACTACACACGGGCTTCATTTGTGAATGAAATTTGATCAAAGGTAACTATTTTTAAGGCTATATGTCATGACAATCCTAACTATTTCAAATTGTCTCACTATGTCATATTTTGTATTTTAAAACTTCCAAATCATCTATAGATTTTCTGAAATCTTCTTGTGCCACAACGATTGATTTAAGGTTTGTCTTTTGTACTCATATGGAGTTTATATCGCTTTGGTCACAAGAAAAATTGTTGACTTGCCACAACGAATATCACGTCATGGATAATTTTATAGCGGTTGTGGGATTGTGAGATACAATATATGGTTTTAGGTAACTCCGTTAATCGCTATGAAATTATCAATAATGTGGCATGTCACGTGGTAAATCAACAAATGTTAGTGCCACTCTAACAAAATAAAAAAGATAAATGTATAATTTCTTTTTCAATTCAGGGGTTTGGGATATAAAGTTTAGTTTAGAGAGATTTCAAAAAATTCGAAGATAAATGATTTAACCATTCTAAAATGAAAAGGTTTAAAAATTCATTTTATTAAATTTTTTATAAGCATAAAAAATTATTATTATTACAAATAATCTCTACTATATATAAATATTAGAATAATGTCTTCGAGTTTTTCTAATTTTTCCATTTAACAAAATAAGACTTCATCTTTATAAACTCTTTGACTTTTCTCAAAATCCTTCCAAAAGACTCAAAAATCTATGTAAAAATTCTACAAAGGTATCTCAAACTTTTGAAAACTCATCACCCAAGATAGGCTTGCAAAATTTTACACTGCACCCTCGAAAAAGGGGAATTTCAAAAATACCCTCGTAGGGCTAAAACACTTCAAAAATACCCTTTTTGGAAAAGAAAATATTTCTAACTTCAAAAGTATCCGTATAAATGTTAATATTCCCAAAATACCCCTGCGACTTTACGACCCAGTTTGACCCAGCGACCCAGTTTGACCCTACGACCCTTGTCCCTCTGCGACCCTTGTTCCTCTGCGACCCTTGTTCCTCTGCGACCCTTGGACCCCTGCGACCCTTGTCCCTCTTCGATCCTTGTTCCTCTGCGACCCTTGGACCCCTGCGACCCTTGTTCCTCTGCGACCCTTGGACCCCTGCGACCCTTGTCCTTCTGCGACCCTTAGACCCCTGCGATACTAATTTATTATTTACAAATTATTTACACATAATATGAATAAAATTTGAAAATACAGCTCAAATCAAAATATGTTGGACCCGTGCGACCCCTCCGACCATTGCGACCCTTTTGACCATTGCGACCCTTCCGACCATTGCGACCCTTCCGACTAGTCTTTTCAATGTCAGACTACACTGCCTTTCCCAGGTTCTAGCTATGCTTTTTATTTTACCAATGAATGCACCTTGGTCATTCTTTGTATTTATTGTATTTCTGGATTTTAGGAGTCCATTTATTTTTCGTAATAAATAGAGGAGGAAAGCTACAACAACAAGCACCAAATCATCTCTTGTTTCGAGTCTTTCATTCTCCCAAAAGGGCGATTTCTAACATCTAATTCTCTGAAAAATCCTTGTTACCTTTGTGACCGTTAAGGTCACATGGTCGACCCAGGGCATCGTGCTGTCTATTTGTTACTCAATGTCTTGGTAATCGTCGGACTCAGTCTGTATGCAGATACACACAAGTACTTACAACATGGATGGAATACTTTGTGATGTATCTGCACTACATAAGGTCTTGGTAATCGACGGACTCAGGCATCAAGCTCTATCCGCGTTACCTAAGGTCACGGTTGGAGGTCATTTGCTACCATGGAACTCACCATACATGACTCAAAGCCCGAAATGTCAATGGAGCATTTCTTGCGGGGAAGGAGTCATTAATCTTCGGCAAATTTGACCTTTTTTTCTTTCCTTTTTTTTCTCGAACTTTGCCTTCTTCTTTCTCGAACTTCCTTTTTCTTTTTCTTCAACTTTTTTCTTTCCTTTTTTTAACCGTTGTGACCTTTGAGACCTTATGTAACCTTATGTAACTCTTGTGACCTTTGTAACCTTTGAGACCTTATGTAATCAATATTTAAACGTTGAAAATGTCTTATTTTGCATCTATTGTTCGTAAGATTATGAAAGAAGTCGAATCAATATACAATCTTCGAAAATATTATACGGAAAAGGAAATATAATATCGCATAATATTATACAATCTTCGAAAATAATTCTGATTTAAATAAGATATCAGAAAATATCCAGAATATCTCATAGAATATCATCAGAATAACTTTTGTGACCTTTGTAACCCATGGACGACTCATGCGACCACATAATACCCTTGTTCGACTCATGCGACCTATGCGACTCGGTGCGACTTGTCGTTTTGCTGTCAGACTCCTGTCTTGCCACCAATGTGACCCATGCGACCCATGTGACCCTTTGCAGTCCGAATCTTTTCTGCCGACCCATTTGACTTGTCCTTTTGCGAACACATAAGACCCTTCTACGACTCATGCGACCCTTTGTACAATAATAGTAAATCCACAAAAACATCGATACTAACAATAATACATTCTATTGAATAATAGTTAAAAAAACCAACCAAAAACAAACATGAATTTTGTTGTTCAAATGAAGTTCAACCAAATACAAAAACCAACCAAATACAACAGAATTCAATCTATGAAGATTATAGGGGCAAGCAGTAGACAAGGTACATCATCGAGAATGGCTTCCAGTTCGACTTTGAGGGTACAACCGACGTTATAGCCATTATCTTGACAAAACTTTGTCCAACCCATGGTGATGCTAGCGCCATTGCGTTTCACGGACCTTAGATGTGCCTCCCAAACGTCTGTGTAATTGGTTGTCAGATCAAACTTACTTCGTCTACCGCAAAGACCATTCGACCTCGCAAACTGTATCGGAAGTGTCTGCGATAACCGAATAAATTTACAACAACGTCAAACTAATGCATATATGATGATGATGATGATGATACCGTGAAAATCCTCACTTACCACTGCATCTCTGGCCAGATTTGAACGCGTGACTGGTACCGTGAAAATCCTCTCTTCAGAAGAAGATGACCCTGACATCGAATCGCCGTCACCAGTCGTTTGCATTTTCGGCAATATGATGATGATGATGATGATGAGAGTTAGAGAGAGAGTTTCGTTATTAGAAAAAAGGAAACAGCTCGAATACGAATCGCCGTCCGTCAGATGGAATTCGAAAAGTTTTTTCAAATTTTGGCGAAAAGTTCGGCGGGAATTCTGGTGAAAATGAAATAATTCCAAATGAGGGTCGCATGGGTCGCATGGGTCGCATGGTCGCATGTATTGATGAATAGATGCGAACTCGGCGAATTTACGGGTTTAAGATGATAAAATGACAAAAACCAATCAAACAATACATTTACAACGTCAAACTAATGAATTCCAAATGAGGGTCGCATGCGTCGCATGGGTCGCATGATCGCATATATTGATGAATAGATGCGAACTCGGCGAATTTACGGGTTTAAGATGATAAAATGACAAAAACCAATCAAACAATACATTTACAACGTCAAACTAATGAATTCCAAATTAGGGTCGCATGCGTCGCATGGGTCGCATGATCGCATATATTGATGAATAGATGCGAACTCGACGAATTTACGGGTTTGGGATGATAAAATGACAAAAACCAATCAAAACAATACATTTACAACGTCAATCAACGGTTAAAACAGATTGTGACCCATGTGTACCTAGTTGAGTTGTGTATAACCAATGCCCGTGTTTCAAAAGTGATAGTAGTGTTTTAAGAACTCGGGGGATGATTAAACAATACATTTAACATTTTCTTCAAATGTCGATATTATTTATATTATTATCTATATTGATTCTAAATTAGACATATACAACTCAAATATATTGTTAATGGCATATTGATAATGGCATGGGTCGCTTGGTCGCATATATGCCAAATTAGGGTCGCATGATCGCATATATTGATGAATAGATGCGAACTCGACGAATTTACGGGTTTAGGATGATAAAATGACAAAAACCAATCAAAACAATACATTTACAAAGATTCCAAATCAAAACAATACATTTACAAAGATTCCAAATCAAAACAATACATTTACAAAGATTCCAAATCAAAACAATACATTTACAAAGATTCCAAATCAAAACAATACATTTACAAAGATTCCAAATCAAAACAATACATTTACAAAGATTCCAAATCAAAACAATACATTTACAAAGATTCTAAATCAAAACAATGTTGAGAAAAATGACCAACAACTCTTCCCTAGTCTCAAGGAGCCGACCTTTTTTAGGAGCCGACCTTTTTTTATGGATGGTGGTTACCGAGAGCTCACCTATAAAAGGCAACCGAGAGCTTAAGAAAAATCATCCAAAAAATAGTTCATTGAGGGTCGCATGGGTCGCATGGGTCACATGGATTGATGAATAGATGCGAACTCGGCGAATTTACGGGTTTAAGATGATAAAATGACAAAAACCAATCAAACAATACATTTAACGTCAAACTAATGAATTCCAAATGAGGGTCGCATGGGTCGCATGGGTCGCATGAGTTCACTGGAGAAATATTACATTAGCAGAGAGTGACCCAACTTGCCCCTATAATCTTCATAGATTGAATTCTGTTGTATTTGTTTGGTTTTTGTATTAGGTTGAACTTCATTTGAACAACAAAATTCATGTTTGTTTTTGGTTGGTGTTTTTAACTATTATTCAATGTTTTTGTGGATTTACTATTATTGTACAAAGGGTCGCATGAGTCGTAGAAGGGTCTTATGTGTTCGCAAAAGGACAAGTCACATGGGTCGGAAGAAAAGATTCGGACTACAAAGGGTCACATGGGGCGCATGGGTCACATTGGTGGCAAGATAGGAGTCTGACAGCAAAACGACAAGTCGCACGAGTCGCATAGGTCGCATGAGTCGAACAAGGGTATTATGTGGTCGCATGAGTCGTCCATGGGTTACAAAGGTCACAAAAGTTATTCTGATGATATTCTATGAGATATTCTGGATATTTTCTGATATCTTATTTAAATCTGGAATATTTTCGAAGATTGTATAATATTACGCGATATTATATTTCCTTTTCCGTATAATATTATACAATATATAAGAACGTTTTCCGTGATTAACAGAATGAATGGAGAATTGATTCGACTTCTTTCAAAATGTAGTCGCATATTTTATCATAACAGAATGAATGGAGAATTGATTCGACTTCTTTCATAATCTTACGAACAATAGATGCAAAATAAGACATTTTAAACGTTTACATATTGATTACATAAGGTCTCAAAGGTTACAAAGGTCACAAGAGTTACATAAGGTTACATAAGGTCTCAAAGGTCACAAGAGTTACATAAGGTTACATAAGGTCTCAAAGGTCACAAGAGTTACATAAGGTTACATAAGGTCTCAAAGGTCACAACAGTTAAGGAAAGAAAAAAGTTGAAGCAAAAGAAAAAGGCAAAAAGAAGTTCGAGAAAAAAAAGGAAAGAAAAAAAAGTCAAATTTTCCGAAGATTAATGACTCATCGGAGCCCTTCCCCGCAAGAAATGCTCCATTGACATTTCGTTCTTTGAGTCATGAGTTCCACGGTAGCAAATGACCTCCAACCGTGACCTTAGGTAACGCGGATACAGCTTGATGTCTGAGTCCGCCGATTACCAAGACCT
>CM071863.1:15752154-15774041 GCA_036759665.1 Gynandropsis gynandra
ATGCGACTCAACCGACCCGTGCGACCCTCAACCGCCGTGTGCGACCCATGCGACTCAAACGACCCTCAGACACTCCGCGACACTCAAACGACCATTGCGACCTAACCGACTCACTGACACTGACACTCACCCGTTTCAAATCAATAAACTGAGTCTAAGATGGTCATGAAACTACTGCGACCCTTGCTACTCAACCGACTCACGGAGTCGAAGATGTTCATGCAACTCCTGCGACCCTTGCGACCTAACCGACTCACTGACACTGACACTCACCCGTTTCAAATCAATAAACTGAGTCTAAGATGGTCATGAAACTACTGCGACCCTTGCTACTCAACCGACTCACGGAGTCGAAGATGTTCATGCAACTCCTGCGACCCTTGCGACCCTTGCGACCTAACCGACTCACTGACACTGACACCCATTTCAAATCAATAAACCATTTTGTGACTCGAAAGCTTGCAAAACCCTAGAAATCGAACTACTTACACTTATTGACGCCATTGAAGATTGACTCGTGCTCTCTTCGTGCTCTCTTCGCCAGTTTCCTTCTCGCCAACTTCAAATTGTTCGCCAACTTCAAATCGTTCCCTCTCAAGTTCGAAATCACTTATTTCTTTCTTGCTATCAACTTTTAAACAGGTTTCACGGCGAAAAACTGTTCGGCTTTCTCGTTTTCGGCAGTTTTTCACGTCGAAAAACTGCCGAACTTCCATTTTTCCACGTTCCAACGTTAAGGGCAAATTTGTCTTTTCCTCAGTTTTTATTTTTCGGATTTAATAATTATTTTGGGGAAGGGTATTTTTGAAGTGATTTAGCCCTTTGAGGGTATTTCTGATACAATAAAAACACTTGTAGGGTTTTGCAATGTACAATATAAAACCTCATTTTTTTTCTTCGAATGTTTTCGTCTTCACCCTCTACTAAAATGTTTGCATGTTTGCCGCTTTGTGGACTAGTTATTCGGTAATCCAATGACGTTGTTTATTCTAAAACATGTTTATAGCCTAATACTAAAGTAACACATTACAAGGCATGGTGTGTAGACCAAATAACTACTGGAGTCGACGTCGTTGAATTATGTAACCATATCACGTAAGTAGAGTGAATTGTGTCCTTTTGTAGACACAATGCGGCATAACTCACTCTATACTTAGAGCATGATTTTCATATTATGTGAAATGGCTCAACAAGGTAGCTTGCATAGTATTAACTTTTTTCCTTTTCTCTGAGATGCCACAAGACCATCTCTAGAGCTAAGTTGATTCTACTTCCGACCTGAAAAGATTTTGAAAGATTGTAAAATTGGAACAAAGTGTTTGATCTCCAAGGTGATCAAAGATGGATGAAATCTTGGACAAATATGAATTAAAATGGTTTTAGCAACATCTTCAATTCAAATACATCTTCCATATAGAGAGGTTGAAGGATAACAAAAAGAATGGAGATGTGGATGTTGCTTCTCCAAGTTGTGGTGACAAACAAGAGAACGAGTTTTGGTCTGTTCTAAATGGTGTGTCTATCTGATATTTTTTTAAAGTACAACACTATTCTCGATTGAATATTTAACAATATACTCGACGTTGGTCTATATTTAAAGGCAATGGGTATGGATCCAAGGAGAGAAACTAAATAAGAAGTTAATAATCATGACCAATGTGATGAACAAGTTGATTTCAATGGACAGATGCGAAGATCAATTGGAGAAGCATTTGTTATTCTTCTTAGACACGGTCATTAAAGGCATGTCTAAGATGAGTGGCTCCATCTTTTATGTACTTTTACTCGTTTTTTTCTTTTTTTCCTTCTTGGACATTGGCAAAAAGACGCAAGAATTGGTACCTGATACCAATTTGTGTGTCATTCTATCCCACACACACCTCGTTCCACTACAAGAGAATTGCAATTTTAGAATGAAATTCACATACGAAAATAATGTCACTACCAGACAACGCATTCGGAGGTTCCTTCGTTTTCCTTCATCGATCTCCGAGTATCTGTTGTTGGGCTAGAACTGTGAAATTGGGTTAGGGTACTCGCGAGTACTCGATTTTTCGTTTGGGTATTCGACGCTCGGGTACCAATGGATTCAGGTTCGAGTACAAAATCCTCTGTTCGTATGGGTACTATTTTGATCGTATCCGCCCCGAGCAAGCGATATGAGATGGATGTTGGAATCACATCCATTTTGATTGTATCCGCCCCGAGCAAGCGATATGAGATGACATGTTGAGCGTGAGAGTGTAAATGTTTATTTAGGATCTTTGCACTGATGTTTTTAGTTCGTTCGGAATGTTTAGGAGGAATTATTTGTTATGGTCAGTTATTATCATATCGTATTACCACCAAGCATGTGCATGAAAAGGGAGTTCTTTTCTTAACAATACCGATTTAAAAAACTAATCATCCTAGAAGAAGTTTGGATAAATTTATTCGATCATTCATTTAAGAATTAAAAGATTTGTGAGAGGGATTTCATGTGTACGACTTTTCAGTACGACAAACTTTTATATAACGAGGTACTCTTATATGGACAATAATAGATTTTCTAGCTTATGGTATGTTACCGGATGGACAATCCATGGTCGATTGGCTTGTCCGTATTGCATGGATGAAATAGATGCTTTTCAGTTGAAAAATAGATGAAAGAATAGGTCGTTTGATTGTCATTTTTCTATTCTTCCTACTAATGACACATTACGGTGTAACAATAAATATTTAAAAGGAATGTAATTGTGCAGAAGTTTTCTCCTCCAGTTTGATCGGTAAAGAGCTTTTGTATGAGCGACTTTTTGCATTGGGTATTCCTAGGAGTATCGATTGCATAAGAAACGATCATCCGAGAATTGGTGGCTATAAAGTTACTCATTTTTTGTTCAAGAAAAATATATTTTGGGATATATAGTGTTGGAGAAAACTAAAGTTTCGACATAATCTTGATGTCATGCAGATAGAAAAGAAGCGAGTCTTGATTTACTAACACTTGGAACCGATTCGGAGCGAAGCATGGCATAAAATCAAATAGGCTAGGTTTGATAACATCATCAACATAGTGTTGAACGTCACGGGAAAGACGAAAGATAATATTAAATCGCGCAAAGATCTAAAAGAGTATTGTTCACGAAAGGAATTACATAAAATTGATGATGGTAAAGCTTTAGTTCTGATATTCAAATTGACAAATATAGAAAAATAAATTGTTGAAGTGGATGAAAGAAGATTTGAAATTTTCTAATAGTTATGCGTCTAACATCGAAAGGTACATTGATATCAAAAGTGGAAAAGTATGAGGGATGAAATATCATGATTGTCATGTCTTCATGCTAAGATTACTTCCCCATATTTTTTTTCTATATTGATGGAAAAAATGCACATGAAGCAATTTGAGGTATGTATGATTTTTAGAATCAATTTCTTAGTAATTTACATCTATTAATTTTTTAAATATTTATTTAATACTTTCATGTTTCAGGTGTTGGCATATTTTTCGAGATTTATGTGCGAAAAATTGAAGTGTGGATGTTGTGGAACATACGACAGTTCATCTACCGCATAAAGCTACATTTAAAGGTTTAGTTCAATTCGTTGAATGTATCCACTTGAGCGATTTATATTTAATCTGAATAAATATGCTAAAAAAAGCTCGTCCAGAGGGTTGAATTACAGAATAATACGTGAATGAAGAAATATCATTCTTTACTTCATACTTTTTCGAGCCACATGTTCAAAAAATGGAGTAGGAATATAAATATATATTTTGATTGTGGTCTGGAAATTTTTTATCTCGTATCTGATGTTCTAAATATATTTTACGGAATTGCTTGAGTTGCTGGTAAGACAAAAGATGTATGGCTATGATAACGAGATCTACGCATTGTACATAGATATATTGTATTCAACTTCGAATATTTAAAGCCTTTTGAAAGGTAACATACAAACAATATATATAACTAAGCGAATTCAACTCTGAATATATATATAATATTGTAACTTTTGCAGGATATTTTGATGATATCTTGAAAAATACATATATGAACATTGATCAACCAAGCGTTAAGCGAAAGTGTGTGATAACTCTTAGAGATAGAAAAATTCTGTAGATAGTTATTTGAGTATATGGACAAAATTGTTAGCATTGGATAAATGTATGTTTAGAACATAAGTTTTTGTATTTACGATAACAATCATACATGATTAGTTGCTATGCTCTCAAATTATATATATATATATATATAAAATTTCTTGCAAATGATGGCTCATGGTGAAGCCACCTCAACAATAATTTCATTTATATTTAAATTCAATTTAATTTAAATCAAATAAAATTTAGCTACACTTTATTCTAATTATTTTTTTCATTTAATCTCTATTCAATGCTTCCACCCACGTATGAAAAGAAAATATCCCCACGTTTTAACCCACGTTTTGATCGAAGAAAAAAAGGCTTTTCATCTTCTTACATACTTCTCTTACCCTGAACCGACCAAATTTAATCTCCATCCACATATTTTGTGCTCTGGGTGCTCTTCTCTCCCCGTCGTGCTCTCTACCACCGGATCTCTGCTCTTCTATCAAGCTCTTCATCTTCATACATTCTCTTCTCCTACCCTCAACCGACTAAATTTTATCTCACTCCACATGTTTTGCACTATGTGTCCTCTTCTCTCCCCGTCGAGCTCTTTCTCCCCGCCGAGCTCTCTACCACTGGATCTTTGGTTTTTGTCTAGCCACCATAGTCCTTTCCTCTTATTCATTCTCGCGTTTTGGGTAATTTGGTCATTTTCCCCTTCTAACATGTATTCTTCTTTATTTTTTGGAATTGTAAGTCATGTCGTTTGATTCCTTTCGGTTTATCTAGGAAATGTTACCGTAAGGTTTTTTTAGCTTATTCTAGGATATGGTTGATGACGTTGTTGGGAGGTTTCTTCCTAAGCGTTTGTTTTGAGGCTTAGTTTTTGAGGTTTGTTTCTTCTCTAGAAAGAATCAGATGTTTTTCGTTAGGGTTTTCACGTTTAGTGATTCTAATGTTTCTAAGAGTTTTAATTTAGTAGTTCTAATGTTTCTAAGAGTTTGAACCAGAATGTTTTGTTGTTCCTCATACAATATAATGTGTTTTGAGTTGCAATGTTATCGTGAATAAAATTCCACAGGTAAAAATAATGCGACCACTCTGCTTCTTGAATATGCAAGACATCAAGTGCCAGGGGTGCTTCAACATGTAAATAGATTCTTCATCTCTTCTAACAGAATTATCCGACAAATTTATCTTAATATGTTAACCAAATAGAATTGTGCTCTAAATTAGTGCAATTTATTGTCAAGCCTTTGGTTTGGCTTGTGACCAGTGTCAACCCTAAAATCATTAAAGGTCGGATATATATGTTTATGCTTATTTGTATCCTTTCCAATTCATCCATGTCAAACATTTTTTTACAAACAGTTGACAGTTTTTCTATTTTTCTCATATGTTATTTTTTTAGAAAAATGTAGGCAATCTATATCTGAATACAACGTCCGCGATATGATTTTATTTTGATCATGAAACAATCGTTGGAAGTGAATTCATCGATAGGTTACTCACATTTTCCACATATTTTCCCCTCCTACGATACAATTAATATATTCATACACTAAAGAATGATTCATTTGATTTTTCCTTTTTAAAAGTGTTAAGGATGGCTTTCCTAATTGTGTTAATGATGGTGTTATGGTTAATAATGGAGTTAAAATCGAAACAGCTTCCATTTTAGATTTATTCAACTACATTTTAAATTCTGATCACCAAGTACTATAAATCACTTCGGTTTGTATTTTCCAACCTAACCATCTATCACTACATCTATGGTGGACTGCACATGAGAAAACAATGCACTAATTAGCCAATGTAAAAATACACCGACATAATATCGCATTCTTTGTAAATTGGAAAGTTTCTTCTGAACGGGAATGTTATGATTTAAAATGGAAAATTTCTATAACATAAAAATAGAAAGAAATTCTGTTCTAACATAGTACAAATATGTGAAAGAAATTTCGTTCTAATGTGATAGAAAAAGATATATAGATTTGGTGACGAATTTCTGATGAAAGGAAATAAATTTGCGGTAGAAAATTCGCAGTCGTGAAAGGAAAAACCTGCCACACCCAGTTTGTGAGGATTCTTTATAACGAGTGGCTAGCCAAATAGATTTTTGAAGTTTTCTTAACGAGTTATGAAATAAATTTGGAAACTTAGCTATGTTTTCCAAAAATTAGAATATAGTGTGATAAGAAGATATATTACTATCATGAATCAATATATGTAAAAGATTCATATAAGAACAAATGGTTATCATTAGTTAGGAAATTATATAGGTTGTGAGATGTAGTTTTTGTTTTGGAACTAAATTTTGATCATCTCTTTTTTATAAGTATTTCTCGCATGATTTAAGGGATGTTTATGATATAGATACGATGATTACGTTTTGTATCCGTTTTACTCGTTTTCGTGTTTTCGTGTCCTTACAGGTTGTAATGCAAATTCGGTTCATTTTGGAGCTAAAAGACGTACACGAGACAAAGTACTGACATCGAGGATCATCACGGAACAAACGGGATGAGAATCGACTAGGAACAAGCTCAGCCCGCGCGGGGCACTCCCTAGCCCCCGTAGGGCCTTTAGTTCGGCAATTGGTCCAGCAAATTGAACACGGGTCGGGCAAGCTATCAGCACGCACGGGCTTCACCAGCAGCATCATCCCGCACAGGGCACTCCCTAGCCCGCGCAGAGAGGGCTTGTTTCCATTGCGATCATTGTGCTATTCCCGCGCGGGGCACACACTCAGCCCGTGCGGGTCGCATCCCTCACCTGCAACAACCAGAAAAGGATATTTATCTAAACACGAAAAGGAACTTGTTTGTGACTTATACAGAAAGGAAAACGACTTTAGAAAGAAGAATAAGAGATATTTTGCTGGAGAAAGGAATGGAAACGTTGTCCAACTTGATCAAGAATGGAAAACTCATAAAAAGGCAAAACGGTGGCTGCTGCGACAAAAGGAAAAGAAGTGAACGACCAAAAGGAAAAAACAGGAGAAAAGGAAAGAAAAGAATAAGGAAAAGGAACAAGAGGAGCTAGGGGTCGAAGGAGTTGAGTTAGAGAGTGAGTTTTCAGTTTCATCGAGGAGAGAGAGTAGAGAGAGAATCGAAGAAGAAGGAGACTTTTGCGAAGGAGACATTCAAGGAGCATTGGAGATCAATTTAAGACTTCCAGTTTCGTTTGGTTTTCATGTTCTTTAGACTCTCTACTTCAATTATGTTGTTTGCTTTTGAACGCATGAGCGAGTAGTTTTTTTGTTTTAGGAGAAGGGATTAGCCATGGCTATCCCGGAACCACTTTGATTTATCTTTGAATGCGATTTCCTGTTTTCATTTATCTATTCTTTGTCTGAGAGCTTGAATGACTTGTATTTACGAAGGCCAAGTAGATGCATGTGTTAAGGATTAGAAGAAGGACCGAAAGGAGAATTCTAGTCCTAGAAGATCAGGTCTAGAACAACCGAGGTTAGGCCACGAAAGTAGGGTAGCAGCGGTTGAGGGTAAAACGGATGAATCACAGAACTTATGGATTTAGTTCAAGGTTTCAGCCACGAAAGTAGGGGATAACTTGACTAGATCACGTGTCTATGCCTTGAGAGAGGGTAGATATCATATTAGGATCGTCTGCCTTAGATGACTTGATCAGGATTGCATGATTAGATACGTTGATTGTTGGTTTCGGTAGTCTTATGGTGAAACTGGATTCCTAGAACGTTTGTCTCATTATTAAGAACTTGTTAGTTTATTTGTTTTAGTATTTCAATCTTAAAATCAATATTCGGTTGTTGCAAGTTTGATTCATAGTTTGAGTTTAGGTTGTGTTGCGTAGTCCCTGTGGGATCGACACCTAAAGTACTACACACGTACCGTGCACTTGCGGGTAGTTTAGGTTAAATATTTGTTTAACTTTGATATGCATCAAATTGCAAGCATTTACAATTATAGGTTTTGTTATTTGACTTACCCTAATAGTTGTAAACGTAACATAACACATTGTGTTGCAGTTACATTACCCATTAACGAATCCTTGATAGCACATACACAACCAATAACATCTAAAAAATTATATTTAATTAGTATCCAGGTTATTTTGAAGATAAACATAATTTATAGATGAATGTTTTAAAAGATTAATTAAATGTAAAATAGGTGAAAAACCTGGAAGAAACATATATTGATCGACCATAGATGTCATCTCAACATATGTTTTGAAGTTGAAAATTTCTTTAGCAATTTGAATTGTGATTTCACAAAGTTCTAACAATTTCTTCGAAACAGTTAAGCGCAAACAAACACTTGAATCAGTCAGTTTGAAAGTGTTATTTCTCTTCACAACATCTAAAGCTTGAAATTCAACAATAGACCCTTTTTGTAAAAACTGTTTGAAGCGATTAAAGAGGATGCAACTTACACTCCCTTGAATCAAAGATGCCGATGTAAAAAATTAGAAACAAAATATTAGAACTAACATACCATGTTCACATTTAGGCAACAACCTTTTTTGACGTTATAGGCTTTTAAAATACGGAAAACCCTAGCAGCGCGTTTGAAAACCTTAGCAACAACGCGCTGTAAACAACCAAGTGTGTTGGGTCACTAAAAGCTATATGTGGGGATTGGTTGTTTTTTGTCATGTTGGAATTTTTCTAATAATATTGTAGAGGGCTCCTATAAGATCAGATGGTAATTGTTTATTTTGAAATTCTATTGGTTGTAATATAGTTGTTTCTATTATATAGTAGAGGGTGAAATTATGACGGGTAATGGTGTAAACGGTTGAAAATGGTTTTTTGTATTTTAGAATTTATGACATTGTTAATTGGAGAAGAAACTATATTGCAAGCTTCACCACGATATTTGGTTGTGGCTGGATTTAACGATGTAGATGATGTTTGGTTGTGGATGGATTTAAATATAATTTTATTTATATATTGGATTTCCCATTTTTGGTGTATTTTTATCTACGTTTATTTGAAAATGGAAAATATAATAAAATATAAAATCAAATATACATGTTATTTGATATATACATATATATATATGCCCTGGTTCGTATATCTTTGACAAAAGTCATATATTTCCAAATAAAACCAGCCTCACATAAAAAGTATGTTTGAAGCTTCTTCCAAAGGAGATACTTTAAAAGGTAAGGAGTCACATTTGGGAGCTGCAAAGCTCCATACTAAAGAAAATATAAGATTATTAACATGATATTGCAATGATTGTGCTCACTCATGTATATGTATATCATTGTGTTCTCCCATTGTTGAGGCCTTGTATGGGAACTTGGCTCGAAATACACCTAATATGTTAGGTTTAGTCTCTTACTCTGAGTGATACTTGTTTATCTCTTGGATGGTGTAGAAGACACGAAGTGAGTTTCATAAACTATTAATATGGCTAGAGTTCATATACTTGTTCATATGCATAATATATCACCATAAAACATTAACTAATTTGTATATAATGGGATATTTGCAGTCATATATACTATAGAGTTCCAAAAATGTGGTTTATCGCATACTCATATCTTAATATGGCTAGAACCATCGGTTAAGAATCCTATAGCAGCGGATATTGACAAGTACATCCACGCAGAATTGCTTGATAAAGAATGTGATGCATAAGGATTCCTTTTAGTTGAACAACATATGATGAATGGTCACTATGGAATTGATAGACCATGTTCCCCCTATATGGAAAACGATATGTTTACAAAGAAATATCTAAGATCATAATTGAAAGAAATCAACAAAATATCTAATTATCTCGAGTGTAGGTATCTATCTTCGTGTGAAGCAGTTTGTAGAATCTTTGCATTCCATATTCATAACCAAAAACCATTAGTCATGAGACTTTCTGTGCATTTGGAAAATGAATATTTCTTGACATTTGATGGTTCTGAAGATCTTGAGACAGTCTTAACACAACCCGACTCCAAACAAACAATGCTTATAGAATGGCTGAAGACCAGCAGATTGTATGAAGTTGCAAAGGAATTAACATATTTCTAGTTTCCAACGATGTTTGTAAGGCACAATAGAGATTAATATTGGTCTCTAAGGAAAAGAGGTTTTTGCTTGGGCAGAATCGTTAACATCCATCCATCTGCAGGTGAACTGTATTATCTTAGGATGCTATTAAATGTTGTGAAAGTCCCTTGCAACTATAATGACATAAAAATTGTTGCTTTTATCAGGTATACCACATATAAAGAAGCATGTGTTGCTAGAGGGTTGTTATGGTGATAATGAATGGAGCATAGCCATGAATGAAGCTATGCTAACACAATTCCAACTCTTGTTTTTTACATTGTTGTTATATTGTGAGGTTAGCAGACCTGGTGATCTATGGAAGAATTGTTGGAAGTGGCTTTTTGATGACATATACTATAAAAAGAGAAAAGAATTCAGTTTTGGTGGGTTGCGATTGTCTGACAAAGAACTTGAACAATATGTGCTAAAGAGATCGAAATATTGTTGGCCAAAGACGATAAATCACTAAAAGACTTTCCAGAAATGCCAAAAGCAAACAAAAACATCTTACATGGAATTGCTAACGTTGTTCTACGTCAAGATATGCATTTTGACCAAGAATTAGAAAATATAGAGCATATTAAATTATTTTGAACCATCAATTCTGCTGTTATTGATTTAGTTGAGAACAAACAAGGGAAGTTTTTTTCGTATATGGACCAGGTGGTACCGGGAAAACCTATTTGTATAGGATGTTAATTTCAAAGCTCATTCAGAAGATAGAATAGTCATTCTAGTCACATCGTCTGCCATAGCATCACTACTACTTTTTGGGGGTGGAACGACACATTCTCGTTTCAAAATCGCTATTCACATTACCGATCAATCAACATGTGATATTAAATAAAAAAAAGTATGCTAGTAGATTTATTGGTGAAAACAGATCTAATCATTTGGAATGAAGCTCCAATGGCACAACACATACAATCAAAACCGTTGAAAGAACTTTGCAAAATATTATGTCTATTATCACTGAAGAAACAGTTGGGAAGCCATTTGGAGGTAAAACTATTTTACTTAGGGGTAATTTCAGACAATTCTTCCTATAACGCGAGGTGGTCGCGTTGAGATAATTCAAAAGGAAATGAGTCGCTCCCATCTATGGCAAACATGTTGCATCTATACTTTGGCACAAAACATGCGATTGAATCTGAACAAAGTTGATTTTTCGAAATGGCCATTAGATATTGGCGATGGGACTGCATCTACAATGTACACACAATCTAACAATCACAATGGGGAGCAAAAGATTGTAGTCGATAAGAAATTGATGCTTGATCTCTCTAACAATCTGTTACAGAATCTTGTTGATGCAACATACCCATGTTTCATTGGACGTTACATGGATCGTGACTATCTTAGAGAAAGAGCAATTTTGACACCAACTAATGCATATGTTGATGAAGTCAATGATTTTTTTTATTATCACAGCTCTTCGGTGAAATGATGGAGTATTTTAGTTCACACATGATTGGAATAGATAATTTCCCTAATATGATTGGCAGTCATTCTACCCAGTGGAATACCTAAATTATTTGGATTTTTTTGGTATTCCAAAACACAAAATTTGCTTGAAGATTGGCGCCCTAATAATGTTGTTACGTAACATAAACCAAAAGGAAAGGTTATGTAATGACATACGTTTGGTTGTAACTCATTTGGCAACACGCGTCTTAGAAGCAGAAATTCTCACAGAAATCCATGTTGGTAACAAAGTCCTTATACTGAGGTTATTTTATCGCCTACTGATTCAGATCTTCCATTTACATTGAGAAGAAGACAATTACCAGTCAGATTGTGCTACCAATAACAATCAATAAAAGCCAAGGACAAAGTCTTAAGCAAATCGGCTTATATCTTCCAAAACCAGTTTCCGGTCAGAACCAGCTTTATGTTGCACTTTCAAGAGTAACTTCGGCGAATGGACTAAAAATATTAGATATAAATTCCAACTCAACAGATATTTCTGAGATGACAAATGTTGGTTATCGAAATTTTTAACTGTCTCCCAAAATCACAAGGTATGTAGATAAAATATATTTCTTTAAATTTACATTAGCTATCTTCAATTATACATTGTTATTCGTCACAAATCATATTGATCAAGGTTGTTTCTATGCAGGTTAACATCATATAAAAAATAGTTTCTCATTTGTTTATTACAATTATTACTTACGGTTGGTTTTAATACCTTTTAAATTATATACATTGATACTTGTAACTATACTTTTTTGTTACTTTTATCCTAACATTTTCTTCGTCGTTTATAATGTTTCAGGAGATATTGCACATCTGTATTAATTCATTCTATGGATCAATCCATTTATCTTAATTGCACTCATCACAAAACATATAATTCAACATGTTTTTTTTCTTTACTATCCATAGACAATATTGAGATCTCTATTATCTTTGATTTATCTTTGAATGCAATTTCTCGTTTTCGTTTATCTAATCTTTTTTTGAGAGCTTGAATGACTTGTATTTACGAAGGCCAAGTAGATGCATGTGTTAGGGATTAGGAGAAGGACCGAAAGGAGAATTCTAGTCCTAGAAGATCATGTTTAGAACAACCGAGGTTAGGCCATGAAAGTAGGGTAGCAGCGGTTGAGGGTAAAACGGATGAATCACAGAACTTATGGGTTTAGTTCAAGGTGTCAGCCACGAAAGTAGGGGATAACTTGACTAGATCACGTGTCTATGACTTGAGAGAGGGTAGATATCATATTAGGATCATCTGCCTTAAATGACTTGATCGGGATTGCATGATTAGATAGGTTGATTGTTGGTTTCGGTAGTCTTGTGGTGAAACCGGATTCCTAGAACGTTTGTCTCATTGTTAAGAACTCGTTAGTTTATTTGTTTTTAGTATTTCAATCTTAAAATCAATATTCGTTTGTTGCAAGTTTGATTCATAGTTTGAGATTAGGTTGTGTTGCGCAGTCCATGTGGGATTGATACCTAAAGTACTACACACGTGTCGTGCACTTGCGGGTAGTTTAGGTTAAATATTTGTTTAACTTTGATACGCATCAAGTTTTTTTGCGCCGTTGCCGGGGACTATTGTCAACACGTCTTAGATTCGAGCCTAGAGTCTTTTTTGTTTTGTTTTCTTTTTGTTTTCTTTTCTTTCTACCTTATTTCGTTCCTTTGTCCTTTGTTGGTTTATGACCAGATCTCAAGGTGCTTCTAGTCTATTCCAAATCGACCCCGAGATCGTGCGCACTTGCAGACAACTATGAAAGGGCAAGGAAGAAGGTAACACAGAGTCATCAAATCTACGAGACATGGATAATCAGAACGGCCACGAACAACCTCAATTACCAATCGGTAATTTTGAGGCATTATGCAGCAACAACAACTCACGCCTCAACCGCGAGAACTACAGGCTCCTCCACCACGTCGCCTTAGAGATTATGTGGTGTCGAACATGGAAAACGTCCAAATAGCCATAAGGATGCCTGCTGTTGCTAGAGAAGAGTTTGAAATTAAGCCGGCGATGATCAACATGCTTTATTAGAAGCAATTCATGGGTGGAAATCACAAGTATCCCTATCAGCACCTCAGAGACTTCCTTGAGCTTTCCGGTACATTCAAAAACATGGCTGCAATCGCTTCCCGCTGGTTCAATCACGACTTGGGACCAGCTCTGCACATTGTCTTATCACGCTTCTTTCCTCCGAGCAAGACGATTCAAATGTGGGGGAAATCACAACGTTTAGATGCAGAGATGGAGAAACGTTGTTTGAAGCGTGGGACAGTTTTCAGGATCTTCTAAAGATGTGTCCACACCATGGTCTCGAGCAGTGGTACGTTATCCAAACCTTTTACAACGGAATTTTAGATGTACACCGAACGATATTGGATAACGCTGCTAGAGGATCATTTATGGATCTGAGCGTCGAGGAGGCATACGAGCTGATCGATAACCCCTCCATGAACAACACTATGTGTTCAACACCGAGAGGTATGCCTAACAGCACTCGTCGCCTATACAAGTCGAATCAGAGCAGAGCGACAGGAAACACAACAAACGCCATGTACTGTGTGAATTGCGGAGGTACGGAGCATGTAGCGTATCAATGCACCGTACATGAAGACTTCGAACAGATGAACTATGCCCAGCAGCAAGGAAACACTAAATTCGAGAATACCTACAACCCAAATTGGAGGAATCACCCGAATATTTCGTATCGAATGACTCAACCGATAAACCCGATCTTAACCTGGACAGCTTCCCGGTAAACCCGATCTTAACCCGAGAGAGCACGTGAATGCCATCACCTTGCGCAGCGGTAATGTGATCAAGAATCCACCCCTGAAAGAGCAAGAGAAAGCTACTGGAAAATCTGTGGATAAAGGAAAGGGCATTGTGAATGAGGAAGGAGCTTAACCAAAATTGGAGAAACCGTACGTTGCTCCACTGGCGTACAAACCTCCAATACCGTTGCCTCAACGGTTGGTAAGCAACAAGAACGAGGTAAAGTATGGAAGGTTAATAAAGATTCTCAAGAAGCTTCACATCAACATACCGTTCATGGAGGCCCTCCAACAAATGCCCATGTAAGCCAAATTTCTCAAAGAAATTCTGTCCAACAAACGGCGTATCGAAGAGAGTGAGACGGTAGCACTCACCGAGGAATGCAGCGCCATTCTTCAAAACAAGCTGCCCCCGAAGTTGAAGGACCCCGGAAGCTTCTCCATTCCGTGCACAATAGGTAATCTTGATATTGACAAGACTTTGTGTTATTTAGGAGCAAGCGTGAGCCTCATGCCACGTTCGGTCTTCAAGCGGATGAACTTCGGCGACCTCAAACCTACCAAGATGTCTCTCCAACTCGTTGACTGTTCGGTAAGATATCCGGTGGGGATTGTTGAAAATATTCCCACCAAGGTAGGTAATCTTTGTATACCCGCTGACTTTGTTGTACTTGATATTGAAGAGGATGCTAGGATACCAATTATTCTTGGTAGACCGTTCTTAGCTACTGCAGGTGCGATGATAGACGTACAACAAGGAAAACTTTCCCTTCATGTCAGAGACGAAATGATTGAATTCAACTTGTCCAAATCCATGAACGTACCCTCCATCAAGGAGTCTCGCTTTCGAATTGACTTGCTGGACGAGTTAACGAACGATACGTTTGATCAAGTAAGTATTTCTGATCCCCTCGTGAGAGGCTTAACTCAAGTTTGCAAAGATGCAAGATTTACCAATGAAGAAGCTTAGGCGTACGCAGAATTTATGAGTGCTATTGAAACACTAAGAGACGCCCCGTGTGAGGAGATACCACACGAAGCACACGCTGACTTCACAGTGGAGAAGGCGCCCGAACTCGAGTTGAAGCCTCTTCCTTCTTCTCTTCGGTATGAGTACCTTGGACATAATGATACATACCCTGTTATTGTTAATGCTGACTTGAGTGCAGATGAGACGCAAAATCTACTTGAATGCTTAAGGAAGCATAGGAGAGTGATCGGATACACCATCGAGGATATCAAGGGACTAAGCCCTTGGTTATGCATGCATCGAATACTCATGGAGGACAGGCATAAACCATTCATCGAAGCGCAAAGGCGGCTGAACCCCAACTTAAAAGAGATACTAAAACTTTTGGATGCAGGTATCATATATCCTATCTCGGACATCGAATGAGTAAGCCTCGTGCATGTCGTACCAAATAAAGGAGGAATGATGGTAGTACGCAACGATAACAACGAGATGATTCCAACAAGAACCGTCACGAGATGGAGAATGTGTATAGACTACCGCAAACTCAACAAGGAGACGAGGAAAGATCACTTCCCTCTCCCATTTATCGACCAAATGTTAGAACGGTTAGCGAATCATGCTTATTTTTGGTTATTTGGACGGATACTTTTGTTTCTTTCAGATTCCCATTCACCCTCAAGACCGAGAGAAGACGACTTTCACGTGTCCTTATGGGACATTCGCTTACCGTCGTATGCCTTTTGGCCTCTGCAACGTTCCGGCTACTTTCCAGTGTTGCATGATGGCAATCTTCTCCGATTAATTGAGCGTATTATGAAAGTGTTTATGGATGATTTTTCTATTTATGGCTCTACATTCGATGATTGCCTCGTTAACCTTTCTAGAGTGTTGCAGCGATGTGAGGAAGCGAATCTCGTTCTTAATTGGGAAAAGTGTCACTTTATGGTGAAGGAAGGTATTGTACTTGGACACATGATCTCATCAAGGGGCATAGAGGTCGACAAAGCCAAATTTGAGGTAATCGAAAAACTTCCTCCACCAGTTTCAGTTAAAGAAATTCGTAGCTTCCTAGGGCATGCAGGTTTTTATCGGAGTTTCATCAAGGACTTCTCAATGATTACAAAATCATTGACGGATTTGGTAGCCAAAGATGCTACATTCGACTTCTCTCAAGAGTGCCACAACGCCTTCAACACCATCAAGACAGCATTGGTTTCGGCACCTATCATTCAACCACCCGATTGGAGTCTACCATTCGAGATTATGTGTGACGCTAGTGACTGCGCCGTTGGGGCTGTTTTAGGACAGCGAAGAGACAAGGTCTCTCATGTCATCTCCTACGCTAGCAAGACACTAGATGAAGCTCAAATCAACTTTGCCACAACCGGGAAGGAGCTCCTTGCCGTCGTCTTCGCCTTTGACAAGTTCAAATCCTATCTCGTAGGGTCAAAGGTAATCGTTTATACTGATCATGCAACGCTTAAATATCTTCTAGAACAGAAGGACGCCAAACCACGCCTCATCCGATGGATCCTTCTCTTACAAGAGTTTGATCTCGAAATAAGAGATAGGAAGGGGTCCGAGAACGTCGTTGCAGATCACCTCTCTCGCATCATTGTGGATGATGAGAGACCTATCGACGATTCCTTGAGAGACGACATCATATGCGCACTTACTTCAGGTAACCCCGCTCCTTAATATGCTGATTTTGTTAATTTTCTTGTGAGCGGTATACTACGCCCCGACCTTTCTTTTCATGAGCGCGGGAAATTCTATGCGGACGTCAAACATTACCATTGGGACGATCCAGTTCTCTACAAGAGATGCGCGGATGGAGTCTTTAGAAGATGCATCCCCGAGGAAGAGGTAGAGAGCATCCTTTTCCATTGTCATGGATCGAATTACGGAGGTCACTTCAGCAAGTCCAAAACCGCTTCAAAGGTGCTACAAGCGGGTTTTTATTGGTCGAACCTCTTCAAGGATGCCCATAGGTACGTTTCCTCTTGTGATAGATGTCAAAGAACGGGAAATATATGTAAGAGGGACGAGATGCCACAGAACTACATCCTTAAGGTTAAATTGTTTGATGTTTGGGGTGTAGATTTCACGGGACCTTTCCCCTCGTCGTGTGGCAACCAATATATTTTGGTAGGTGTAGATTATGTGTCTAAGTGGTAGAAGCCATAGCAACGCCGACTAATGACTCTAAGGTAGTGATGAAATTCTTTAAGAAGACCATATTCCCTCATTTTGGAGTTCCAAGATTAGTCATTAGTGATGAAGGTTCACACTTTATTGCAAGACAATTCGAGTCCCTCCTTAAGCATTATGGCGTGAAACATAGGATAGCTACACCGTACCACCCACAAACTAGCGGACAAGTAGAGGTTTCGAATAGGGAGATTAAGAGTATACTAGAGAAAACCGTGTCTAGGTCTCATAGAGATTGGTCAATGAAATTAGATGATGTGTTATGGGCCTATAGGACTGCGTTTAAAACTCCCATTGGTATGACTCCTTTTCAGCTTGTTTATGGCAAGTCTTACAACCTACCTGTCGAGGTATAGCACTGCGCCTATTGGGCGACAAAGCTCTTTAACTTTGATCTTAAGAGTGCAGGTGAGAAATGACTTTTGCAGGTGAACGAGCTCGACGAGCTCCGTCTTGATGCATACGATAACTCTAAGATCTACAAGGAGTGTGGTAAGAGATGTGATAACGTCAATTTTGTTCTAGTATTTTCATCTATTTTCATAGTTAGTTTCATCATTTATTTGATTTTATCAAGCATTAAGCATCATGATCATCCCATTTTCAGTCATTTTGGAGCTAAAGGACGTGCACGAGACAAAGTACAAACATCGAGGATCATCACGAGACGAACGGGACGAGAATCGGCAAGGAATAGCCACTACCTGCGCGGGTAATCCCCTAGCCCGATTGGGCATTTTTTACGGCGATTTTGTCCTGCGAATTGTGCACGAGTCAGGCAAGAAATAACACGCCCGGGGCATCAGCCAGAGTGGGCAGCAACTCACCCCAAGCGGGCAGAAGGTCAGCCCGAGAGGGCAGCACCTCAGCCCGAGCGGGCTGCTTCTTTTCCATCGCGTTCTTGCGCGATCTTCTGCGTCGTACCTGAGCGGGTCACTTACCCTACCCGCGCGGGTCGCGTCCGTCACCTGCAACTCCAAATAAGTTAATTTGACTTAAAACAAATGGGAGTTTGTTGGGGACTTATACAATAAGGAAAACGCCTTTAGAAAAGAGGAATAAGTGATATTTCGCTGGAGAAAGTAATGGAAATGTTGCCAACTTAATCAAGTAATGGAAAACTCAAGACAAGGCAAGAAAAGAGGGGTGGCTGCTGTAACAAACGAGGGGAGAGCTGGAAAGATGAATCCAGATAGAAACAAGGAGAGACACAGAGCACACGTAGAGAGGGAGAAAGAGAGCAGAACGCACACACAAGGGCGAAGGACGGAGCGAGGAAGCCGGAGTGTGGAGGAGCTATTGAAGACGTCGGTAATAGAATAAGGAGGGATCTCATTCTTTATCCATGTCGAATATAGTTATCTTTTGTGTTTCTTTTGCTGAGTTCATGTCCGAGTAGGCCCACAGCCATAGGTTAGAGAGCTTGGCCGATATGTACAAAGTCTTGTTCTTAATGATTGGTGATTCTTAATGCTTTTGTTTTTGAACGCCACTTGAATGAATAATTTTGATATTTGATCGTTTTCAGATTGATTGGTTGTTTTTAATGCTTTCGTTCTTGTACGCCACTCGAATGAATGATCATAGAAGTTTAATGAATCTACGCCAGGGAATTAGACTTTGGAACTTAGTCATGATTTAGGATTGAATCGGTTTAGAATCTACGCCAGGTCGATCATTTGAATCTAGGGATAAGGATAGCAGTCTTAATACGCCTAGTGGGTGAGATTACACAATTGGGAGATTGGTAGTACCCACGCTAGGTAGTGGACAAGTCTACGCCAGCCAGTTCCTATATTAAAGCTTGAATTCCCTAAACTCGTGATAATATCTAAGACCATGATCTTGTTAGAACTTCGTTGCATCATCGTGCATCTCTCGAAACCTGTGGTGTCTAGTTTATTGAGTTTAATACGATAGTTAGTTAGTTAGTTAGTTTATCTTTGTTCGCATTCTCATCATTTATTGATTTTACACGTCTTATTCATTAGTTTACTAGCTTTAGAGTTGCATCGGTTCCTCGTGTTCGACCCTGGTACTATACGATCTCTATTCTTGCGGAAGCGTTAGTCTAGGTAAATTATTACTTGAGATTAACCACATCAAGTTTTTGGCGCCATTGCCGGGGAATTGATTACGGCTTTAGAGTTAGGATACTTTTAAATTAGGATATAGTCCTTTCCGGAGTCTTTATTTGTTTTCGTATTTTTCCTTTTTGCTTTTGTTTTTTTCTTTCTTTTTGAGTCAAAATCTTTTTACCTCTCGAAGCTTAATCGAATTTTGTGTTCTTTATTTTGCGAGGTAACATGAACAACATCAAATTTTTGTATGCTGATATAGCTGAAATGAAAGATCAACTTTCAGAAATTCATCATATGCTTTCCAACTCATACCATCCGTATCACTCGGAGCAATCATGGGAACAAGAATTTTGGGGGTATGAAGAAGAGATCTACGAGAGTTACAATCAACCTTTCGGGAATACATACAATCACGGGTGGAGCGATCACTCAAACTTCTTGTATAGGAACACCGATGGTATGCTGAATATGCAACATCTATTGGGGAACTTTCAGACATGGACGCAACCCCAAACTCAGAACTACCAGTCATATGTGCCTTAGGCACAACCAAACAATCCGAAGCAGCCCCCGACTTTGCCGCCATGTTCGCCTTCCTCCTTGAAGTATATGAGATTCAAAACAACTTGTTGATGAGAGTGAAAGTGGAATAAGAAAGCGCCAATGAGCAAATGGATGACTTCCTTAGACAATTGGACACACAAGCTGCAGAACTTGTATATGGGGCATCACGACCACAAGAGGTTCTATCGGGAAGTTCAGAAACAAATATTCGTGAGCATGTCAACGAAATTTTCCTAAGGGATTGTAAGACGGTGGATCAGCCTACTTCAATGTCTGAAAGGGGTGAAGCATCTATCACAGTAGCGGAAACGACTGTTAACAAGCTAAAGGAGAAGCTCGAGGAGGAAGAGGAGCCAAAGTACGTAAAACCAGATCCGAGGCCACCTCCATTGCCATTCCCACGACGTCAACGCATGAAGACGGTAGATCAGCCAAATCCCTCGATATTTGAAAAAGGAAAAGAATCTAACATGGCAGCGGATAAGGCTACGGACATTGATAAGCATGAGAAGAAACCCAAGATGGAAGTAGAGTTCAGCTTAATCGACAAACTTGAGCAGTCGTGCGCTATCAATTTCGTGTTCCCTGACGGCATCTTTGAGAATTTAGCCGAGGAAGTTTGTGAGGAATTTCGGAATATGGATTCCCTAGATATGAATTTCATAGCATCTGGAGAAGGATTATACAAGGCACCAAACGAGCTGCTTGACAACAAAAAAGAAGAAGGAATCCCCCGATCGGGACTTCCGCACAACCCTAGCTAAATGCGGTGCAAATCAGTACATAAACGACCCCTAGATGCCGAGAAGCTACACCAAACGTCCAGCACACAATTGGAGAATTTACAATGCACCCAAGGTGAAGATGAAGCCTTCACCACAAAGTCTCACGCACCAAAAATCTCTGGAGACGCTGAAGGAAACAAGCGACGAACACCTAACCGGTTTCATGGAGTACACAACCGGACTTATGGACAGCTCGACCAGAAATTTTGGATAGCACGATCTAGCCCCCAACTTAGAGAACATCATGAAAATTCTTAGGGAAGACATGACTGATCGTGCAAGGAATTCAACTGATCCACGTGCTACGCCCTATCGAGCACACTATGCACACGAGACGCTACGCACACGACGACGTCGAGGACATCCACCTGATGAGTAACATCATGGTCAGACTCGTGACCTTAAACAAGCGCTTCTTGGGAGGCAACCCGAGCCCCATATCCTTTAGTTATTTCGTTTTATTTTTTTTAGAATTCGACTCTTATTGTTTTCACAAGCATGCTCCTTACCAACAACCCCGATGTATCATACTGTCTCCTTTGAATTGTGTGACTTTTGTTACAGGTTTCCACTTTTAAATCATCCACAACATAAAGAAAGACGCGTACGCCCAGCTACATCAACTCGGGACAGCAAGCACGCATCAGGTGCACACGTTCCTATTTGTAGTATTTTTCCCCGAGTTTTTGCGTGTTAGTCCTTCTCTTAGGTATTGAACACTGGGAGGATGTTCCGTTCAAGTCTGGTGGGGGTATTCTTTGAATGTCATGATTGTGATTAGGATTTAGATGTTGATTTCTTCATTATTTTTTTTAGGATTAGACGGACGGATATCTAGTACGAAAAATTTCGAACTTTAGTCACCTTGTGCAACTTTGTCGAATCGGGAACAAAAGTCTAG
>CM071863.1:15774291-15826579 GCA_036759665.1 Gynandropsis gynandra
GTATTCACACTAGTTAATCAAAAAGAAAAAAAAGGAAAAAAAGAAAAAAAAGAAAAAAATCAGCAAAAATGCAACCTCTTCACTCCGCTAAGGTTACGAGACCTTATGAGTGTGCCAATTGGCAACCTGGATCTAAGTAGAAGGCTGTCCTCTTCAACTCCGACGTTCTAGAAACCGAGTGCGAATTTTCAAATAAAAAAATGTGTGGAAACCGAAAAAAAGAGAAGAAGAAAAAGAGAACCGAAAAAGAACATAAATAGTTGTCTTAAGAATGGTATCGAATTGTTTGTGCATTAGAATAGGTATGGAGATTGCTTGGATGTTGTCTAGGCGTTAGTGAAATGAACTCAGGACATGTGTAGGATTGCACGGTTAGTGGCTTTCAGTATATAGGGGTCTAGATTCGGTGCGCTTAGATCTATGTTCGTGTGACGCGTTGTTGTGTAAGGTGATTGACTTTTCGAGTTGATTGTGCTAGTTTCCAGTTGTTGTCTAACTCCTCTTCTACTTCTTTCTAGTCTTGCTCGAGGACGAGCAAAGGTTCAAGTCTAGGCGAGTTTGCTAACGTCAATTTTGTTCTAGTATTTTCATCTATTTTCATAGTTAGTTTCATCATTCATTTGATTTTATCAAGCATTAAGCATTATGATCATCCTGTTTTCAGTCATTTTGAAGCTAAAGGACGTGCACGAGACAAAGTACAAACATCGAGAATCATCACTGGACGAATGGGACGAGAATCGGCAAGGAATAGCCATTACCCACGCAGATAATCACCTAGCCTGAGCGGGCATTTGTTACGGCAATTTTGTCCAGCGAATTGTGCACGAGTCGGGCAAGAAATACCATGCCCGAGGCATCAGCCCGAGCGGGCAGCAACTCAGCCCGAGGGGGCAGAAGGTCAGCCCGAGAGGGCAGCACCTCAGCCCGAGCGGGCTGCCTCTTTTTCCATCGCGTTCTTGCACGATCTTCCGCGTCGTACCCGAGCGGGTCACTTACCCTGCCCGCGCGGGTCGTGTCCGTCACCTGCAACTCCAAATAAGTTAATTTGACTTAAAACAAATGGGAGTTTTTTTGGGACTTATACAATAAGGAAAACGCCTTTAGAGAAGAGGAAAGTGATATTTCGCTGGAGAAAGTAATGGAAACGTTGCCAACTTAATCAAGTAATGGAAAACTCAAGAAAAGGCAAGAAAAGAGGGGTGGTTGCTGTAACAAACGAGGGGAGAGCTGGAAGGATAAATTCAGACAGAAACAAGGAGAGACACGGAGCACACGTAGAGAGGGAGAAAGAGAGCAGAACGCACACACAAGGGCGAAGGACGGAGCGAGAAAGCTAGAGAGTGGAGGAGCTATTGAAGACGACGGTAATAGAATAGGGAGGGATCTCATTCTTCATTCATGTCGAATATAGTTATCATTTGTGTTTCTTTTGTTGAGTTCATGTCCGAGTAGGCCCACAGCCATAGGTTAGAGAGCTTTGCCGATATGTACGAAGTCTTGTTCTTAATGCTTTGTGATTCTTAATGCTTTTGTTCTTGAACGCCACTTGAATGAATGATTTTGGTATTTGATCGTTTTCATATTGATTGGTTGTTTTTAATGCTTTGTTCTTGTACGCCATTCGAATGAATGATCATAGAAGTTTAATGAATCTACGCCAGGGTATTAGACTTTGGAACTTAGCCATGATTTAGGATTGAATTGGTTTAGAATCTACGCCAGGTCGATCGATTGAATCTAGGGATTAGGATAGCAGTCTTAATGCGTCTAGTGGGTGAGATTACACAATTGGGAGATTGGTAGTACGCACGCTAGGTAGTGGACAAGTCTACGCCGGTCAGTTCCTATATTAGAGCTTGAATTCCCTGAACTCGTGATAATATCTAAGACCATGATCTTGTTAGAACTTCGTTGCATCATCGTGCATCTGTCGAAACCTGTGGTGTCTAGTTTATTGAGTTTAATCCGATAGTTAGTTAGTTAGTTTATCTTTGTTCGCATTCTCATCACTTATTATTTTACATGTCTTATTCATTAGTTTACTAGTTTTAGAGTTGCATCGATTCCTCATGTTCGAACCTGGTACTATACGATCCGTATTCTTGCGAAAGCGTTAGTCTAGGTAAATTATTACTTGAGATTAACCACATCAAGATGGCATGACAAGAAGATCCTACCTCATAACTTTCAGCCGGGTGATTTCGTTCTACTATTTCATTCTCGTCTTAAGCTTTTTCCTGGCAAACTACGGTCCCGTTGGTCTGGTCCTTTTCAGATACTAGTGGTATTCCTGCATGGAGCAGTAGAACTTTGGAGCGAGACGAGCGGTACATTCAAAGCTAATGGACAGCGGTTAAAGCTCTACCAAGCCGCTCAACAGATCGAAAGTGGAAACTACATTTCCATTTCCGATCCACCCATCATGCACGCATGAGGAATAGAGACGTAAAAGCTTAAAGACGTTAAATAAGCGCTTTCTGGGAGGCAACCCAGCTGTTTGTTTTCTATTTTTCTTATTTTTTAGTTTAAGACTCGATTAATTAAAAAAAGAAAAAACACAAAAACAAATACCACCACAAACGTGACTCCACTTCCCTTACCCTCCATCGGAGCTTCACGTCGAAAAGACCGTTCAATTCAAGTCTGGGGAGCAGCTCACGCTTGTCAGGTGATTTCGTTTCATTTTCTCTTTGATTTTGTAGTTTTTAGTTTGTTGTTGCTTTCGTGAGTCAGAGTCGTCCCAGGCACTTGTCCGGTGCCACGTTTTGAGATGAACCCTGAACCTAGGAAACTTAAGAAGTTGGCATTTTCCTTGAGATTTTGCATGTTTGAGCTAGGTTTTTCCTAAGCGTTAGAGCTTATTAGTCAGCTGAAAAAAATAGGTCGTAATTCTTTGGGAATCCTAGTGTTGCTTATGGGAGGTTCAGACGAGGTTGCTAGGCTAGTTTATCATTTATTCTCTCTATCCAGATGGTCATACTTTGTATAGACGATGTTTTACTTATTTTTTATGAGGATTATTAGATCGTACGAAATCGAGCTTATTTTGCAGATTAAGAGTGCACACTAACATTCCGCTATCGATATAAATAATGTCTAAAAGCATGATCTAAAATCGTTATGAGTGCATCGACCTTGATACTCTTTCGATGGTTCGAGTCTAAGTGGTGGGTTGGCGATCATCTTTCTACGTCATAAGGGCATGGCACAATAAAAATGCCTCTTACTCCGCTGTACTCTTGAACGAGATGCATGAGTATACCGTCATCGGTAGTCTGGGTCTAAGTAGAGGCCGGATCCCTTCAAATCCGACATCCTAGAAGCCTAGTGTGTCTGCATAACATAAACAAAGAAGAAGAAGAGAAGAAGAAGACATAAAAAGAAAAAAAAAAGAAAGAAGAAAAAGAAAAAAAGAACAAAGAAAGAAAGAAGCTGAAACAAGTAAAAGAAAAAAAGAACAAAGAAAGAAAGAAGCTCGGAAAGAAACAAGTATCCTCGATTGTTCTAGGTTTAGCATTTGTCTGAAGTCTTGTTTGGTGGATGATAACACGTTATCCGTCGTAGTATTTACATGTTTCTTAGGTTTAGTTTTGATTAGATTTCATGGACTTTACCGAGTTATTGAGCATATTCGAGGCTTTTATCTACATTTCGTGTTTTGTGTAAGAAATGAAGACATGAAAGAAAACACGATTGATTACGGCAATTCCAACCCGAAAATGTGTCAAAATGACAAGATAGCTCATGTGCACGGCCAAGGAAGCAAACAGAACACTCAAACCTCGAGCGAAAGGAGCAAAAAGAGCAATTACAAGTGTGCATGCTCGGGCTGTGTTTGTGCACCCGATCGGGCTGCTCTTGTGCCCGCTCGGATCCACCAACTTCTCAACAACCTCCTTGATTTTAGAACGGCCAATTCAGGAGAAAAGAGACCTTTTAGAGTTAGGATTCGAACCAGACTTGTCGGGTCCACCTTTTTCTCAACAAACTCCTTGATTTTAGAACGGCGAATTTCTCAACAACTTTCCTTGAATTTTGAACGGCCTGCATTTAAAAAGAACAGAAGGGGAGAGCCAAGATCAGAGGGGGAAAAGGCAAGAGAACAAGGGGCACGAATAAGGCAAAGGAGAAGAGAAAGAGCACGGCGGAAGAAGGAGACTTCGGGCAACCGAAGGATTCGTCGGAGGTTACGCTCGGGATGATAGGGGAGTCGAACACTTACTTCGTTTTTGTTTTCTTCTCTATGTATTCTGAGTAGTTCTCATTGCCATGGGTTAGGGATGCCATTGTATTGGATCGTTTAAGTTATTAATGCTTGATTTCGGTTTTGTTGAATTGAATGGTTCGAGTCGTGCGTAATGCCTTCATACGTTGTGGATTTCAAGTTAGGATAAGACTAGATCTATTCTACTGATATTAAGCATGTTTGAAGGAGATTAGAGATTCATCTAGATGAGCGATGTTGATTTCCTAGGTAGAGGATTAGATATTAGTTCCCCATCGATTGATACAAACCGACTTCATGATCTTTAGAAACATCCATTGCATGTTCCGGTATTCCCGAAGCCCATGGTACTCTATCTTGTTGAGTCTAACTTCGTTATCCTTTATTATCTTTACCTTCCCGTCTCAATATCTTATATTGATCGATCTTCTTCTCGTGAATTCTTAGTTCTAACGCTGCACTCAGTCCCCAGAGTTCGACCCTTGTACTACACGAACCGTATACTTGCGGTAGAGTGGTCTTGGAAAAATTAAAACCTCTGATCCCACACATCGGTGGAGAGAGTTACGGTGGCTTGTTTAGTTTGCCTTCGATTTACATTATCGTGGATAGCCTTGGTGAACCTAGGATGAAGACTAAAAATTTAATTAGGTCGAATTTGCTATCGACTTGCTAGTTGATCGGATAGGTTTGCTTTAGCGGTATTTCTAGGAGAAAGGGGAATTCTCGGATTTTGTGCACCCCACGTGTTCCACGTTTACGTTTGCTTAGGGACATGCAAACATTCAAGTCTGGGGGATTTTGATCATCTCATTTTATACGTATTTCTCACATGATTTAAGGGATGTTTATGATACGATGATTACGTATGATTTTGTATCTGTTTTACTCGTTTTCGTGTTTTTGTGTCCTTACAGGTTATAATGAAAATTCGGTTCATTTTGGAGCTAAAAGATGTACACGAGACAAAGTACTAACATTGAGGATCATCACGGAACAAACGGGACGAGAATCGGCGAGGAACAAGCTCAGCCAGCGGGGAGCACTCCCTAGCCCGCGTGGGGCCTTTAGTTCGGCAATTGGTCCAGCAAATTGAGCACGGGTCGGGCAAGCTATCAGCACGCACAGGCTTCACCAGCAGCATCAGCCCGCGCATGGCACTCCCTAGCCCGCACGGGGAGGGCTTGTTTCCACACTCTGCCCACGCGGGTCGCATCCATCACCTGCAACAACCAGAAAAGGATATTTATCTAAACACGAGAAGGGACTTGTTTGTGACTTATACAAAAAGGAAAACGACTTTAGAGAAGAAGAATCAGAGATATTTTGCTGGAGAAAGGAATGGAAACGTTGCCCAACTTGATCAAGAATGGAAAACTCATAAAAAGGCAAAACGGTGGCTGTTGCGACAAAAGGAAAAGAAGTGAACGACCAAAAGGAAAAACCAGGAGAAAAGGAAAGAAAAGAAGAAGGAAAAGGAAGAAGAGGAGCTAGGGGTCGAAAGAGTTGAGTTAGAGAGTGATTTTTCAGTTTCATCGAGGAGAGAGAGTAGAGAGAGAATCGAAAAAGAAGGAGAATTTTGCGAAGGAGACATTCAAGGAGCATTGGAGATCAATTCAAGACTTCGGTTTCGTTTGGTTTTCATGTTCTTTAGACTCTCTATTTCAATTATGTTTTTTTGCTTTTGAACGCATGAGCGAGTAGTTTGTTTTGTTCTAGGAGAAGGGATTAGCCCATGGCTATCCCAGAACCACTTTGATTTATCTTTGAATGCGATTTCCCGTTTTCGTTTATCTATTCTTAGTCTGAGAGCTTGAATGACTTGTATTTACGAAGGCAAAGTAGATGCATGTGTTAGGCTTTAGAAGAAGGACCGAAAGGAGAATTCTAGTCCTAGAAGATCAAGTTTAGAACAACCGAGGTTAGGCCATGAAAGTAGGGTAGCGGCGGTTGAGGGTAAAACGAATGAATCACAGAACTTATGAGTTTAGTTCAAGGTGTCAGCCACGAAAGTAGGGGATAACTTGACTAGATCACGTGTCTATGCCTTGAGAGAGGGTAGATATTATATTAGGATCGTCTGCCTTAGATGATTTGATCGGGATTGCATGATTAGATAGGTTGATTGTTGGTTTCGGTAGTCTTGTGGTGAAACCGGATTCCTAGAACGTTTGTCTCATTGTTAAGAACTCTTTAGTTTATTTGTTTTTAGTATTTCAATATTAAAATGAAAATTCATTCATTGCAAGTTTGATTCATAGTTTAAGTTTAGGTTGTGTTGCGTAGTGCCTGTGGGATCGACACCTAAAGTACTACACACGTGTTGTGCACTTGCGGGTAGTTTAGGTTAAATATTTGTTTAACTTTGATACGCATCAAATTGCAAGCATTTATCTTTTTTTGCGAGGTTGTGCTGGCAAACAAACGTATCCACTGACCAACATTGATGACAAATGAATTGAGAACTAAATACCACACAGGTATTTCAACCACACATTCAAATCTTTTTGGTTTTGCCATGTTTATGTGTAGTTTTCGATAACATGTTTTCAAAGTACAATGGTACTTAATTATCAAAACTATGAGAATAAAATGAAAACCTAATAAATAAACTAACTGAAACATGTGAAAAAAAAACTCAACAATCACATGATATCAATGGTCTTAAACATGTTAAAAATATACCTAGATCATAAAATACATAATGCAAAATCATTAAAAATGTTCAACTGCAGTAGAAATCAAAATGCAAACTTCAATTTCGTAAAACTAAATGATATGGATCCTCTATCCACAATATGATTGTTATCCACTAAATTAGCATCCAATCTATCTTTCGCGTCATTTAGCATGCTATCAATTGTAGGAACGACGTGTAGAAAAAAATAGATTATTTAAAACAAACAAAAATATAGCTAAGACACACACAAAGTAACCATAAAAATTAAATAATTATACCTAAATGACATCTGGACCTTTTATGTATAAAGTTGATATGGAAATATACGTAAAACCGTATACGATTGGTGATTAGGTGTGAAATTATAGGAGGTAAATTTCACTTGAAACGTAAAACTCCTCTAACGATGTCTTTTAAACATTGAGAAACACTTTCACATCCTTCAGTCTGTTTTAGAATATAACTTTGAGTGAGAAATCGAGCTAGATAAAACATCTAAATTCCTTAAACATAATAACAACATATTTAAGTTTCAATGAGTTCAACAGTTGTCACCTTGGTGATCTCACAATCAAAGGCTACGAAATGTGCAATTTCTATACCATCATCAATGACTAAATCAACTCTAAACTTAAAGTAAACATTGTCAAGGAATTAGCTTGAGGTAAACGAACAATTGAAATGAAGTGTAACCAAAGAACTGTCAAACTAAAATGAACAATCTTGATGAACCTTGTCACTCCAAAGAATCGGTTGTTCTTTTAAGTTTTCTTACGCACTTTCCACATGCAATGTAGGTCCATCCATCGTTAGTTAGCACGTCTATTACTTGAACATGGCAGTAGCATTCTGCTTCCTGCGTTTTTAAACATTGTCGAAACATGAGTCGATCAAACAATAATTTCAAAGATATGTGATATTGAACCTTTAGAAATTAACCTTATGTTTAGAGTTTTTTATATATTCAGTTATCTCCAGAATAGATACTATCTTGAGCTTAACAACATTATTGATCTTTTTATGGTTGTGAACATCATCATCAAAGGCTTTTTTCGTTGCTGGTAAAAATGTTAATATACCTGATGTTTTAATAAAAAAAAAAAGAAAAATTAAAAATACATTCACGCATTTCATATGCATTTTGGTTCGATGGAAAAATATATATTCATATGGCATATTGAAGTTAGACATTAAAATATGTATTATGGTTTTTAAAACTACAATTTAAATGGAAAAAAAAGGAATTTTTTATTTACACATCTCATAATCTATTTTTTTTATCGAAAAACAAATGTTCATATGAAATGTTTAATATGCACAGTATACACAAATATTGGGACATTCAAGACATTATATTTACAGAAACACACAAATAAGAAAAAAATAAATTACCTTTTAATGAATTGAACTAAAGGAGAAACTCCACTATCAAAGTTTGAGGATGTAATATTCAAATATAGTTCACTTGTAAAGGGTGAAAACGGGTATTAAAAAGCATATACAGATTTGGAAAATGACTGAAAAACCAATTGTAAACAACTAATAATTCATGAAATTGAAGAGCAAAAAATAAGCAACCTCATACAAACTTGGGATTCAAGATTGTAGCCAAGATGACAGATGGTTTTCTCCAAACTTCTTTAATTTTTCATGCAAATCAATTGCTTTATGGTCCCAAGCAGATATGTTGATGTCCATACCCCTAATATAATCAACCAAACATGATAAACTCGGTGACTAAATTAAAGAGTTACAATTATAGGTTTTGTTATTTGACTTACCCTAATAGTTGTAAACATAACATAACACATTGTGTTGCAGTTACATTACCCATTAACGAATCCTTGATAGCACATACACAACCAATAACATCTAAAAAATTATATTTAATTAGTATCCAGGTTATTTTGAAGATAAACATAATTTATAGATGAATGTTTTAAAAGATTAATTAAATGTAAAATAGGTGAAAAACCTGGAAGAAACATATATTGATCGACCATAGATGTCATCTCATCATATGTTTTGAAGTTGAAAATTTCTTTAGCAATTTGAATTGTGATTTCACAAAGTTCTAACAATTTCTTCGAAACAGTTAAGCGCAAACAAACACTTGAATCAGTAAGTTTGAAGGTGTTATTTCTCTTCACAACATCAAAAGCTTGAAATTCAACAATAGACCATCTTTTTAAAAACTGATTGAAGCGATTAAAAAGGATGCAACTTACACTCCCTTGAATCAAAGATGCCGATGTAAAAAATTAGGAACAAAATATTAGAACTAACATACCATGTTCACACTTAGGCAACAACCTTTTTGACGTTACAGGCTTTTAAAATACGGAAAACCCTAGCAGCGCGTTTGAAAACCTTAGCAACAACGCGCTGTAAACAACCAAGTGTGTTGGGTCACTAAAAGCTATATGTGGGGATTGGTTGTTTTTTGTCATGTTGGAGTTTTTCTAATAATATTGTAGAGGGCTCGTATAAGAGTAGATGGTAATTGTTTATTTTGAAATTCTATAGGTTGTAATATAGTTGTTTCTATTATATAGTAGAGGGTGAAATTATGAGGGGTAATGGTGTAAACGGTTGAAAATGGTTTGTTGTATTTTAGAATTTATGACATTGTTAATTGGAGGAGAAGAAACTATATTGCAAGCTTCACCACGATATTTGGTTGTGGCTGGATTTAACAATGTAGATGATGTTTGGTTGTGGATGGATTTAAATATAATTTTATTTATATATTGGATTTCCCATTTTTGGTGTATTTGTATATTTGATATATATATATATATACCCTGGTTGGTATATCTTTGACAAAAATCATACATTTTGACGCGATCCTGATTGAATCGACGCTCTAGACAAGGTTAGGGTTGGATATGCCTTACTACAACGGATTTCACAAGGGTGTGTGGGGCGAGTGGTCACACGAGAGATGCGGAAGGCTCTCGATTCACCGGTTCGTCTCCAATGGATATTACGCACCAATGAAGAACGAACGATCGTTGGATATGACACACCAACGAAGGATGTTGCATATTACGCACCAACAACCAAGAAGTCACAAGGAATTCAAAAGAAAGATCAAAAGATCAATTCAAAAGTTTTATTTCAAAAGTTGGATGATTGTTCTCACAAGGGTGGCCGACGATATGTAGATAAAAACAAGAAGAAAATTCAAAAATACATTAAATGTTTGGTCTTCATGCAAAAGCACTAATTAATATCTTGGTTTCTTCAAACAAGAAGATAACTTCTTGCTGGCCATGCACATTGGGAGGCGCTCCTCTTGGGTCTCGGGTCATTAATTAGGTCGCGGGAATAAGTGACTCGCGGCCTCGTTAAAAACCCGTCGTCGGAAAACCCCGTGGGACAAAACCGCAAAGGGAAAAGAGTACACGCGGGCCACTTAACCTAATCAATGACCATTGCGGGTTGAGCTTCGCCTTGAATGACATTTGTTAGGCTCGTTACTTCACGTGAATATGAATACTCTTCGTGTGTGTGGATGATCGTAAGAATCCCGGCAATAGCGTCTTTGAGCTTCGCGGCCTTGGCTCGGGTCACGGTACCGGCGGGTATGATCAAGGCTTCTTCCTCCATGGCTCTAGCTCGGGTTACGGGACCTACGTATCTTGACCTAATCGTGTCTCGGGTCGCGTTGATGACGGTCGCGTCTCGGGTTGCGGCGTCTCGGGGTCGACTTGGGGCGCGTTGTTGGCGTCTCGGGCCGCGTCGACTTCTTCTTCTTCCGCGCCGCAGGTCGCGTCCTCTTCTGCGTTCTTGGTCATGTCTTCGATGTCCTCCAGGATCATATCACATTTCAAAATAAAACAAGCCTGACATAAAAATAATGTTTGACGATTCTTCTCAAAGTAGATGCTTTAAAAGGTAAGGAGTCACATTTGGGAGCTGCAAAGCTCCATACTAAGGAAATATAAGATTATTAACATGATATTGCAATGATTGTGCTCACTCATGTATATGTATATCATTGTGTTCTCCCATTGTTGAGGCCCTTTATGGGAACTTGGCTCGAAATACACCTAATATGTTAGGTTTGGTCTCTGACTCTGAGTGATACTTGTTTATCTCTTGGATGGTGTGGAAGACACGAAGTGAGTATCATAAACTATTAATATGGCTAGAGTTCATATACTTGTTCATATGCAAAATATATTACCATAAAGCATTAACTAATTTGTATATAATGGGATATTTGAAGTCATATATACTACAGAGTTCCAAAAACGTGGTTTATCGCATGCTCATATCTTAATATGGCTAGAACCATCGGTTAAGAATCCTACAGCAGCGGATATTGACAAGTACATCCACGCAAAATTGCTTGGTAAAGAATGTGATGCATAAGGATTCCTTTTAGTTGAACAACATATGATACATGGTCACTGTGGAATTGATAGACCATGTTCGCCCTATATGGAAAACGATATGTTTACAAAGAAATAACTAAGGTCATAATTGAAAGAAATCAACAAAATATCTAATTATCTCGAGTGTAGGTATCTATCTTCATGTGAAGCAGTTTGTAGAATCTTTGCATTCCATATTCATAACCAAAAACCATTAGTCATGAGACTTTCGGTGCATTTGGAAAATGAATATTTCTTGACATTTGATGGTTCTGAAGATCTTGAGACAATCTTAACAAAACCCGGCTCCAAACAAACAATGTTTATAGAATGGCTGAAGACCAACAGATTGTATGAAGTTGCAAAGGAATTAACATATTTCTAGTTTCCAACGATGTTTGTATGGCACAGTAGAGATAAATATTGGCCTCTAAGGAAAAGAGATTTTTTCTTGGGTAGAATCATTAACATCCATCCATCTGCAGGTGAACTGTATTATCTTAGGATGCTATTAAATGTTGTGAAAGTCCCTTGCAACAATAACGATATAAAAAATGTTACTTTTATCAGGTATACCACATATAAAGAAGCGTGTGTTGCTAGAGGGTTGTTAGATGGTGATAATGAATGGAGCATAGCCATGAATGAAGCTATGCCAACACAATTGCAACTCTTGTTTGTGACATTGTTGTTATGTTGTGAGCTTAGCAGACCTGGTGATCTATGGAAGAATTATTGGAAGTGGCTTTTTGATGACATATACTATAAAAAGAGAAAAGAATTCAGTTTTGGTGGGTTGCGATTGTCTGACAAAGAACTTCAACAATATGTGCTAATAGAGATCGAAATATTGTTGGCCGAAGACGATAAATCACTGAAAGACTTTCCAGAAATGCCAAAAGCAGATGAAAACATCTTACATGGAATTGCTAACACTGTTCTACGTCAAGATATGCATTTCGACTAAGAATTAGAAAATATAGAGCATATTAAATTATTTTGAACCATCAATTCCATTGTCATGGATTCAGTTGAGAACAAACAAAGGAAGTTTTTTTCGTATATGGACCAGGTGGTACCGGGAAAACCTATTTGTATAGGATGTTAATTTCAAAGCTCATTCAGAAGATAGAATAGTCATTCTAGTCACATCGTCTGGCATAGCATCACTACTACTTTTCGGGGGTGGAACGACACATTCTCGTTTCAAAATCTCTATTCACATTACTAATCAATCAACATGTGATATTAAATAAAAAAAAGTATGCTAGCAGATTTATTGGTGAAAACAGATCTAATCATTTGGAAGAAGCTCCAATGGCACAACGACATACAATCGAAGCCGTTGAAAGAACTTTGCAAAATATTATGCCTATTATCACTGAAGAAGCAGTTGGGAAGCCATTTGGAGGTAAAACTATTTTACTTAGGGGTAATTTTAGACAATTCTTCCTGTAACGCGAGGTGGTCGCGTTGAGACAATTCAAGCGGCAATTAGTCGCTCCCATCTATGGCAAACATGTTGCATCTATACTTTGGCACAAAACATGCGACTGAATCTAAACAAAGTTGATTTTTCAAAATGACTATTAGATATTAGCGATGGGACTGCATCTACAATGTACACACAATCTAACAATCACAATGGGAAGCAAAAGATTGTAGTCGATAAGAAATTGATGCTTGATCTCTCCAACAATCTGTTACAGAATCTTATTGATGCAACATACCCATGTTTCATTGGACGTTACATGGATCGTGACTATCTTAGAGAAAGAGCAATTTGACACCAACTAATGCATATGTTGATGAAGTCAATGATTTGTTTTATTATCACAGCTCTTCGGTGAAATGATGGAGTATTTTAGTTCAGACATGATTGGAATAGATAACTCCCCTAATAATGATTGGGCAGTCATTCTATCCAGTGGAATACCTAAATTCTTTGGAGTTTTTTGGTATTCCAAAACACAAAATTTGCTTGAAGATTGGCGTCCCAATAATGTTGTTACGTAACATAAACCAAAAGGAAGGGTTATGTAATGGCACACGTTTAGTTGTAACTCATTTGGCAACATGCATCTTAGAAGCAGAAATTCTCACAGAAATCCATGTTGGTAACAAAGTCCTTATACTGAAGTTATTTTATCGCCTACTGATTCAGATCTTCTATTTACATTGAGAAGAAGACAATTACCAGTCAGATTGTGCTACCAATGACAAGCAATAAAAGCCAAGGACAAAGTCTTAAGCAAATCGGCTTGTATCTTCCAAAACTAGTTTTCAGTCAGAACCAGCTTTATGTTGCACTTTAAAGAGTAACTTTGACGAATGGACTAAAGATATTAGATATAAATGCCAACTCAATAGATAATTCTGAGGTGACAAATGTTGGTTATCGAAATTTTTTAATTGTCTCCCAAAATCACAAGGTATGTAGATAAAATATATTTCTTTAAATTATATTAGTTATCTTCAATCATACATTGTTATTCGTCACAAATCATATTGATCAAGGTCGTTTCTATGCAGGTTAACATCATATAAAAAAGTTTCTTATTGGTTTATTACAATTATTACTTACGGTTGGTTTTAATACCTTTTAAATAATATACATTGATACTTGTAATTATAATTTTTTTTTTACTTTTATCCTAACATTTTCTTCGTCGTTTATTATGTTTCAAGAGATATTTCTCATCTGCATTAATTCATTCTATGGATCAATCCATTTCTCTTAATTGCACTCATCACAAAACATATAATTCAACATGTTTTTTTCGTATCCATAGACAATATTGAGATCTCTATTATCCACCATATTTAATTAGTTTTTTTTTTCAATTCTTCTATACTCACTCTTTTCATATGATATCATTTTTTCCTATTCATACATATGTTCCACTATAAAAGATAAATTTATATCATAATTGAATTTTATTAAAAATTCTTACATAATTCCAACACATTTGTAAAGAAAATTATACAAATCATTTTCTAGTCTATATATAAATAAGACAATGAAATGAAGCTTTCTCAGAGCTCCACATCGACAAAAAACTCTCAAGAAGCCACGTCACCTTCTCCATCCTCTTTTCGCTTCTTTACGTGGCTCTTTGTTGATATCTTTCATTTTTACAAAGGCAGAAGAATCAATTATTTCAAGATTAAGGAAGAGGAAGAGACACATTTTTTTCAGTAGAATCCAAAGAAGTCAGACGACTGATTATATCATATTGTTTCGGTCGAACGAGAAGCTGTAAAAGCAAATAAGATGAGTAGCAATTGATTATGTTTGACGCATATACACATGAATTTTCAGAGCTCGCAATGGGAGCATTGGAAATCTGTGGCGAGCGGACATACCAGCAACTGATTGATGAGTTATGCGCAGAGATGTTGGTGAGAATTGATTGATGAGTTATGCGTAGAGATGATGGTGGGAAATAATACAATGAAGTTGAAGTTAAGCTATTTGCCCAATATTTGAAAATAGGAAACCGACATATATAATGAATGACAAACATCTAATTTGTTATTTGTTCGATCGCATAAGAGGAATTCGATCACTGTTATTTGAGAGGGAAATTGAGCCTCTAATTCCTGCTTTTGAGAGGGAAATTAAGCCTCTAATTCCTGCTTTTGGAAGCATTGCTAAAGAAGGTGAGGATGGAGGTGTTGTAAATTATGATGACTGTGTTATTGTACGTCCAAATAACAAAAGTAGAGTTGAGAGTAATCCGGAAACAATAGATATTTTGGATTCGGATAATTTTGATAGTGAACATACAAGCGGGTTAAGAGAAGATGGTGGGTGTGCCATGAATGTGGTAGTTGATGGAGTTGTTTGTGGAAGTAATAAAATTGATTATGATGTGCCAACAGAGCATAAGTATGGTGATGGTGAGAACAACTCGAAAATGGTAGTTCACGAGAAGATAGACCGTGAAAATAATATCTTCGAGTTCGAAAATAGATTGGATCTTAAAATTGGGCAAGAGTTTGATAGCGAGAAGGATGTATAGGCATTTGTAAGGAAGGGTTCAATTGAAGTATTTTAGATATACAACATTGAGATCTGATACGAAACTGTGGGAAGTACGATGCAAGTTTGCCAGAAATGGTTGTAAATGGAAATTACACGTGGTAGCAATCCCGAATTCTGAATGGTTTAGTGTGAGAACACACCATCCCATTCATAAATGTTCACCTGTATCTAAATGGACCAAAGCTACAAAGGGTACAACGCAAATGGCTAAGGATTATTTGAAAGAGGAATATGTCGGGAATTATGAAACACCTCAGCAAAAGAATTGATGGCTCGTGTAAAAGCAAATTACGGTGCCAATGTATCGTATTTGATGGCATTAAGAGGCAAATGCAGTGCTCCAAAAGAGATTCGTGGTGATGACTTTGAACATTATTCCAGGGTGGTTGCACATGTTTACAGAAAAAAAATCTAACATCTGTCGTAAATCTTCAGCTCGACAGTGATGGGAAAAGCTTCAAATACCTTTTTATGGTTGTCGTAGTGGCTATAAGATGATGGAAATACATGCGTAAAGTGGTTATTGTGGATGCAAAACTTCTGTCAGAAGTGTACAAGGGAGCATTGATTGTGGCGACTGCGCAAGATGGTGAACATCACCAATTTCCTATTGCATGGAAAATAGTCAACGGAGAGAAGGATGAATCATGGACATGGTTTATGTCAAGGTTGAAAGAGGTGATACCGGACGGACGTGATGTCGTTGTGATATCTGATCGCCATAAAAGCTTGATCAAAGCAGTCAAACAAGTGTATAAACAAGCTCATCCTGGTTTTTGTGCGCGTCATATATCACAAAATATAAAGAGCTACGTCAATAAAGGCCATGGTAGAAAGACTTCAAAGGGTGATACTGTGGCGGAAATGTTCTTCAACAGCATACACAGTGAACGATTTGAAGTGCTACTGAATGATTTGAAGGCCAGGCAAAAAAATTACTTTTGTGACTTTTGTGACCCTTGTACCCCTTTGCGACCCTTGTACCTATGCCACCCTTGTACCCTCTGTGACCCTTGCACCTCTAAGAGCCTTGTACCCCTCTGCGACCCTTGCACCCCTGCAACCCTTTGACCTCATGCGACCCTTGTACCCTTGCGACCCTTGTACCCCTCTATGACCCTTGTACCTCTGCGACCCTTGTACCCCACTGTGACCCTTGTACCTCTGTGACCCTTTGACCCTCTATGACCCTTATATCTCTGTGACCCTTGTACCTCTGCGACCCTTGTGACTGTTGTGACCTTTGTGGCCATTTTTTACCTTTGTGACCTTTGCGCAGGTATCCTAATGTTACAAAGTATTTGGAGAAAAAGGAACTTGATCCTGTTAAGTGGGGAAGATTCAAATTTAAGGGGAAAAGATATAACTTATTAACCACTAATGGCGCCGAGTCAATCAATTCGACGTTGAAGAAGTCAAAAAAGTTATGATCCTCGGGCTTTTAGATATTTGTTTGGGAAAGACAGTGGAATGGTTCAATAGGTATAGGTTGGAAGCAACTACCGGTGATGATTCTCAAAAGTTAACACCGTACGTTGAGAAAACGTTACATGAACGGTTTGGACATGCATCCAAGTATGATGTTATTGAATTGAACAGTCTGAGTGATGAGTATGAGGTGAGAAATTAGATGAAGATTTGTAGTGAGTCTTCAAAAAAGAATGTGCGACTGCAAAATGTTTAATGTGGATAAGTATCCATGCAGTCACGCCATTGTGGCAGCACATAAGGTTGGTAAAGGTCATAAGATAACAGATCTATGTTCAAAATACTACCTTCGGGAGACATGGCGTTTGGCTTACCGAGAAATCGTGTATCCGGTTCCTGATTGCAGTGATTGGGACATTTCTCCTCCATATACTGAAGTTACGATTCTAACTTCTATTCTGATTGAGAAAAGGCAAAGCGGGAGGCCTTAAAAATCGTTATCCTGGACCCGATGAGGCTCGGATAAGTACCCCATCTTCGTCGAGACAAATCTCGTCTTCTTTGTTGAGATAAATCCCATCTTCAAAAGCCAGCATCACTGAGAGTGTTTGGAACGTGACAACCGAGACAACGCCTACTTCAAGAAAAAGAAAGGTTTGTTATTTAGTATGTGATATTATATTATTTGTATTATTTTGATTAAAACTTTTGTGACTTTCATCATTATAATTGGATAAATTCTTCATTATATTATAGTTCGACCCATGTGACCCTCAATTGGATTAAATTAGAATCAAGTTTAAACGGGAACCCAACCGACTCATGCGACCCAATATGACCCCTTGTGCGACTCAGCTGATCCATGCGACCTCATGCGACCACATATGACCCTTGTGCGACTCATGAGACTCATGCGACCCTTCCAACCCATGTCTAATTTAGAATCAATATAGACAATAATATAAAACACTATTATCGTTTTTGAAACACAGGAATTGGTTATACACAACTCAATTAGGGACACATGATAATCTGTTTTAACCATTGATTAACGTTGTAAATGTATTGTTTTTGTCATTTTATCATTATAAACCCCGTGAATTCGTCGAGTTCGCATCTATTGATCAATATATGCGACCAAGCGACCCTTACGACCCTTAATTGGCATTAATTAGTTTTACGTTGTAAATGTATTGTTTTGATTTGTTTTTTACATTTTATCATTATAAACCCGTAAATTTGTCAATTTTGCATTTATTGATCCTTATATGCGACCCATGCCATTATCAATATACTTGAGTTGTATATGTCTAATTTAGAATCAATATAGACAATAATATAAATAATATCGACATTTGAAAAAAATGTTGAATGTATTTGTTGAATTTTGTCAAACACACCCGACGAGTTCTTAAAATACTACTATCGCTTTCGAAACACAGGCATCGTTTATACACAACTCAACTAGGACACATGGGTCATAATCTGTTTTAACCATTTATTGACGCTCTAAATTTATTCTTTTGATTTCTTTTTGTCATTTTATCATTATAAACCCCGTAAATTCATCGAGTTCGCATCTTTTGATCAATATATGCGACCAAGCAACCCATGCGACCCATGCGATCCTCAATTGGAATTAATTAGTTTGACATTGTAAATGCATTGTTTTGATTGTTTTTCGACATTTTATCATTATAAACCGTAAATTCGTCGATTTCGTAATTATTTACTTATAATGGACCATCCAACCCATGCCATTATTGATATACCATTATCAATATATTTGATTTGTATATGTCTAATTTAGAATAAATATAGACAATAATATAAATAATATCAACATTTGAACACAATGTTGAATGTATTTTTTGAAATTTTGTCAGACTCATCCGACGAGTTCTTAAAACACTACTATCGTTTTTGAAACACAGACATTGGTTATACACAATTCAACTAGGGACACATGAGTCATAATCTGTTTTAACCATTGATTGACGCTGTAAGTGTATTATTTTGATTTGTTTTTATCATTTTATCATTATAAACCCTGTAAATTCGTCGAGTTCCCATCTATTGATCAATATATGCGACCAAGCAACCCATGCGACTCATGCGACCCTCAATTGGAATTAATTAGTTTGACGTTGTAAATGTATTTTTTTGATTGGTTTTTGATATTTTATCATTATAAACCCGTAAATTCGTCGATTTCGTATTTATTGTCCTTATATGCAACCATGCAACCCATGCGACCCTCATTCGGCTTTAATTAGTTTGACGTTGTAAATTCATTGTTTTTATTGGTTTTTTATATTTTATCATTGTTAACCCGTAAATCCGTCAAGTTCGCATATATGCGACCCGTGTGACCCGCCGAAAATTCCATCACCAAAATTCCCGCCGAATTTTTCATCAAATTTAAAAAACATAACATCTGCGACCCTTGTAATTCTGCATCTTTTCGAATTCCATCTGATGGAGATTCGATATCAGGGTCATGTCTTTTCGATATGCAGCCGTTTCCTTTTTTACAATAACGACACACACTCTCTCTCTCTAACTCTCATCATCTTCCATCAATTTTTTTTTCGAAAATGCCACATTTCCTCATTTCTTTAGAGAGATTTTTCCGCGCTATACGGAGAACTACATTGTAATGTTCTTCATCTGTCTATCTGTCGGTATGTTACATGTAGAGAATATACATGTTTGATTTTGTTTTTCTTTTTTTGTTATAGGAAATCCCGAAGATCTTCTTCGATGATTATATTTACGGGAAAACGAGGGCAACAACACGATAACGCTTAAATGGAATGTGTTTAATAGAACATAGGAAGTCAAGTTGGATGGCTCCAGATTCACTAATGGGTGGAAAGATTTCTCCAACGACCTAAACTTACGTATCGAGGATTACTTACTTTTCCGTCACGAAGGTGACATGGTCTTTCACGTCACCTTCGCCACTCCTGCTTAGAGGATTGTCATGGTGGTACTGGTCACTCGTTCGAATCTGGCCGTAGATGCATTGGTAAGTGACCTCAATACGGACTTGGGTGATGTCGCGACTTGGGTAAGGATTTTCACGATTTTTATTCCTTTCTACGGATGTCGCAGATACTTCCGATAGGGTTTGAAAGGTCGAGAGGTCTTTGCCATAGACGATGAAAGATATATCTAATTATAGGATATGGACTACCGTGGGAGGCATATCTAAGACCCGTGGCACGTGGTGGCAGTACCATCAGAAGGGGTTGGAGAAAGTTTTGTCACGACCATGGATTGACCCTGGGTTGTACCCTCGAAGTCGAACTGTATTCCGATGGACCAACACCATTGCTTCAGTTTTCCCTCAACGAGGGCCTAACAATAACAGAGTTTGATTTCAGTTGTATTTTGATTGCTCTAAACCTCCTTTGAACAAGAACATTCCTTTGAACTTGAACTTCATGTTTGTATTTATTTGGTTTTTTTTACAATTATTCAATAGTAAGTATTATTATTAGTACCGTTGTTTTTGTGGATTTACTATTATTGTAACAAGAGTCGCAGAGGGACAAGGGTCGAAAGGGGATAAGGGTCGCAGGGGTCCAAGGGTCGCGAGGGACAAGGGTCGCGAAGGACAAGAGTCGTAGGGATCCAAGGGTCACAGAGGGACAAGGGTCGCGAGGGACAAGGGTCGCAGCAGGGGTCCAACGGTCGCAGATGGACAAGGGTCACAGAGGGACAAGGGTCGCGAGGGACAAGGGTCTTATGGGTCCAAGGGTCGCAGATGGACAAGGGTCACAGAGATTTGAGTCAATTATTTTTAATAATAAATTATTCATATTATTTGTAAATAATTGTATTTGTAAATAATAAATTTTTTTATTATTTTTAAAATTCGTTTCGTATCACAACAAGCAAAACCGATCGCAGAGGTAAAAGGGTCAAATGGAAAAAAGGGTTGAAGTGCCAAGGTCGAACGGGTAAAAAGTTGCAGAGATACAAGGGTCGCAGAGATAAAAGAGTCACAGGGGTCCGAGGGTCGTAATGGTACAGGGGTCGTAGAGATACAAGGGTGAGAGATACAAGGGTCGTAGAGATAAAAGGGTCGCAGGGTCAAGGGTCACAGAGATATGCGACCCTTGTACCTCTGCGACCCTTGTACCCGTTCGACCCTTTTACCCTGCGACTCCTTTTATTATTATGAAGAAATTTTAAAAAAATAACAATGTAGCAAATATTTAAAAAATAACAATGTACCAAATATCAAGTTAATCTCGGGTTGAATGATACATTTTCCATTACTAAATATCTCAGCCGCAATCTTCTCGCGCATGGAAGGAACATTTTCGTCGTAAATGTAGAGCAAAACATTACGTGGTTTCATTACCGAGGCTTCTATGAATTTGTAGGCGTAAACACCACAGTCATTCCCGCTTTTGTTCTGTGTTAGACCATCATAATAATCATATTTCCATTCATCTTCTCCAGAAGCCAAAGAAGGAAACCCTCCGAGAATGAGCATCTTGGGGACATTTTTTCTTAGCTTCTCAATCATCGGATCGATATGTGTTTCCTTGATCCTGCGTTGGCAGTCGTATACCGTGATGCATCGGGTTTTGAAATCCGCTTTGATGGCTACCCAATGACATCCTACATATCGACTTTCGAGCGATGGAATTTTAGAATCGAGACAAAGCCTTCGAAATCACTCATCGGTTCCGTACTTCTGAATGGATACTTGTCATTCAAATAATTACTAAGATTTTTTGGCAAATTGTCTATATCCTCGTCCATCCACAGCGTGAGCGCCTGCATGAAAGCAACAGGACAAACGTAAAGTTTCTTAAATATCACGGGGAATGTCTTCATGTGATAATACTGCACCAACAACGTCTCATCCAATTGCTGCAAAAAATATTAACACAAATGAATACATATGATATAAAATGACCTCTGTGACTTCGGGTTTAAAAAAACTTACATCATCTTCAAGCTATTCGTTGGGCTTTAATATGGTCTCCCAAAACTCTAGCCCCTGGGGAATATTTAGATCAGATTTCCATCAACTCTCATGTCCAGGTTTCGTCAGGAATATATATAAAGCAGTTAACTTTTCACCGTTAGCGTCAACGAATGAAGGTTCTCGGGTTATCTCGCCATTTTCTAATCCCTTGGGCTCCCACCAGAACAAAGGTTCTTGAACCACCTTTTTTTTGGGTTCTTGAACCACCTTCTTTATGGGTTCTTGAACTACATTTTCTGCGGGTTCTCCACCAACATCTTTCCATCGCCCTCTCCCTCACACTGTCCGTGCTCTTTTCGTCGGCGGAGGTTCAACATATATGCCTTCTGTGGTCATAAAACTCGTTTAGGTACCGGCAGAGGTTTAACATATGGCACAGACTCCTTCGATAATGGTCCAGCATCTGCATAAAATTTACTTCATTAAACATATGGCGACCAATGTGACCTATGCGGACATGCGACCTTTTGTGACCCATGCGACCAATACGACCTTTGTAACTCAAAAGACCATACTACTTGGTGGTACAAGATCCACTGTAGTTTCCTCGGTAGGAACCTTTTTGTCGGCGACGTATTGGACAGGATCTGCTGGAGTATACTCCGTAGGAACGTCCTTAGCGGGGTCCTCGTTAGGAACCTCCTCATCGGCGACTTCATCGATAGTAACCACTGGAGCATCTGCATAAAATTGCTTCATTCATTAGACTCATCGTTCGTTACTTGATGTGACCCTTGCGACCCATGGGACATATGTAACCCATGCGACCTATGCGGACATGCGACCTTTTGTGACCCATGCGACCTATGCGACCTACGACCTATGTGACCTTTTGTGACCCATTCGACCCATACGACCAATGTGAATTTTGTGACTCAAAATACCGTACTTACTTGTGGTACAGGACCCACTGTAGTTTCCTCGGCATGAACCTTTTCATCGGGGACGTGGATAGGATCCGCTGGAGTATACTCCGCAGGAACGTCCTTAGTGAAGTCCTCGTCAGGAACCTCCTCGTCAGTGACTTCATCGACAATATCCACTGGAGCATCTGAATAAAATTACTTAATTCATTAGACTCATTGTTCGTTACTTGATGTGACCCTTGCGACCCATGGGGCATATGCGACCCATGCGACTCTACTGACCCATCGACTTATGCGACCTTGTGACTTATACGACCGTGTGACTTATACGACCGTGCGTCTTATGTATCTCTTGTGACCCATGCGACTCTTGCGACCCATGTCGACTCTCGATTGAAATTTTCAAATGAACTTTTTCACTAAATATTTACTTTGTGGAACTTTATCAGGAGCAACGACTGTTGTAACCTCTCCGGAAATATATTCAGTTAGAGGAATGGTGACGTCATATGTGATATTTTCAACTAATCTCGAAATGTTTGCCAAATCCTCTTCTGAGCCATCTCTAGAGTCATTTTTAGCCTCTGAGTCAACCAGCTCTTTTCTTGACACTGGATATGGACGTCGAAGGAATTCAAAATCATCATCTCTAACAGTGTCAGAAGATTGGTTTACGGTGCTCGCATCTTTCTCGTCAGATTTTGATTTTTCCTTTTCAGCACCTTTGGGATTTGCCGCCTTTGCTTTTAGATTAGGTAGATGAAACCTGACATCCCTTAGAAGATCTCTTACGGCGTTGATGATTCTTTTCTTCGACTTCTTTATTTTCTTCATTAATTCTGCTCAAATGTCAAACGGACTGCAGCTTCTTCTCCTTCAGCTTCATCCTCACCTTCTCTTTCAGCTTCAGCTTCAGCATCACCTTATCTTTCTTCATCAGCTTCAGCAACACCCACCCTTTTTTCATCTTCATCATCTTCAATCTCTATTATTTTTCACCCACGCTCTTTTTCCTCTTAGTCCCCTTCCCTTTCCCCTTCTTTTGATCACCATGAAATGATTTTCACGTCAGCAGTTCTTGCTTACGGATGTCCTCCCAACAAATACCCTTCGGATTTCTACAAAGATGTTCCATCCTTATCTGAACATCGGGATCGTGGCATTCCTCATAATCGTCCAGATCAAAAAGTAAAGCTTCGTCTTCGTCTTCAGCAAGAAGAATACTTTGAATATCCTGAAGAACAAAAAATAACCATTACTACCCTCTGTGTACCCTTGTGACCCTTGTGTAATTTTTACCTTAGAATCTTCGATTAGCCTTTATCATATCTACATACTTCAGATTAATACTGGTTTTAACCATCTTCTTTCATATTCTTGGGCATGATGGATCCGCATCCATAACATCAACATATCATCCTTTTCCGCCCAAACTAAGGATGGTTTCGAATGGAAGCAACTGAAACATTAAAACAAAAAGATAAGAAAGAAAAAAGTACAAAAACATTCAAGTTATTCGATTAATATATACAATTTACCATTAGTGGGATCATGAAACCGCCACAATACCTTTTTGGTTTCAGTGATTCTCCGCTAACGTGCTTTCGGCAAGTATCCACAATCTTCTCAAATGTGTAATGTCCCCATGGAAAGCCTTCACAAAATTCCAAGTCATCAACCATGTCAATGAGATCATGGTTGATAGAGTTGTCTGATAAAGGCTTGTGAGCCATAACTTGCGCCAACAACATCAAAGTTCTCAACCTCTTCCGGTCGTCGGAATTCTTTGCCATCACAAGCTTTTCAATTATTTGTGTGGGGGTCACCTTTTCATGGTCGAAATTCTTCCACCTGAATATATCACCCTTTTTGGACTCCCATCCTTTGGGATATGGTCCGCATTTCAATCCGGAAATTAGTGTGTGCTCCACTATGGAGTACCGGATGGGAACACGTTTAAGACGAACCGCAACTCCTTCTTATCATGTACAATCACGTAGTGATTTAGAATGATAGACATTTGAACCTTCATCAATGTAGAGTCACATTGGAAATGGAATAAATGCCTAAACTGTGACTCCTTCTCGAAGTAATGCAACTCGTATTCATCTAAGATTCCTTTCATCTTCGTTATTGTCTCGTGAGGATAACACTTGGTGGTGATCTTTGGCATTCTGTCCATGTGCTTGAATTCATACACAAACTTCGGTTTTGGCGCCACCTGCAAAATGACCAATTAATTAAGAACACATTATACTTATACCGACTCAAGCGACCCATGCAACTCAACCGACCCATAGGACTCAAATGACCTTCAGACCCTCTGCGACACTCACCCGACTCACTGAGACTCAAGCGACCTATGCGACTCAATTGACCCATGCGACTCAAGCGACCCACGGGGCATAATATCAAGTGACCCATGTGACTCAAACGACCTTTGCGACCCCCTGCGATGCTCAAGCGATCATTGCGACCCAAACCAACTCACTGAGACAACCGACTCAAACAACCCTTGGACCCCCTCCGACGCTCAAGCGACCATTGCGACCCAAACCGACTCACTGAGACAACCGACCCTTATGACTCAACCGACTCACTGAGACTCAACAGAGTCACTGACATTCACACCCATTTCAAATCAATAAACCATTTTGTGACTCAACAACATGCAAATGTCTAGAAATCGATCTACTTACACTTATTGATGCCATTGAAGATTTATTCGTGCTCTCTTCTTCACTACTGCTGCTGATTCTAGCCATATCCTTCTTGCCAACTTCAAATCGATCCCTCTAAAGTTCGAAATCACTTCGTCTTTCTTGCTTTTGACATGGACAGTAATTCACGTCAAAAAACTGCAGAACGAGTGTTTTTTCACGTTCGAAAATTAAGGGCAAATTTGTCTTTTCTCTTGTTTTTTTCCTATTTAATAATTATTTTCACGATGGTATTTTTGAAGCACTTTAGATCTACGAAGGTAGGGGTGGCCAATCCGGGTTCGGATTCGGGTTCCTTGGATTTTGATTCGGGTTCGGGTTCCACGGGTGTTGAAAAATTGGACTCGTATTGAACCCGAATGTTTTCGGTCCGGGTTCGGTTCGGGTTGTTCGGGTTCAAAAGCATTGGACTCGAAATAACCAGAATTACATTTGGATATTTGGGTTTTTCGGGTAGTATGGGTTATTCGGGTTGTTCGGGTTATTCGGATTCAGGTTTTTTTGGGTAGTTTTGGTTATTCGGGTTATTCGGATTTGGATTTTTCGGGTAGTTTGGGTTATTCGGGTTGTTCGGGTTATTCGGGTTCGGGTTTTTTGGGTATTATACATAATTTAGGGTTATTCGGTTTTAGAATTTTTAGATAATTCTTTTTTAATATAAAATAAAATAAAAATATCAAATATAACATAAATATATATAAAAAGAAAATTTACTAATATTTTTTAATGTTTATATAACTTTTAAGAAAATTAAATGATATATTTTTTTAATTGGGTTGTTGGGTTGCTCGAGTTCAACCCGAACCCGAATCGGACCGACCCGACCCTCGAATGGGTTCTGAAATTTGAACCCATATGGATTCTTAGGGTAACCCATATTCCAAACGATACGAATTGTTCGGATCGATCTGGGTAACCCGAATTGACCATCCTTATACGAAGGTATTCCGCTGTTTCACTTTATATATAACATATAATATTTTTGTATTTTATTTTTAAAATTATTTATTATTGATCGGTGATATTAATATTATATAATGTAAATTGATAAACATTCAATGTAATGTGATTATCATATTGTGAAAAATAATATGATCATCCGTATCGTGGAGTTCTCTACCTAATATATCGTAATAATCTATTAGTATATTTATAAAGATTGAATTATGAATAAAACATAATAGATTAGTGAAACATTTAAACTTTTTTAATATTTCCGTTAGTATATGTGTTGCCTAATTATTTTCATATCTTATTATGTATTAAAAAATTGGAACAAAACCTTTAAATTTTAAATTTGAAAACAAATAGAAACGGAATTAGAGTAGTTTTATTTGCATATTCATTTAGCTTTAGATTTGAGTTTGACTCGGCCCAAATAATATTATGAGAGAGAGAGAGAGAGAGAGAGGAGAGAGCCCAATGAACATAGTTCGTACCTATTCGGAATCAGAGCTTGTGGGTCGAATTCGATCTCTCGCGAGTTCTTATTAGTTCATGTCCTTTTCTCCCGAGCAAACCAAAACCGAGCAAAAGACAAGACATTTAGGAGATTTAGCCAAACTTTGCGGTCTCTTAAGGGAAAAAGTGAGAATCAGAGGCAGAAGCTGGACTTGTTGTCCCCTGAGTTTACTCTCCCCCGGTTCTTAAATCGGAACACACAAGAAGTTCTTCTTTCCGAGACACAACAGAAGCCGAGTTTCGTACCGACAAAGTGGCCGAGGCTTCTGTAAAAGTCTACAGTCATTCGTATTTTGTGTATTTGTTGCGAATTTGGTATGAAACGAGGACTCCCAGAATCTCCCTCGAGCTCTGTTCCTCCTCCTTCCTCCAGATTCAAACACAATCCCGAAGGTTTACCCTTTTGAAAAAAGAGAATCTGGATTCTTCTTTTTCTGTTTTCTATTTCGTAAGGGTTTCGTGATCTCTTTACTAAATACCGTTTTCCCTGAAGGAAAGTTTTCTACTTTCTCGTCTAACTGCCCTATTTCTTGTTGTTTTTTATCCGTTTGGCAAACAAAGTTGATGAATTTTGATTGCTTTCTTATTGAATTGATTCACACTTTACATGGTTGTGTGATTTTAGCATTCTACATATGTCTTGATTTGATTTATGGAGGACACACAAAAAGAAAATTAATTTTTTGCAGTTTATTTTGGAAAACGAATATGGCCTGACTGCTTCGAGATGAGTTTTGTACTAAAGAAATCTGGTTATGTTTGAGAGGTGTTTGATAAGTAAGGATGATAAGGAAGTGTCTTCAGCTGTTTACAGAGTCTCTAATGTTAATTTGAGATAAGGTCTAAATCTATAGGTTTGATTTTGATATCAGGTGATTCTCAGTTCTTAGACGATGAGCACACAAAGAACTTTGCGCGGAAAGTAGCTGAACATTACAGTCGTAGGACGAACCAAACATTGGAGGAGCGAGAAGCCAGTCCTATCATTCATTTAAAAAAACTTAACAACTGGGTTTGTGCCAATTATCATCTCTTTTGCTCACTCTATAAGCTCTTTATCATTCATGTTCTTGTTCTTCTTTTATACAGATTAAAAGTGTCTTGATCCAGCTTTATGCACGTCGAGATGATGCTGTTCTGGACCTTGCGTGTGGAAAGGTTTGTGTTTCCTACCAAAATTTTGAATGCTATTTATCAAACCTTGGCCTCATTCATTGATTTGCATATACAAGGGTGGTGATTTAATCAAGTGGGATAAAGCCAGAATCGGTTACTATGTTGGTATTGATATTGCTGAAGGCTCAGTAAGTCAATCAATTGACTTTAGCTCATTTCTATCACATTCTTTGCATTTTTATCCCTCTATATGTAAATATTTTTTTTGTATGACATTTAGATAGAAGATTGTCGCACACGGTATAATGGTGACGCTGACCATCATCAGCGTCGTAAAAAGTTCAGTTTCCCTGCACGTCTAATTTGCGGGGATTGTTTCGAGGTAAGGAAGTATCTTATCTGGCAGTATATTAGGATCTGATTAGGAGTCATATGCTGTAATAAAGATAATTTTGGCATTCTGTTGATGGCTTAAAACTTTGATTCTCAGATTACTTTAAGAGCTTCTTTTTTGTGTTCAGATAGAGCTGGACAAAATTCTTGAAGAGGATGCTCCTTTTGATATCTGCAGTTGCCAGGTTTTATATGCTTCAATCCACATTTTTACAGTTAATACTGAATCGTAAAAGCTCTAAACAAATATCTGCTTTTACTCATCAAAAGAGTTTCTCATAGGCTGTTATTGTAGAGTTATTTTCCCCTACTACTAGCTACCAAGTTTAACCAAATTTATTTCGACGTGCTGAAATTAAATGTGTTTATACATGTTTAGTGTACTGCAAGAATACGTTTTGAATAAAAAATCCATTTAATCTGTAGTTTGCTATGCATTATTCTTGGACTACTGAGGCACGTGCAAGACGAGCCTTGGCAAATGTATCAGCTTTACTTCGTCCTGGAGGCATCTTTATTGGAACAATGCCCGATGCCAATGTTATAATTAAAAAGCTCAGAGAAGGTTTCTTCTCTTCTGAAGCTAGTTTTTGTAATTTTTGTCTGTTTGTGATACAACCGTAAAATGTATCTTTAACTGGAGGCATCTTTATTAGTTGAAGCATGAGTATATTTTTGTTTTCGTATATACAGTGAGACGTAAACATTACACTTCAATTCAGTGTTCACTTGAGAGATGATTTGTTAATTTTGAGTCGCTGTTAGTTTATCAGTTGATGGTGGATAATTATGAATCACATAGAGTCCAAATTTTTCAGGAGATGGGCATTTTTGTTTTAGAAGCTGGATACATATCATGTCGTTACCCACGTTCTTTTAAAGGAGGAACTGGCTGCTTTAGGTTCTTGCATGCCCCTGTTGTGCTCTTGCTTAATTCTATCTTCAAATATATACCATAAATCCATGCAATATTTGTCCAGTTTCATCTTTTGTGATCCGTTGTCTAGTTGTGAAAAATAGAACATCTTTTTTGTTCGTTGTTGAATTTTTGGTAATTACTTTGTAAATATGCAGCTGAAGGATTGGAGATCGGTAATAGTGTATACTGGATTCGTTTTGGTGAAGAGTACTCTCAAAAGGTCTCTTGAACTGCAAAATCTTGGATTTATTTTCATTTATGTTTATTGGGATTCTCTTTAATCCGCTTCTGAGGATGATTTTGTTATATGTTTCAGAAGTTTAAAGCTAGCAACCCCTTCGGCATCAAGTACTTATTTCACCTTGAGGTACTTATTCATTACCCCCCAGTATCTGTTCTACTGCTTTGTTGTATTGTCCAAGTTATTTCATCTTTGTGCATATCTGTATTTGCTTTACTTACAGAAGAGGACAGTCTTAGTGTTATATAGTTTGTCAATCTACTCCATGCTTATATTAGAGACTGTACACGCTTCTTTGTTTCGTATATCTGTTTTATTTGTAAGTCAGTAATGCTCCTCGAGTGAAACTAACAAGGTTTATTTGGCGAACACAACAATTAGATCGAAATGTTTTTGTCATGAAGTATATATATTTATAATATATATAACATGAGATTTTGAATTGTAGGATGCTGTGGATTGCCCAGAATGGATTGTTCCTTTTCACGTCTTCAAGTCTTTAGCAGAAGAGGTAAAAGGATTCTTCCTTCACGTCCTAAAGTATTCAGAAGGCTTTGCCTCTCGATCCAATTGTATGAATGATGTATGCCGGAAAAGAATGTCACTTATCCTGCTTTTGAATCCTCACAAATACTTTCCATTTAACTTATTACTCAAAAAACTTGGTTTTTGTCATCTCCAACGCGGCCCGATTAACTTTTGCAGTATGATTTGGAGCTTGTGCTGGTCAAGAATTCTCACGAATTCGTGATCGAATATATGAAAAAGCCAGAATTCGTGGAGCTCATGCGGCGCCTTGGTGCCTTGGGTGATGGAAACCATGATCAAAGTAAGTCCTTTTCATCTATCGTTGCATATTCACTTTTTCGCTCTATTTCTAGTCTCTGCTTCACGCGGATGTTATTATTTTTAGGCACATTGTCAGCCGATGAATGGGAAGCTGCGTATCTCTACCTCTCGTTCGTCTTGAGAAAGGTCGGTAATGTTTCTGACCTTTTTTTATTTCGGGTTGAATTTGGTAATAAGTAAACTATCTAATAAACGAAATGATCAACGGGCGGTTTCAGAGAGGGCAATCGGAAGGAGCTCAAACGAGAGGACGGAAGAAGAACGGCAAAATGCATTTATCAAAGGATGACATTTTGTACATCAATAATGAGCTTTAAGAGTCTCAACACAAAAATACTTTCTTCAGTTTTGAGACACATTTACTCTGTGATTGGACCGTTTTTAGAATAATCCATTTCTTAAAATATTAGATTTCAACTGTTAGAGAATATTGGCATGTTTTTACGTTCAATTCCTTGAAGCAATGATGACGTCTTGAATGGCGTCAACTTAATCTTTCTTGACCAAAACGAATCCAGTATACAATATTACCGATCTCCAAAACTTTGTCGTATCAAATAGTGGTGGACATTTCGGTAAGCTTATCCAATCTCAGTTATATCAATAGCGAGAGAAAGAAAAAACAGTGAAGCGATCTCGTATTTTTTTCTTAGAGATATTTTCGAAATTTAGCTGCGAAATGGCATTGGTAGTCACTGCGTCTTCTTCTTCTTCCTCCTCTTCCGCTATTTCCAGCTCTGGTTTCCCGCGTTTGGGTTTTCATTCGGATATCAAAAGTATGATCTCCTTGAAATTCGACGAATTCTTTGATGGGTCGATGTGTTTTGGAACTTTTTTTCTTTTCCTGCTTGTCGCATGCGGAAGGTGCACTGATTGAATTATTGTATTTGCTTCAGCGAATGGATGCTAAAGTTGACTCTAAAGGGTTGATAAGAACCCATCCTATAATAGGCTCAAACCAATCCCGCAAAGATCACGGATCTCATCCCAAAAACTAGCTTATGGGGTGAGGGTGCCCATGACCTTATAAGGCACCACTTAGTCCCTTTTCTAAGCGATGTGGGATCCTAACAAGGGTCTCCCAGTTAATCGAGCATATACTCAAGTAGAGCAACGTCTTCAGCACAACTAAAACATGAATAAAGATACCGATTACCAAACCAGTACTCGAATTGTGTCATTTAATCCAATTGCCAAATTTGTACTTGAAAAGTGTCATCTAATCCAAGAATGAGACTTTTCATAGTCTCATATAGGGCTGGACATCACGGTTCGGGTTTTAAAAACCGAACCGAATTTTTGTATTTCGGTTCGGTTTGGATATATTTAAATTACCCGATTGGATATGATTATGTAAAATCCGTTGGGTTCGGTTCGGTTCGGGTAATAACCGAAAAATATCGATTATCCGATCGGGTATTAAAATATATTAACAAAAAAATCTAGCCCCCAAATTTTTCTATCCTCACACAAGTCTTATTCTCTCTCACATTGTTCATCTCTCTTCACGCTCTTCTTCTTCTTCTTCGTCTTCTCTCTTCAGGTTGTTCTTCTTCTTTCCCTTTGGTTTTATCCGGCGATTTTACCCACTTATCAATTTCACTCGGAGATTTCATCCACCCATCGATTTTCCCAACGATTTCACCAACGATTTCATATTTAATTATGTTCTTTAATTGGTTATATCTAACGTTTTTACATAAGAGTGGTTTCATCTTAAATTTTGAAGAAACCCAACTAATATCTAAATGATAACCGAAATAATATCCAAATAATAACCGAACCAAATCGAATTAATTAGAGTTCGGGTTATTTTGGTTATCATTTTTTTACATATAACCGAACTGAACCGTTATAAAATCGATCCGAACTGAACCGATTTAAATTTGGTTATAATATGGTTATTATTTATAGAAATCCGAATAAACCGTACTCATCATAACTGAACCGAAATTCGAACCGAAAACCGATTTGGCTAGACCTAGTCTCATAATCGATGTAATACCTAAAGGCGATAGCAATATCCTCTCTGAACTAGATTATATAAAATTTAAGACTTAATTATTTGTTGTTTTGTTTAGAATTTATTCCTACTGTTAGTAAGTCCAAAATATTACATTTGAAAAACTTGAATTATTTAAATTCGAACAATTTGAACAATCCCAAAAAACTGAAACCAAAATCCAAATTATTTGATTCTGAATTGAACTCAAATTTATTATGGTTCTAATAATTTTAAATTTGAATAATCCGAATCCAAATCAATTCAATTGGGATAAAAATAATATTCCAATTTGATTCATTTTTTAAGAATGCAAACAATTCAAATAGAACCGACACCCAAATAACCCGTTTCAAAATCTATGTTCCAAATAGGCCCCAAGTATCAAATATCATACAATTGTTCCAAATAGACTCTTAACACGGCGGTAGATAGGGTTAGTTTTGGTTCAGTATAAGGATAAGTTATTCAAATTTTAATCAATAATAATCAAACAATAACCGAAGTGAATTTGATAAAATTGTAACTACTATATTATGTGTTGCAATCTCTACCACCTTACCGTCATCGTCACAATGTAGTGTTACAATTCATTCATGTCTCTCTTGACAATAACGTTTAGATTTTATATGTGATCTTAAGTTAGTCGAATAATTTTATATGTATATTTTTTTGTGAGCAGTTCAAATGGAATTAGCCAAATGATTATTATTTTGTGCTACAAAGGAAGTGTAACCCTTCTTTTAATATTACAAAACTTGTATTTAATCGAGCAACCGCACTAATGGTGGCACGGGTCGAGTACTAGATTTTTAGGATATTCGAATCCGAATCTGAATCCAAATAGAAAGAAACTTTTCTACCTGAATCCGAATTTGCGAGACTTGGATATCCGAAACTCGGGTACTCAATCAATAAATCTGATACCACGAGTATCCAGACCTTAATCTAGAATCTCTTTCAACTCCACCAGATTTTCCTACCTTATTGTCCCACCACCGTCCTTTCCTCTACAACCATCACTAACGCGTTCCTTCAGCCTCACCCTCCATGGCTTCCCCGCCATCATAGTCTTCGATTTTGCCCGTTCCGCTGCCTTTTTTGGCAATCTTCCTCGTGAAGTGCTTGTATTCCCGCCTTAGGGTTCAAAAATGGTAATATTTTCGCGAATTCGGTACGGATTTCAAATCGAGACAGATTCTTCGTATAATTTATCCGCCCCTAAATGGCACTTTAAAATTTGTCTAAATTTTCTAACCAAAAGAATAATAAAAAAATTTAACTCGCATAATCATTAAACACTGAAAAAAGAGTGATTATTTTTCATTACGTTATAATCACTGAGCCATAAACTATGTAAAATATCTTCACATGGGTTTTTGTTATAAATTTTGGAAGATTGATTTGGTTACAAAATTATATGAAAAATATGAGTGTTGCTAAATACAAAAATTACGATGGCTGTGTAACGATTTCGGGATATGATTTTAGTATAACTACAAGATTGTTCTCGCCATTTGTTTTATTAAGGTTCTCTTCAATTTTTTAAACCAAATTTGTAATACAATTTTCACTTATCAACTCTTTTAGTCATTCCAATCAAACTTATATTTAATATGGGTTAAATTTTTCCAACACATTAACCCACTAAATGTAAATTTTTTTTAGAAATTGGAAATATACTTACAATAGATTAAAAATTCAAAATTATGATTATAATTCTCTCTGTACACACAACAACGTTGAATATATAGATAATAAACCTTTTGTTTTTTTGTATTTGTGAATTCATAAATTAAAAAAATTAAAAAAAAATCTCGATTTTATCTCTAAAATTATTTTTTGTTGAGATTTTAAAATATTTTGAACTAATTCACGTTTAAAATGATTAAGAACAACGATTAATTTACCACCTTTATTTTAAAATAATAAATATAAATTCAAAACAAAAATATTATGATAATAGAATATCGAAAATCTTAATAGAAAAATTAGAAAACTAATTGTACTCTATAAAATTAAATCTGAAAATACTCTTTGCAATTACTCGTTACAATTAGATCATATTTTTTCCTTTTTGAAAAAATTCAAAAACGTTTCATGTTATGTTTGTGAATTTTTTTTTAATAAAGTTTTAGTAATGGCGAATATGAATCATCAATGAATAGAGGAGGTAGGGTCCGCGCTAGTACTTCGTAATATAATGAATATGCAGAATAATTTCTCGACCAAATAATATATATATATTATCACAAATTAATATTAAAAATACCAATTTTTAGCTTTATCTTTTATATTTTCCTTTTAAATCAGAGAAATTTCACATTAAATAAATAAATAAATAAATAAAAAGCAATACTTTTTCGTACGAAATCTTAATATTCCATTAATGTTCACCAACTATGAACCATTAAATGTTTCTTAGTTAATCATTATGTAATAATATTGAAATGCACATGGCCCAATGAAATTGTTAAAAATGATCCATGTTATTTTGTCTTTTATAAGTTAAATTTTATAGATTCTTTTTTAGGTCTAATCCAATTTTTATTATATTGAGTAAATTAAAAAAAGGAACACATTTCAATCTCATTATTACAAATAAAAAAAATATATTTTGTTATCTTTTTGTGATGCAAAAATGATGTATTGCTATCATACATGCGTTTCAAGTGGAACTAGGATCCATCTTTTCCCTTTGATCAATGCACAAATAAATTCTCTTTGTACTTGTAATTATATAATAAAAGGAAAAAGATAAATTACATATTTTAGTTTAAATCATAAACTAATTATATAAAAAATTATCTTAACTGGATAACGAACTTGATAAAATGAGTAACCTCTATCTTTGAGGTTATGAATTAAAGTAATTTATTCCGCATTTTTAATTTATATGCATTTGATTTATATGATAACTATGTTTACAATATTATTAAATTAATGTGATTTATACAATTTATGAATTATTGAACAGATTTTAAAAATCAAATATTGTGCATATGAATGATAACGGTGGTAGGTTTGGTTATCAAAATGATTTCTTTTTTATATTAAAAAATATATTTATATTATTTGAAATTCAAATTATCTAATGATCCTAAAATATTTAATTTTATTTTTTCTGAAAATATAAAAAAATAGCTGCAAGCAATAACATGATTCATGGTATAATAAATATATTGAAATAAAAATAAAAAACAACATTATTGTTATATATTGATTTATCATGATAATTGAAAGTTTGTAGAAGATGACTATTAACCTGATAATCAATCGGACCAAAAAATATCAAACAATATTTGTTTATTTACTTGTTAATCTTTAGGTACACTTGTTGGTTTCTACAATGTACTAAAGACCTCCACGGATAACTCCCCCTGAGTTAAACGTGTAAATACAACATCAACTGTTTACACTCTCAATCCAATATCTAATTAAGTGCACCTAAAACTCTGAACTTTCTTGTTCTTTGTTTTGTGCACTCTAATGATACTCCACAGATTCGTTGATCTTATTTCATGATTTCCACGTCAATTTATCTGCCTTGCTCTTGGCTCAGCAACCACCTCCGGTTCTTCCGTCGCGCCGTCATGCTGAAATCTCTTCAGCTTTGAATCCGCTCGATTCTCTTGATTCCTCAATCTTCTCCTTGGTATTCTCGTTGACTCGCTCCAGTCTCCTTCAATTTGAATTCAACTCCCTTAATTGTCTCAACCACCTGAAACAACACATACAAACTCCGATCCAATTTTTACTGCGTTTACAATAATTTAGATGTCCAAAAGTTTGTAGCATACTTTGTTTTAAAAGATTCAAAATTATTATCATATCTAATATTTCACGTAATCATTTGGATAAATTGTGAATATAATTATTAAGTACAAAGCTTAATTAATATAATTTCATGAGATCAATAAAATATAAGCATCACCACAGCAACATCATCGTAATCATTATAATCTACGCATAATTTTTGTACCAAATCATTAAATTAAACATTTAAAAGCTTAAAGCGTACTCTTAATAGATTACCGGGTAATCTATGAAATATAAAAAATCAGGTCTTCCTTATCCTATTATAAAAAAAAATGTTGATATTCACTGAAGAAAATATCAAACGGATTTTAATTAAAAATATCCATTGAGAAGTTACAGTTTTTGTGGAGTGTTATTATACTTGATATATGATTATATGACTATTGAATATAGCCTATTTTTTTTTCTAAAAACAGTACATTTACATTTTCATGTTACGGTATAAATTTTATTTTTAAGTGTCTAGTTTTAAAAAATATTTATTTGTCTTTTTATATTATTTTGAGTAAATTTAAAAGGTAATATTAGCTTCGATAAAATTTCTAAATAGCCATTTTGTCAATCTTACCCATTTTCGCCTTTTTTTTTTATTTTTTCATAATTCCCTGTGCATAATTTATGATTCTCATCAAGATTTATACGTACTAATTAATCAATTTTTTGGTAAATAATTACTAAACGATTATCGAGCTTCTAATTATAAAATGTCCTACGTGTTTTTTACTGACAAGAATTACATGGTCTCCGCCCCCCTTTTGATTTCTTTGATTTCTCCGCCGACCTTTTTTTTAGAATCGCGCATTAAAATCGTATGTACATACATGAAAATATGTCTCGAAAATTAACTCTTGAAAACTTCCGCTCTACACTTGTTCGTGGGAGGCTTCTCATTTTCTATTCTAGACTCAAAAATTTGTTTCTTTTATATACAACCATAAACACATGTAAGATCTAAAAATACTCTAAAATGTATGTTAAGGCATGAAAGACAAACTATATAGAAGAATGTCATAAAATGTATTACAAAAAATGACATTTTTCAATTTTGCCCCATAAATAATACTTTTTTGGCAATCGGGTATTAGTAGTAACCTAATTGGAGTAGATTCCATTGTATACATCTTACTCCAATACTTCTTTTTACCACATTTGTCTATAAAAAAATTCATCATTTTCGCCCGATATCATGTTTTTCTCGATAAGATTGGAAGATCTACCATATAAAAAAATTGGTGTGCATTTGATTTCGTCGTTTCATTTTGATCTATTATCTGTTTTGCCCTCGGATTTTATTGTTTTATCATGGACTTCATTAACAATAAATATCTTCTTCATATCAAATAATCATGAATATAAGTATTTGGTTAATAAATATTTTTTCCAAGGAAAAGCAAAAATTGTGTATGTAGATATGTCAACCTAATTAAATTAATTGAAAAAAAACGGAATTGATTAGCTCTAGAAAGATGAAATTATGATTTGGTCTATAAGTTTGGAAGAGGGTGGAAAAGTTGGTGAGGATGAATTACTCCTTATTAGTTGACAAATCATCGATACTATAGAATGTTTAGGCATAGTTTAGTAAAAAAAAGTTTGACGTTTAATCAAAATAAAATAAAATCAGTTAATTCAATATTGAATATAAATGTCTATCTCACTTCAGAATTAAATTGTCTTGGATAAGTATTTACACTAGTCGAGATCAAAATAAAAAATATTATAGACATCAAAATCTATATAAATTTCATCTAAAAACATAAAAATATATTTTATAATATTTCGAACTGGTTTGATATTTCTAACACCGAACAAAAAATAATAATCTAAATATATTGGGATTATACCATTTAGTAAATGGCATTTCCCATGTAACTTTTATTAGAGTATAACAACAATGACAACATTTGTTGAAGGATGGTGTACTAGATTGATAAAGTACGGAGATAATATGATTGTGCGACTCGAAAATAAAACAGGTTTAAAAAATTAAATTTGTTGCAATTTTATCTAATTTATAAAATGTTGTGAAGTATTGTCCCACATCGGTAAAAGACATGGATCTTGGTCTCATATATATCTTGTTGGACAACCCAAAACTTTTAAGTTAGTTTTTGGGATTAGTTAAATCCAACCCATATTGACTCTAAGGAGAAATTATCATATTCTTCGTTCATTCACAGAAACCTTCGAACACGAAACCATTTTCTTCTCCCCATCTCCTTCGAACCTAGACACCTTCGTACCCATCTTCTTCTCCCCATCTCCTTCGAACCCTTTCCCATCTTCTCTACATCATCTTCGAACTGTGAAATCTCTGATTCCACTCACCGATCCAAAAACCTTCGAACCCAGAAATCCCAGAAACCCACCGAACCAGAAATCCCTGAAACCCACAGAACCTGAAACCTTCGAAACCCATCCTTCGAACACGATTCTTTAATCCTTTTTTTCGACCTTGATAACCTTATTCCCGATTCCGAAACCCCCAATCTCTGATTCTGATAACCTTGAACCTTCAATTCCGAAATTTTTTTTTAATCTAATTCTGACAAAATCCGAACCCCGATTTCGAAAGGTACCCCAGTTGCAACAAACTCTGAAACCTCCGAATTTTTTGTTTCTCAGAACTTTCGACCCCGATTCCGACAACCCTCGAACCGTCAATTCAGACGAGCTTCGAATCTTCATTTTTTGACGACACTTCACTCTTGACACAATGTCTACCGCCGCGAACACTGAAGGAGTTATCGTGCAACGTCGAACGATCTCTCCTTATGATCTAAGATCAAACGATAATCCTGGTTTGGTTCTCTCTCAACCCATGCTTCGCGGGGATAATTATGATGAGTGGGAGATCAACATCAGGCATGCCTTGAAGTCCAGAAAGAAATTCGGATTTGCAGATGGCAAAATCTCTCGGTCTGCTCTCGACTCACCAGATTTTGAAGACTGGAAAACTAACAATTATTTGGTTGTTTCTTGGATTAAGAATGCCATTGAACCAAGACTGCGATCTGATATTGCCCATCGCGATGTATTGTTCCACCTCGGCTAAAGACATGCACATTGGTCTTATATATATGGTGTTGGACAACCCTAAACTCTTGAACTAGCTTTTAGAATTAGTTAGACCCATTCCATATTTGATATAAAACTTAATATTTATTATACGCACTGTTTTGTAGCATATTATTTTGAATATATAATATTTTATTAACAAATATTCGATATATCTAATTTATATATTATTTCTATAGTAGGTTATTCTATAATTTTGGGTAATTTCTAATAAAATCATATATTTTTAAAATGGTAAATAATGAGATAATAAACAAATCCGAGGAGATATGGTATTTTTATATTAATGTTTTTATCAGAAAAGCTCACAAAGCCGTCACAATTATATTTTCAATAACAAAAAAAATAATAAGAAATTGATAATACTGATGATGATGATGATACGATGATGATGTTGATAGTTTTGTGAAGTTGTGACTAATTTAGATATTAAGACAGACCACAATTCCATTGACATCTTCAAAGTGGAAGTCTGAGCTGGTCTCTCCCTTTCGGTTTTTTGTTTTTCATTTCAACTGATTTTAAAGTTTCTCTTCTCTAATCTTAATTAGTGCCTACTTGACTGCGTATCAATTATAAAATACTATATGTACATGTTTTTTTTACATAGATATGGGCATATATACACACATCATAAGTAGACATCATCGTACCTAAGTTATTCACATCAAGGTGAACTAAATGAAAACTGGTTTACCAATACGGAAACATATATATATATATATATATAATTCTAAACATGATTAGTGGCTTTTGAGAACGTTTTAAATAAATGATTGATAGGTTTTGTAACCAAATTACAGTAATTTTGTAACAAATATTATGTTATGTTGTGTTATTTTATACTAGTTATAATTGATTATGAATTGAAATGTAGACAATTTATAATTGTAAACCATTAATTCTTAAAGTAGTTTTTGGATTAGTAATGTCCGAATCTATATATAAACATGATATCATAATTTAATTCGTTTTAATGTGGATATATCGATGTTAGATTCCGATTTGATATTTACGCTATATAAGTCTAGTGTGAGAAGAAATATTATATTCTATGAACTTTGAACTTTTATATATAATATTAGATAAATCTAAACTTTTAAATTAATATTTTGGATTAATTAAACCTAAATTAATTAATATTTGACCATCAATCAAACAAATTTCGTACCAAACAGGCGAAACAAGATTAATGATGATTTACAAAATTAATCGTATACAAATTTGTAAGACATTGACAACGGGCCATAACTCCTTTTCAAGTTTTCAAATTTAAACCTTAGTGTAAGTGGAAATTCTTATTGTCTTATGTCAATATTTATAATTTACAAAAAATATTCTATGTGTTATCCGTATGGACTCAACTTTTAAGGTCTGGAATTCACTTGTAAATCATTATAACCAAAGATCAGTGGCAAGAGAATTCGATTTACTTGCATCGTTACAGATGCTTACTAAAAATGGGAAGACGATGCAAGAGTATCTTGCACAATTTAAATCAATCTGTGACAAGCTAAATTCCATAGGAAAACCTATACCAGAACCTGTGGAAATATTCAGATTATTACATGGTCTAGGAAGGGAATATGAAGACTTTACAACTGTTATACAAACTTCTATGCATAAACCTCCATTCCCGAGTTATGAAGATGTTGTTTCGCAGCTCAATAGTTTAATATTGAACCACGACATACACTAATGTGTCTTATCATCAAGCATGTCATTAATTCTCAGTCTTTGTTCAATGCACAATATTCTGGTTTTGGAAGAGGAAATTTCAGGAACAACAATCGTCAGATGTATAGAGGAAATGGTAGAGGATACTCAACAAAAGGCAGAGGTTTTTCGCAACAAGCTGTATCTTCATCGAATGCTGCAAACAGAATACAACAGGGTAATGTTTCAAATAATGATAATACTCACAATAATTCAAGACTTGTGTGTCAGATATGCAGAAAATCAAGACATGACGCTCTACATTGTTGGAATTGATTCAACAATGCATATCAAAGTAATGATATACCTCAAGCATTGAGTGCAGTAAACGTACAACCAGCTCCTCAAACCGAATGGTTTCCAGATTTGGGAGCATCAGCACATATTACCCATACTCCACAAAATCTTCAACAGTCTATACCGTACGCTGGATCAGAAAACATTATGGTGGGAGACGGCTCTTTTCTCCCTATATCTCACATCGGATCGACTTCCTTACCAACTTCTGAAGGTATGTTGCCACAGACAGATGTTCTTGTTGCTCCTTCCATCACAAAGTCTCTACTTTCTGTATCTAAACTTACAGAAGATTACCCTTGTTATTTTTTTTATGCTAATGGGATTTTTGTAAAGGATTCTTTAACACAGAAGCTACTACTAAAGGGCAGCAAGCGTGAAGGCATATATGTACTCGAAAATTCTGATTTCAAGGCTCTTTTCTCTAATAGACAATGTTCAGCAACTCAAAACATTTGGCATCAACGTTTAGGCCATACAAATAATCAGATTTTGAATCATCTCAAAGATATTAAAGCGATTTCTATTAGTAATTCCATAACTTCTCTTTGTGAATTTTGTCAATTAGCGAAAAGCTGTAGTTTTCCTTTTTCTGCTTCAGATTTTCAGGCTTTGAAACCTTTGCAACGTCTATATTATGATCTTTGGGGTCTAGCACCTATTAGTTATGTTCAAGGTTTCAAGTATTATGCTATTCTCATTGATGATTTTTCAAAATTTTGCTGGTTTTACCCTTTGAAATATAAATCAGAATTTTTTAATGTCTTTACTTCTTTTCAAAAAATGGTTGAAAATCAGTTTTCTTGCAAGATCAAAAGTCTTCAAACAGATGGTGGTGGTGAGTTTTGTAATAATATTTTTCAAAAACATCTTTCTGACTGTGGAATTCAACACTTGATCTCATGTCCAGCAACCCCTGAGCAAAATGGTCTTGCTGAAAGGAAGCATAGACACATAGTTGAATTAGGACTTTCCATATTGTTTCAGTCCAAAGCTCCTTTACAATATTGGGTTGAGGCATTTGCTACTGCAAATTATATTAGTAACCTTCTTCCTCAATTCCTTTACATAAAGATACGCCTTATTCTATATTATTTAATAGAAATGTCAATTATTCTTCTCTTCGTGTTTTTGGATGTTGTTGTTATCCATATTTGAGGCCTTTTACTCAAAATAAATTTGACCCAAGATCTTTAAAATGTGTGTTTCTTGGTAACAGTGAGAAAGGATAAAGGATATAGATGCTTATACCCGCCAACATGGAGAGTATATATTACGAGACATGCTCTATTTGACGAGCTTTCTTTCCCATTTCAAGATTTTTATTCACAGTTATCACCATCACTTAATTCTCCACTGTTACAGGCCTGGAGACAGAGTTACCAATCCACTTCTATACCTTCTGCTTCATCACCTATTTTACCTTCTGTTCCACCACCTATTTTGTCTTCTGTTTCGAATTCCAGGTATCATACTCCTATTGATTCAATAAATGTTTCTGCGTCATCTTTGCCTCTGGAATCTGTGCAAATTTATGCTGCTGATATATCCAAAAATTCTGCTGTTATTTCTAAAAATTCTGTTGATAGACTTGATGATACAACTGTTGTTATGTCTGAAAGTAATTCAATATATCCTGAAAATTCTAATGGAGATTTATCAAATAATTCCTCTATAAATATACATCCTATGGTAACTCGTCTAAAATCTGGTATAGTTAAGCCAAATCCACGTTATTCGCTGTTAACTACAACAAGTTCTCCTTTGGAACCAAAATCTGTAATTTCTCCTTAAAAACATGATGGCTGGAAACATGCTATGGAATCTGAAATTGAAGCTTTGAAGGTAAATAACACTTGGACACTTGTACCTCCTAGTAATGATATGAATATTCTTGGTTGTAAATGGGTTTTTCGAACTAAATTACATTCTGATGGTACATTAAACACTTTAAAAGCAAGATTAGTGGCTAAAAGTTTTGATCAAGAAGAAGGTATTGACAGTCTTTGTTCAATGCTCAATATTCTGGTTTTGATAGAGGAAATTTCAGGAATAACAATCGCCAGATTTATAGAGGAAATGGTAGAGGATACTCAACAAAGGGCAGAGGTTTTTCGCAACAAGCTGTATCCTCTTCAAATGCTGCAAACAAAATGGAGCATGGTAATGCTCCTAATAATGATAATACTTATAATAATTCAAGACTTGTGTGTCAGATATGCAGAAAATCATGCCATGATGCTCGACATTGTTGGCATCGATTCAACAATACATACCAAAGTAATGATATACCTCAAGCTTTGAGTGCAATAAAAGTACAGTCAGCTCCTTCAACTGAATGGTTTTCCAGACTCTGGAGCATCAACACACATTACCGATACACCACAAAGTCTTCAACAATCTATACCGTACAAGGGATCATAAAATATTATGGTGGGAGATGGTTCTTTCCTCCCTATGTATGTCAAAAGATGCATAATCCAACAAATTCTGATTTTGCTCTACTTAAAAGAATTTTGAGATATATTAAAGGAACAATACATCTTGGTCTGCATCTTTATTCTCAGAGTTCTCTTGATCTATTAGCATTTAGTGATAGTGATTGGGCAGGGTGTAAAATTACCAGGCGATCAACTACAGGTTTTTGTACTTTTCTTGGTTCTAATCTTCTTTCATGGTTAGCAAAAAGACAACCTACTGTCTTTAGATCTTCTACGGAGGCAAAATATAGAGCTTTAGCATCAACCACGGTCGAATTAACTTGGATATCATTTCTTTTAAGGGATCTTGGTATTCCGCAATATAATCCTGCCATTTTACATTGTGATAATATCTCTGCCATTTATCTTACAACTAATCCCTTGTTCCATGGTAAATCTAAACATATTGAGTTAGATTATCATTTTGTACGGGAGAAAGTTGCATTGGGTTTGGTAGAAGTTAAGCATGTATCTAGTGATTTACAAATAGCAGATATATTTACTAAATCTTTATCTAAGGAACAATTTATTCGATTAAGATCCAAACTGAATGTTGGTTTTCCACCTGCCATCAGTTTGCAGGGGGATATTAATCATAAAGAGCTTCTACTTCGATCAGAAGGTTCAAGCTGGTTTGATAAACCGATCAAGAACCAAGAATCTGGTGATAACCAAAGATTGAACCAAGGAGCATCAAACCAACAAGTTGATAACTGGGAAGCTAACCAACACAAGATAAACCAAAACAATAATATATTGGTTCTCAAAAACCAGCCTAAACCGGAGAACATTTCACTAAAAGAAGAACCAAGAATTAAAGAAGACTTTGTCTCCTTCTTCAAGCCGAAGACCTCACCTGTAAACTTTAACCGACGAACAAAATCTTAATCTTGGAGTTCTTGTAACTAATTCAAGAATTCAGCTCAAGATTAGTTAGGGTTTCTGTGTATAAATACATGATTAATCTCTTGTAAAATGTACGAATCAATTCTTCACGAAATTCATTCAATCTTTGATTTTCTTTTTCTGTTCTTCTTCTTCTCTCGGTTTTGCAAAGTGTTCCCAGTCTACGCCTAAAAATTTACAGTTTTCCATGATAAAGCAAATACACATTTTCTTGTATATAAAAATTTGACTAAAGGTTATGGTCCTTTATATCATAATTAATGAATGCTCCAATCGTTGGATGTAATGTAAATATGGAACGTCCAATTCTTGTTTTTGCTCCCTCTCTCACATTCGAATATGTATGACTAATCACTACAGTAAAAAAAACACGGCAAGAAATACTAACGATTACTTTTCTTGGGAAAATCCAACTCTACTTCAATATTTTTTCAACGTTAATCCGTTATTAGCAATAGTAACGCAACTTTTATTTCATTATTTGTTTATTTACTTGTCAATCTTTAAGTACACTTGCTAGTTTCTACAATGTACTAAAGACCTCCACGGATAACTCCCCCTGAGTTAGACGTGTAAATACAACCTCAATTGTTTACTCTCTCAATACAGTATCCAATTAAGTACACCTAAAACTCTGAACTCTCTCGTTCTCTGTTTTGCATACTTCAATGATACTCCTCATATTCGTTGACCTTGTTTTTTGATTTCCAGGTCAATTTATCTGTCTTGCTCTCGGCTCAGCAACCGCTTCCGGTTCTTCCGCCGCGCCGTCATGATGAATTCTCTTCAGCTTTGAATCCGCTCCATTCTCTTGACTCCTCATTCTTCTCCTTGGTCTTCTCGTTGACTCACTCTAGTCCTCTTCAATTTGAATTCAAGCTCCCTTAATTGTCTCAACCTCCTGAAACAACAAATATAGACTCCGATCCTATTTTTACTACATTCACAATCTCCCCCTTTGAATTCTTATCTCAAAAAAAATATTAGTTAAACACATAGAATTCAAAATAGTGCAGTAAAAATCATTCAAGCGCATAACAATCACAGTACGAAATTTAACAACCTAAGTCTAGACCATCAAACGTTCAAGCATGGAAAAATAGTCATTAAGTACACTTAAGCAATTGTCTTTAGGTGCACTTAAAATAAAAGGAAGAGCATGTGGGAAACGCATCAGTTTCTCTTCCTTTTTCCCTTGCTCTTCTTTGAAGGAGATTCGTCCCGAATCTCTTCAATTTCTTCTTCTTCTTCTTCTTCTTCTTCTTCTTCTTCTTCTTCTTCTTCTTCTTCTTCTTCTTCTTCTTCTTCTTCTTCTTCTTCTTCTTCTTCTTCTTCTTCTTCTTCTTCTTCTTCTTCTTCTTCTTCTTCTTCTTCTTCTTCTTCTTCTTCTTCTTCTTCTTCTTCTTCTTCTTCTTCTTCTTCTTCTTCTTCTTCTTCTTCTTCTTCTTCTTCTTCTTCTTCTTCTTCTTCTTCTTCTTCTTCTTCTTCTTCTTCTTCTTCTTCTTCTTCTTCTTCTTCTTCTTCTTCTTCTTCTTCTTCTTCTTCTTCTTCTTCTTCTTCTTCTTCTTCTTCTTCTTCTTCTTCTTCTTCTTCTTCTTCTTCTTCTTCTTCTTCTTCTTCTTCTTCTTCTTCTTCTTCTTCTTCTTCTTCTTCTTCTTCTTCTTCTTCTTCTTCTTCTTCTTCTTCTTCTTCTTCTTCTTCTTCTTCTTCTTCTTCTTCTTCTTCTTCTTCTTCTTCTTCTTCTTCTTCTTCTTCTTCTTCTTCTTCTTCTTCTTCTTCTTCTTCTTCTTCTTCTTCTTCTTCTTCTTCTTCTTCTTCTTCTTCACTCTGCATGTCTCCCCCTGTTTATGTGATAAGATTTCAAACAAGATTAGTCACAATATAAGCAAAAACGAATGACATACTAATATAAGTGCACTTGATTACTCTGAGAGCGCAAGATCAGGTCATCAATCTTGCGGAGCACTTCACTTAGCGTCGCATTCACGGTCTGCCGCAGTTCTTTGAGCTCCTGAACTACACTGCTCTTGGAAGTCCTTGATGTCGACGCTGATGGCATCTTCGCCATATAGCGTTTTTCCAAAATAATCCAGGGCGGAGTATTCTCACGGACCTCGGTTTTCCCAATGATATCAGATGCTTGTTGAACCAGAATGTTCTGAATCAGACAGGAAAATGAAAGAATGAACTTGGTGGAGTTAGATAACCCCAATCCAACAATGACGTCAAAAATACTTTCCCAAAATTTATGGGAATGTCATTCTTCAGGCAGTAAAGAAAGACTGATGTGTCCTGTCGTATTGCATCTGATTTCTTATTCGGAACCCAATTCGTGCGTGATATTTTGTTCAACAGTGCGTACTCCCATTGCAGTTTTGAGTTCGGAATTTGCCCTGACCAAGATGTTAGCCGACCCTCTGTCAACTCCTTAGTGACAACATCCATGTCTAGGTCCAATTGAAGCTCCTTGGCTCGAGTAACCGGAGTATGTGGAATCCCCAAAAACTCATTTATAACTTCAGCGCTAAACTTGAAAACTCGACCACGAACGTACGTGGTGCCAAAAAGAGCAGAACCTAAATCTTCAATTTCAGGGGCTAAATTCGCATAAAACTCATAAACCAGTTCCTTACATATAGGAGTCACGGTGGTAACTGTGTTTGTTAACTTCCTGTTGACCAGTAACTTCCACATAGATAGATGTTGGAATTGGTGTACGCTAAGTCCTTTTTCTGAGAAAATCTCCCTTTCCTTAAGGGTCGTAAGCCTACTCAAGTAAGATTCCTTGTACAAAGTGTGTGAGTAAGACAAAAATAGGAGTACCTCGTCGTGAGGATGCAGGGGATCGTGTATCAGATACCGGAATAGGTCGCTCAGATTCCGGTGACGGTGGAATGTTAGACGGATCAGGACTCGGGGCGGGAACCGAGGTAGGGCTGGTATCCCGTTGCGAAGTTGATGCATCTCTAGGCTCAGTGGAGTGGGTCTGTGGGTCCGTTTGTGGAGCTGAAGCAGCATGAACCCTGATGTCGCTGTCAGGGTAAGTACGAAGATGAACCAGAGGGGATGCGCCTGCCCTCATGTTCTATCGTTTGTTAGGAGCGAGAAGAATTTTGTAGCCATCACCTTGTATCCACGGCCATTAACACGTGAGGGGTTTCGAGTGAAGACTAAATCCTCCATTCTGACCTCCTGATCATCAACTATGAGAATGTCATCTGGTGAAAGACCGAATTTGGAGCTTCGAGTCTGCATTTTTCTGTGTGAAGTGAATGATCTGCAAAAAGAGAAACTGCACTCTTTTTCTCGAGAGAGACGGGTTAGGGTTTCTGAAATGAGCGCACTATGAGAGATGAAGCGGTTTAAAAAACATGAGGTGCAGTTACAGAGAAATTTTAGGGATTTTGAAAGATTTTGAATTTATTGCACCACTCACATCAGCCCACAAAAACATCCCATCTCATTAAAAAAAACTACCGGTGAATTAGAAAGAGAAAATCACTCAAGTGCAGCTACTACTTGTCAGATCAAAGTAAACAACTTGACATGAAACATGATGAATGGATTCAAAGCAGAATCAGATCGTTAAAAATTAGTCAAAGACTGTATACGGCTGAATGTTTAAGTACACTTACTGAAATTTGTTCTCCACTTAAAACAATATGTTATATTGTATTTCTTTTCAGTTTTTTTTTCTCTTTTTTTTATGTTTTTATTTCTCAAGCACTTATTTACAGCTCCTAGGACGTTGTTTAGATATCCTTTTGTTCATATAACAAGCTCCTTGACTACCTTTATTGAGGTATACTCTTATGTACACATAGAGGAGTATTTAAGCACAATTTTTGGCTTTGTGTCATAGGACGTTATAATTGAAACTGAATATCTCCAAATTTAGACCCAAGCATATACTCATGACAAAACAGATTCTATTTTTGCATAAAAATGCATATAAAAGTTGTCAGAGGAGTAAGTGTAGTTTTAAGTGCACTTAAAAAAAACTGAAGCATTCAGAGATGGAAACAGTGTTCAAACACAGAACAAAGACCATTTAAGTGTACTTAAAACAGGCAGACATGACAGTAATTTTCCTCTTCTTCATAAGATCATCAAACAATTCAAAAGAACACAATTTCATCAATGTAATACGCAAGAAACGATCAAAGCTGACAAACACCAAGCGATTTTCTCAGAGAAATAAACCGATTTAAATCCAGAGGTTTTGTGAAAATGTCTGCAAGCTGACGTTCCATAGGCACATATTCAACTTTCATTTGTTTCTGCTCAACTTTTCTCTCAGAAATATCTGCGAGCTGACGTTCCGTAGGCACATATTCAACTTTCATTTGTTTCTGCTCAACTTTTTCTCTCAGAAAATGATGTCGTATTTCTATATGTTTCGTTCTAGAATGCTGGACATGATTTTTAGAAATATCTATTGCACTAGTATTATCACACCATGCGGTAAAAGTTCTGGATTGCATACCGTAGTCCATAAGCATTTGGTTCATCCATAACAATTGAGTGCAACAGCTTCCCAAAGCAATGTATTCAGCCTCAGCAGTAGAAAGTGATGTCGAGTTTTGCTTTTTGTTGTGCCATGAAACTAAATTGTTTCCGAGAAAGAAACATCCCCCAGAAGTACTTTTCCGATCGTCCGCATTTCCTCTCCAATCAGCATCGCTGAAACCTGCAAGTTCACAATTAGTATCTTTGGAATCTAGTATCCCATACTCTGCAGTACCTTTGACGTATTTGATAATCCGCTTAACAGCAAGCAAGTGAGATTTATTTGGTTTAGCTTGATACCTGGTGCAAATCCCTACACTCAAACATAAATCAGGTCTACTTGCAGTAAGATAAAGTAGACTACCAATCATACTTCTGTATAACTTAATCTCAACATCTTCACCATTTGCATCTCTTGTCAACTTTGTTGTTGTGGACATGGGGGTACTTGTTGATTTACTGTTATCTAGTTCAAATCTTTTTACCATATTTCTGGCGTATTTGCTTTGAGAGATGAACAAACCATCATTGAGTTGTTTTACTTGTAATCAAGAAAGTAGCTTAGTTCTCCGAACATGCTCATTTCAAACTCTCTCTTCATGGTTTCCACAAACCAGTTCACCTTTTCCTGCGATTTCGAACCAAAAATAATGTCATCAACGTAAATCTGAACAACCAATAAGATACCATCTGAATTATGAATGAATAAGGTTTTATCAACTCCCTCTCTTTTGTAACCATTCTGCACAAGAAATCTTGTGAGTCTTTCATACCAAGCACGAGGTGCTTGTTTTAATCCGTACAGGGCTTTCTTAAGCTTGTAAACATGTTCTGGATTATGTGGATCTTCAAATCCTTTTGGCTGTTCGACATACTTCTTCTTGTGAAGTATACAATTGAGAAATGCGCTCTTCACATCCATCTGAAACAATTTGAAGCCAAAGAAACACGCAACACCAAGCAATAGACGAATTGATTCTAGTCTAGCCACTGGAGCAAAAGTTTCATCGAAGTCTACTCCTTCTACTTGAGTGTAACCTTGTGCAACTAACCTTGCTTTATTCCGGACAATCTCTCCTTGCTCATTTGTTTTTTTTTTAAACACCCATTTCGTGCCTATTACATTTAGATGTAGTGGTCTAGGAACTAAAATCTAGACATCATTTCGACTAAATTGCTCTAATTCCTCATGCATAGCTTTGATCCAGGATTCATCGTCTAACGCATCACGAACACACTTTGGTTCTATTTGTGATGTAAAACATGCAAATTTTACCATGTCATGATAGTTTATCCGTGGTTTATTACGTGTGCGTATTCCATCCTCAAGATTACCAATAACATCCTCTATAGAATGATTTTTGTGTACCGTTATTTGCTCAACATTGGTTCGAGGACTCTCATGTTCCGAAACATCTCCATCTGTCTCACTTTCGATCGTGTAGTGGTCAGCAGGTGCACTTAAATGTTCATGAGTTGAATCTGTCTGTTCTTGTACAGTTGTTGTCGAGAAAGGAAAAATAACACTATCAGTTGAATGATCTTCATCAAATACAACGTTTACTGATTCAATAACTTTTCTTTTTCGTAGGTTAAAAATTTGAAAAACAGTAGTGTTATTTCCGTAATCTAGAAAAATTCCCTCATCACTCTTTGCGTCGAACTTACCAAGGCATTCTCTATCGTTCAGTACATAGCAAGTGCACCCAAATATATGAAAATAACTCAAATTTGGACTCTTACCTTTCCATAGCTCATATGGAGTTTTCGACATACCTGGACGAAGATATACACGATTGATGATATAGCATGCTGTATTTACCGCTTCTGCCCAGAATCTGATGGATATGGATTTACCATGCAGCATTGCTCGAGCCATTTCTTGCAATGTCCTATTCTTCCTTTCGACAACTCCATTTTGCTGTGGTGTCTTAGGCGCTGAGAATTCATGAATGATACCATGTTTTTGACAAAATTTGTTGAGAATGTCATTCTCGAATTCTCTTCCATGATCGCTCCTGATACGCTCAATGCAACCTATAGTATTTTTTAATTGAAGAAATAGGAAATGAAATAGCTCAAACGTTTCAGATTTTTCTCTCAGAAACTTTACCCAAGTATATCTAGAAAAATCATCTACGATGACAAAGATATATCTTTTTCCTCTGAAACTCTCTGTTCTCATTGGACCCATCAAGTCCATGTGTAACAGTTCCAGGATTTTTTCTGTCTTTACTTCAAGCATTCGCTTGTGATGGACTTTGATTTGTTTACCTAGCTGACATGGTTTACAAGTTTCTGATTTATCTAACTTTAGCTTAGGTATACCTCTTACTGCTGCAGAATCGGACAGTTTCACCAAGGATCTGTAGTTTACGTGTCCTAGACGCTGATGCCACAGTGATAGCACATCGTCGGTTGCTTTAAAGCAAACCTTATTTTCAGCCCATACGTAACAATTGTTTGAAGACCGCGATCCTGTAAGCACACACTTATTGTCAAAATCCATAACTAAACATTCTTTGTTAGTAAACTTAACTTGGTGATAACTGTCACAAAGTTGACTGATGCTAATCAAATTAGCCGTTAGACCCGCAACAAATTGGACATTTGTTAAAGCTGGTTGTCCCCGGTGAAATAAGATCTCCTCTGCCGAGAATTTTTCCTTTGTTTCTGTCTCCGAACACTACATTCCCTACATTCTTTATTTCAACAAAATTTGAAAGTAGTTCTTTATTACCTGTCATGTGTCTTGAGCATCCACTATCAAAATACCAGGTATTTGTCTTTTCTTTGTGGGCAGAAATGTATGCAACATTGCAATTTAAATCACTTTTTCTTACCTAGATCTGTTTTACTTTTGGGGACTTATTTGCATCATACCTGTTTTTCTTGTAGCATGTACGCTGTTTATGGCCTTTAATTCCACAGAAGTAACAAGTAACAGACTTTTTCCTTCTGTACTTACCATAATGTGTTTTCCAACCGTGATGTCCTGAGTTCGGTGTTGACATATTTCTTCTCTGATTGTAGTGATGAGAAACTCTCTGTTGTTGTTCTCTACGTATGTAGTCAACGGCATGATGATGCCAATTTCTTTTTCTGTCAATACTTTGCTGATTCTGGCCATGCTTTGGAG
>CM071863.1:15826618-15867654 GCA_036759665.1 Gynandropsis gynandra
TTCATCAGTTGAACATTCAACTTTCCCATCTTGATCTAGTCATTGTAGATCATTTCAACATCAACTTCATCTTCTTCTTCAAGCTGATCTTTTTCACTTTCTTTATCATCCTCATCAATGATGCCGATGAAAGCAACAAAACTGGACTGTTCTTCTTCTGATTCTTCTCCAGATTCAGAACTGGATTCACTAAGCATGATTAGTGATTTACCTTTCACTAAATTATTATCTGCACATTCGTTCTTTGTGTGACCAAATCCCTTCCATTTTCGTCGATAACAGTTGGTGGTGTCCATCCGTTTTTTATTGCACTCCAGGCATCTTCGTCAATTCCTCGAATGCTCGCTCGCATCTTTACTTTCTAGTACCCGTAGTTGGATGAGTCTAATATGACAGGTTTACCGAACGAAGACATGTCTCTCGGTCCTTCCATTTTAGTCGTCTTCTTGGATCTCCAACCAGATTTTAGATTTTACTCTAAATGATGGTTACCTGCTCTGATACCAATTGAAAACTTGTAGAAGATGACTATTAAATCAATAACCAAAGAGATTAGAAAATATCAAATAGTATTTGTTTATTTACTTGTCAATCTTTAAGTACACTTGTCAGTTTGTACAATGTACTAAAAACCTCCATGGATAACTCCCCCTGAGTTAGACGTGTAAATACAACCTCAACTGTTTACTCTCTCAATACAGTATCCAATTAAGTACACCTAAAACTCTGAACTCTCTCGTTCTCTGTTTTGCGTACTTCAATGATACTCCTCAGATTCGTTGACCTTGTTTTTTGATTTCCAGGTCAATTTATCTGTCTTGCTCTCGGCTCAACAACCGCTTCCGGTTCTTCCGCCGCGCCGTCATGCTGAATTCTCTTCAGCTTTGAATCCGCTCGATTCTCTTGACTCCTCATTCTTCTCCTTGGTCTTCTCGTTGACTCACTCTAGTCCTCTTCAATTTGAATTCAAGCTCCCTTAATTGTCTCAACCTCCTGAAACAATAAATATAGACTCCGATCCTATTTTTACTGCATTCACAGTCTCTTTCAACGTTTCTGCATAGAAATTAAAGGGTTATTTTCTTGCCAATTCTTTCTTAATTTCAAATATTTTGTATATGTGTGTATATATATATATTTAAGAGAGACTATTACCGAGTTCATCGTAAGCTTAGACAAGTAACTGTGGTGGTTGACTTCGGTAAGGAAAAAAGCCAACAGAGAGAGAGAGAGAAAGAGAGAGAGAGAGGTGACAAGGAGAAGTGGGAGCACTGGAGAATGTTTTGCACAAAAGGTTTTGTAAGTAACAATTACAACACATGTAAACAATAGACGTAAATATATGTTTGGTTGACCAAAAATATAAAACAATATAAGGAGTTTCTAATTGGTCAGCATACGTCTCTTCACCATTCCGTCTTTGTGTGTTCTTTTTATACATTATGGATGTCCATAATACCTAACTGAGTTCATTTTTTTTTCATCTTATTTTGGCTTTTTAATCTAAATCAAGTAGATTCGTTATTCATCGAAAAAAGCAAAATCGAGTTTTCTTGGTAAAATATAAATTATTATATATGAAATAATTTACAGATGAAGGCTTTAACCTAAATATATATAAAGTAAAAACAAAATAAAACAATAAAGACATAATACAATGGCGATTAAGTATCAAAAGATGAAGCTAAATACTAATATAAGAGTCTTCTGCAGAAGGAAGATGACTTGAGTTTTTTTATAACGTTCAAACTATTCATCCAAAATACAATATATCATCATTGGAATGTGTTCGTCTAATCGTTCTTTATAACACATAATAACAATAACATTTAATATTATTAAAACCATTTATAATATAGAAAAAGAAAATACAAGAGAGATGTTTTATTTGGTTGATAGGCATGAAGCAAGTGTGGAAGTGTCTCCCAAACCATCTCTTTATATTGCCTTTCCCCCACAACTCTCTTTAGAACCCTACATTACATATGTCTTTGCCATCTTCCTTTCCTTTTCTACGAATTTCTATTTTGTCCCTTTTCATACCACATGCTTACTCTCTCGTGACGTCATTATTAATATTGTTTTTTTTACTTCACATACATATACTCATATACATACAATCATATATACATACACATACATCCCGAGTATTTTATGAAATAAATTGTTTCACTTTTCTTTTAACTTGCGTAAATGAGGGTCTTGTTCTCATTTTAAATCAAACACCCACTAAATGGAATACAAACGTGGAACTCTTTATTCTCTAAGGTAATCATACTATAATCAAAGGTAATTATTACTTCGGAGATAGTAAAAAAAATATTGGTTTAAGTTAAAAAAATATCTTTATATACTAAACAACACAATTTTAGATTGGATTAGATGTCTCGGAGACACATATTATCATTGACAGTAACAGATATTTGTCATTGTGGTCGTTGGAAAAATATATTAGATTATAATGTACTAATATATTGAAGTGCACATTATAATTACTTAAGAGAACTACGTATATATGTCAAATATGATTACATAAAACATATTATTTAAAATTATTGTTCCCAGAAGCATAAGTGATGTGTTGAAAATTTTTTATATTTTAATTGCATTATTTATTATAATTTATAGCGTTAATGTACAAGGATATATTACAGTATCATAAACCCATATAAATCTTGAAAACCAATTTCAATGAATTATTATTTTTATGGTTTTAAAGAAAATTTACACCTTATTATATCTCTATTTGATTTGAGTCTCGTTTATTATTAAGAGCCTGTCTACGATGAAAAATTGGACATAAATTTTATATGAACAAATTTGAAATAAAAATGACACGTTATATCTCACATTCACCAATAAAACTAATACATATTAAATTAACAAATGATGAAATTTTCTTTTTCCAAGTTGATGGATTTATCAGCATGTCGGTTTATTTTAAATATATATATTGAAAATCCAAATCAAACAAAATTCCACTGGGAAAATCAATATCCATGTGAAAATTTTACTTGGAGTTCGTTGAGAGTTGAGAAAGAAAGTGAAAGAGGTGACGTTGAAAGGTGCGTGTGAGAAAATTGTTAGGCCACAAGATATGATTAGGAATACGACCGGTTACAAGAATATTCAATATTGGATTTTATTTTTAAAAACTTTTAATATAAAAACTGTCAAATATGGATTTTAGTCTAATTAATTCCAAAATTTAGTTCAAAAGTTTAGATTGTTCAATATCATATATCGGAGTCCAACGTTCATGTCCTATTAGATGTGAGACAACTTATCATAACACTCCCCTCACATCCAGGTTTGATCCTAGAGCGTGGACATCGGAATCGGGGACCCAAAATCGGTAATACGTTGCGTATTTCTAAGATTTTTTCGAATAAGGCCTCCTGTGACGCTTGTTTAAGGGCCAAAAATACTCGAACAATTTTTTCGAAGAGCATTAATAAAATTGTGGCATGTTTTGATTTGCTTCACACTGATGTTTGGGGTCCTTACAATACGCCTTCAACTTGCGGTGCAACTTACTTTCTTATCATTATTGATGATCATTCAAGATAAGTCTAGGTTTATTTATTACTTGCGAAAGTTGAGGTTAAGAAAATAATTCGAGATTTCTGTACGATGGTCAAACACCAATATGGAAGCATATCAAAACAGTTCGTTCAGAAAATGGATTAGAATTTTTTGGTCTAAAATCGTTATTTATTGATCAGGGAATCATACATCTTTCATCTACACACCACAACAAAATGATCGTGTAGACCAAAAACACCGCCACATTCTCAACGTGGCTCGTGCGCTTATGTTTCAAGCAAATTTTCGGTGAAATATTGGGGTTAGTGCATCCTTGTTGTATCCTTTCTGATTAATAGGGCGCCATTGTTTCTTTTGGAAGGAAAAACTCCATACGAATTTTTACATGAACATTCGTCGACCTATGATCGCATACGCATGTTGGGTTGTTTGTGTTATGCACACAAAGGTCAGTGTTTGCTCGATAAGTTTGCTCATCATAGTCATCATTGTGTTTTTCTTGGATTTTAGGTGAACCATAAGGGTTGGAAAGTCCTTGACCTTGAGACAAATGATATTGTTATCTCCCGAGATGTCACTTTTTAGGAAGAAGTCTTCCTTTTGTCTCTGATTCGGTTATGACCACTGACATCTTTTATCAGGTTTCGACGGTTCATCCTGTCGTTTTTTATTCTGATAACAGGGGGCAAGATTCTTCTGTCACTGAACTGGTCTCTACAACAGGTGATTCACATGTTTCCTCACCTCCGGTTCTGCCACCAGTTAGTCCTATTGCATCTCGTTTGCCTTCGACTTCTGTCAGCCCAGCTCCTCACAAGGATTTCTCCAATTCAGTTGTTGTTCATTTTGGTTCTAGCACTGAATCTCACTACAGAAGAACACGCCATTTCCAACGGACGGGGCAACAGATCCATCCGTTGATGAGAAATGGCAACGGATTGTAACGGATTTACGAGAACTTTCAACGGGTATATATATGTTGCAATACATCACAAATTTCAATGGACGTTTAACCGATATCGCTGGTTTCCCCGTCCGTTGCAATCCGTCGTAATTTTTAACGGAATGTTAATGGATATCTTCTGTTGGCGTCGTCTGTTGGAAGCCCGTTAGAACACCGGGAAAAATAGTTTAACTGGCATCCGTTGCAAATTTTAACGGATGGTTTATTTATGAAGCATCAACGACCAATCTATATGTGGAAATGGTGTCAGATGCTTTTCTTGGAGTTGTTAATGAACAAACGCATGAAGAGATGTCGAACATCGATGCACGTCAATTCTTGAACCTATTGGATTTGGCGAAATAGCCTATATATGAAGGTTGTCGTGAAGGTTAGTCTCGCTTATCTTTATCTTCAAGATTGATGAGTATAAAAACGGACTACAATGTTGCTGAAAATTGCATGGATTCATTTTGCAAAACTATGCGTGAATATTTACCGGAAAATAATCAAGCTCTCGAGACATAATATGAAACAAAGAATATGTTAAAAGATTTCAGAATACCACATGAGAAAATTTATGTTTGTAGAAACAGTTGCATGTTGTTTTGGGAAAATGATAAAGACTTGTTAGAATGCAAATTTTGCGGTGCAAGCAGATTTCGGCCAAAACCATCTTCACATAAATATGTGCCCTACAAGAAAACGTTCTATATGTTTGTAGCAAATAGGTTGAGAACATTATCTGAATTGAAAAACACTGTTGTAGCAATGAGATGGCACGCAGAACACTCGACGGTCGAAGGTATAATGCAACATCCATCGGATGGTACGGCTTGGAAAGATTTCAATGAAATATTTTCCGAGTTTGCGTATGAAACGAGAAATGTTTATCTTTGCCTGTGCACCGATGGTTTTAGTCAATATGGACAATCTGGAAGTCAATATTCTCTTTAGTCGGTGATTTTGTCTCCGTATAATTTGCCTCCCGATATGTGTTTGAAAAGAGAGGTAATGTTTCTGACGTTGCTGATTCTAGGACCAGAACATCCGAAGAAAAGTTTCGATGTCTTTTTGCAGCCCTGAATTCATGAATTAAGACATTTGTGGAACGAAGGAATTCTTATTTATGACGTCAATACGAAGCAAAATTTCACATTGAAAGTGGTCTTGTTGTGGACATTAAGCGACTTTCCTGCCTATGATTATCTGGATGGAGCACGCACGAAAGATTGACATGTCCATATTGTATAGAGGATACAGATTCATTTCGACTAGTACATGGTAAGAAACCATGTTTGTTTGATTGTCATAGAAGATTTCTTCCTCGTGGACATGCTTTCCGAAAAGATAAAAAAACATTTTCGAAAGAACGTGATACAAAAAAGAGGCACCGTGCATACAAACTGGGACACAAATCTTTTACGAAAGATTGAACACAATGGACGATTTACAAAAATCGGTAGAATGCGGTGGAGATCGTGGGCACCGTAAACCAAAAGGCCAAGGTGAATGGTATAACTGGTATAAACGTGGTATCTTTTGGGAACTTTCATATTGGAAATCATTGATATTACGTCATAATTTAGATGTTATGCATATCGAAAAGAACTTTTTCGATAACATTATCAATATTGTTTTGAATATGGCGGGTAAAACTAAGGATAATATACAATCAAGAAAAGATTTGAAGACAACATGGCGATGACCTGAGTTGGAATTAAGAGATGGAAGGTCATATGTCCCAATATTCAGATTGTCTAGTCCGACGAAAACGAGATTATTAAAGTGGTTAAAAGAATACGTTAAGTTTCCAAATGGATATGCATTGAACATTGCTCGGTGTGTGGATATTGTTGGTTTGAGGCTGATGGGGTTGAAAAGTCACGATTGTCACGTTTTCATGCAGCGACTCATTTCAATTGTATTTGTTGAGCTCTTACCACGAAATGTTCACGATGTGCTATACAGAATCAGCATATTTTTCAGAAATATATGTTCAAAAAATTTAAAAAGGATGACTTGGAATTAATGAAAAACAATATCTCTAAAATATTATGTGCATTTGGAAATAGTTTTTCCGCCTTCATTCTTCGATGTCATGGAGCATTTGTCAATACATTTACCAGATGAGGCAATACTCGGTGGGCCAGTTTAATTCAGATAGATGTATCCTTTCGAAAGATTTTTCTTCCATTTAAAGAAAAAAACAAAAAAAAAACAGCGGTCGAAGGATGTATTGTCAAACAATACTTGCTAAAAGAAATCACATATTTCAACATATTTTATTTCGGGTCATATATTCAGACAAAAAACGATATGGAGCGGATGATCACACAAACTATATGTATCAATATAATCCGCATTTTTGCACAAATCCTGAAATGTTTGCACCAATTGGACGAACATGAGGTAAATCCGAGGAATATTTGTTAACACCAAAAGAGTATAATCACGTCCACACATATATATTACTAAATTGTCAAGAATTATTACCATTCGAAATGTACAAAACAATATTATTCAATATTTTAAATATACATGCATATATATATAATACATTAACGTATTTTCATTATACATGATATTTGATGAAAAAGTAATTGGTACATATCCTCATCTAAATGCTGATGAGCTCAAATACATAAAAGTTCAACATTATGGCTCGTGGTTGAGAGAGTACGTAAGTACTCGTGTACACATCTATTATAATTAATTGCATTTATTATAAAGTATTCATTCGTTTTTATGTTACATACATGTGAAATATTCTAATCAAAAGACTTCTGACATTGTTAAAAGATTTAGCTAATGGTCCTGCACGAAATGTTATGTGTTGGCCAATCTTATTTACTCGCGGCTACACATTCCATACGTACGAATACGGAAAACAAAGAAGCACATACGATTATGACGTTTGAGTTAATAGTGAATAGAGGGTGATAACTTCTACGGTATTTTGCACCAAATCCCACAAGTGGAATATCTCGGTCTCGTTGGGTTGAAGGTAATGCTTTTTTAAATGTCAGTGGTTCGACCCAACCGTAGGACGTGGAATACGAAAAAACCGATGGGGAGGAATTGACATCAATCCGGCACGACAATATGGTAAGTATGATCCATTGATCACAATAGATCAAGCAGATCAAGAATGTTACGTGAAATATCCAACAACATTAAAACGTCGAAGAGAGGAATGTTGGGTTGTAGTAAAGATCAAGCCACGAGGAATCATAAGCTCAGATGATAAAGAAGATCTGTTGCAACCCGATCATCCGCAGCCAATTCGTTCAATTGATAAAGATCGCGAGGAGATTTTAGCAAGAACTAACATAGAAAGAGAATTCATATGCGATTATGAAAACGTTGAACCGGAAGATGTTGAAGATGAAAACGACGATGAATTCAATGAACAATTGAATGAAGACTGGCCAATCGATGAATCTAGTGAAGAAGAAATGTAAATACAATAATGTGTAATGTAAATGACGTGTCATAATGTAGATGATGTGTAATGTAAATGATGTGTAATAAGGTAGATGACGTGTAATCGAACAATTGAAATGTTAATACAAACGAAGAATATATAAACGATTTTAAATTTTTTTTAGAACTTCATATGATCTAATACCAACGGGCATCCGTTGGAAATGTTAACGGATGCATGTTGGAACACGAAATCGCCTCTGACACTTAGAAAAAATTTCTAAGTTTTTCATAGTTCTAACAGGCATCCGTTGGAAAATTATAACAGACATCCGTTACAAATATATTAACGGGCTCCATTAAGAAAGGTTAACGGATGCCCCTTAGAATTTTTGTAACGGGCATCCGTTACACTTTGCAACGGATGCCCATTGCAAAGTGTAATGATGCCTACCCTAGTCTGCAGGAATTTTTAACGAACATCCGTTGGAAAGTGTAACAGATGTTCGTTACACTGGGAACGAGCCGTAGTTTCTCTGTCCGTTGCCTCGGGAACAAGTATTTCCAACGAGCATCCATTGAAAATTCTAACGGATGCCCATTAGAAAGAAAAACGTCGCGTCACTTAATTATGTCCGTTGAGTTGACGGCATTTCCAACGGACTTCCGTTGGAAATTCTAACGGATGTTTGTTGGAAATTTCTGCATATAAACCGTTGAACAGTTTCATTTTCAACACAAATCAAAACTTCAAAATTCTCTCAAACACTCACTTTCACACACAAAATCACATTCACAAACACTAAACACGAAAATAAGGGCTAAAGGATTCACATGTTCGGGAGGTATGTTGGCTGGTTCAACGGGAGCTCCTCCCCCGCCACCATATCGCCCTCATTCTCCAATATCGGAACCGCCGATATTTGATGAAGAGGACGATATGATGGATATCGGTTCCTTAATTGATAATTTTGATTGGCGTCCCACCCTTCAAATTATCGATCCTGATCGTCCTGCCAGGATGCTATAATAAAATTTTTTATTATTTGCATTTATATTGTTGTAATTTATAAATATTATCTAACTATTTAATTTTAATGTGCAGGTTTGACGTGGATGATGTTCTAAAATATACGAACAACAGCATCATCCAAGGGTCCTTACAGGACCAACTCTATTATTCTTGGCAAGTTACGTAGAAGTTATACGTCGCTAATGGTGGTGCATTTTTATCGTAGGTGTATTTTAAATTAAAATTTATTTAAAATGATTATTTATATATGTTATAAACAACTCATTATAAATTATTTTGCAGCGCATATAGAGATGGCGGAAGAAGGATAGGACGCCCATCTACACGGCATGGATGCGCGACTTGCAGACTCGGATGCACTTGATGATGAATAACACCCAGCACAACTACTACACCAAGAGCGAGAAGGCCAAAAAATAACGGTATGGTGAGAAGGTTCTCGGAGATGGTCCGCATCGCCATACTTCGGGATCAATATCATTCCCGAAGAGGAAGCAAAAACCGGTAAATTTATTATTATTTAAAATTTTGGTTTTTGAAAATAATTATCTAATTAAATTTATTTGATTACACAGATGCAACGGATAGGAAGAAAATTGACTCTTCTTGAACTGGTAGTGGAAACCCACGCCAAGAAGAAACCGGTCGTCGGGGAAGAGATCGATGAACCCGAACTCGTCGATCCTCGAGCGGAAAGAACCGTGAAAGTTGTGATGGAGAAGATCACACAAGAATCACAAGCTTACGATTCAAGTCCCGACGAGTTCAGTCCTTTGCAAAAGGAAAAATTTATTTGGAGGTAAAAAAATTTTATTTTATCTTTCGATTATTAATAAAACATTTTGTAAAAATCTAACTCTAACTTTGTTTGTCTTGTAGTGAGTTAGACCGTATAAGGGGTGTCTATATAGTCTCAGGGCACTTCAAAAAGATATCGTCGAGGACGCCACGACGGTACCTCCCTCGGTCCAAGAGAGCTACACGCAACAATAGCGTATCGATGATCTCAAAGCACAACTTCGAGAAACTCGAGTCCAAATGCAGGAACAATACTTTCTAATACAACACTTGGAGAGCGTCATAGAGTTGTTATCCGGCCAGGTGAGGGAATCAACGCCGCAGTAAGGAGCGGGTACCGATTGGGATGCAACGCCTTTTAGAGGTGCTGGTAACCGGGGAGATGATATCGGTCCAACCAATTTTCTAACGGATGCCCATTGTAATTTCTAACGGGCATTCATTGGACATCAATTTTCCCCCAAATGGTAAAAGACGCCCGTTGCCATTTCTCGCCAATTTGTAACGGACGCCCGTTGTCCTTTCCCGCCAGTTTCAACCGGATGCCCGTTGAAAATTTTAAAATCCCGTTCTTTTTTTCGTCTGAATGGCAACGAACGTCCGTTGCAATTGTGTAACGGGCATCCATCACAAATTGTTTCAGTGGACGTCCGTTACAAAATGCCAACGGCGTCATCCGTTGGTCGTCCGTTACAAATTTGCAACGGATATTATCCGTTGCAACACCGTTGGAAATCACAACAGATCCCGATTTGTAACGAGCGATTTCCAACGGTCATGGATCTATTTTCGTCCATTGGGAAACGCTCTTTCCAACGGATTTCAGGTGTTTTCCAACGGATTTGTCCGCTGGGAAAAGGCATGTTTTTTATAGTGTCTATGCCTTCAGACTCCTTTATTCTTTCTCTCAGTTGTGGATAACGACAACGAACTTAGTTGGTCCTCCTCAAGATTTTGTCATGTATTCTGCTCACTACCTTGAAGACTCCATTTGCATCTCATAACCCGCCTCTCAATCCCGTCATGTTAAGTGTTCTTATCTTATGTCCAACTATATCTCATATGATAATATTTTTTGTTTCACACAAAGCTTTTCTTGGAGCTATTTCTTCCCATGTGGAACCCCGCCACTATGTTGAGGTTGTTGGTTCCCCAACTTGGGTCGAAGCCATTAATCTTAATGTACAGGCATTGCACGCCAATGATACTTGGAATTTAACAAATCTTCCTCTTGGCAAGAAGGCAATCGATTGTCGCTAGGTCTATAAGATCAAATAAAACTCTGATGGTACCATTGAGCAACACAAAGCCCGACTGATTATTCTTGGCAATAGACAGGAAAATGGTATCGATTTTGAAGAAACTTTTGCATCGGTAGCTAAGATGCCCACTGTTCGACTTTTCCTTGCAGTGGTCGCGACTAAACGGTGGATGATCCATCAAATGGACATTAATAATGCCTTTCTTTATGGCGACTTATGTGAAGAGGTTTATATGAAAATAAATCATGGTTTCGCTTGTTCTGATCTTACACAGGTTTTCCTGTTGCAAAAGTTCTTGTACGGTCTCCGCCAAGCGCCTCTTTATTGTTTCGCTAAGTTCACTGAATCGTTATTTGGCTATGGTTTTCTGCAATCATGGTCGGACTACTCTCCTTTTACTCAGAAGACAAGCACTTACGAACTTTATGTGTTGGTGTATGTCGACGATCTGTTGATAGGAGGCAATGACAACACCGCTATTGATGTCTTTAAGACTTATCTTCAAATTTGTTTCAGAATGAAGGATGTTTGTTCGTTGAAGTAATTTCCGGGATTTAAGTGGCTCAGAGTTATGTGTGAATCTATTTTTCTCAGCAAAAATATGCCATGAATATTATATCTGAGTCTGGACTTCTTGGATCCCAATCGAATTATTTCCCTTTGGAACAAAATAATAAATAATCGACGTTTGTTTCCTCGCCATACTCCAACCATGCACAATATAGGCGTCTCATGGATAGACTCATTATTTTCACTGTTACACGTCCCAAGTTTTGTTATGTTGTTCATGTTCCTTCATAGTTCATGCATGCTCCTCGCGATGATCATTGGCATGCGACTTTGAGGATGGTTCGCTATCTAAAAGGCTCTACGGGACAAGACACCTTTCTTGGTACGGAATGTGATCTGCGCTTCTAGGGTTGTTGTGATTCAGATTGGATCACTTGCTATATTTCCTGTCGCTCTGTAAGTGGTCATGTTGGGCTTTTTGGTTCTTCTCCGATAGCTTGGAAGATATGGCTCAAGGACTTACTTCGTGGCTTCAGTGTTTCTCACGATTTACCTATGATGATGTACTGCGACAATCAGGCGACTATACATATTGTGGCAAATTAGTTTTTTATGAGCGGAGGAAGCACATCGAGATTGACTGTCATTTTGTCCATGACGAACTTCAATGTGGTGTTATTGTCACGTCTTATATTTGCTCTCAGTATCATTTAGCGAACACCTTCACTAAACCGTTGGGCATGGTCCCTTTTCTATGTTTTTCGGTCTAAGTTAGGTGTGCGTGACTTACACGCTCCAACTTGAGGGGACGTAATGAGATTCCTATTTGAATTTTAGATTTTTGTTAAGTTTTCATATTTTCTCTCATATATTCTTGTGATTAGTTTCATGTTCTTATGCAAACTCTTTCTGAATAAATTGTGGATTGATTAATGGAAAACTCCAAGAGGAATTGCTCAATTTGTTTTGGTATCAGAGTTTGGTTTTGCTTTGTCTTTCTATGCTTTCCTCGGAGCTCACAGTTGCACAAGCTCAGTCCATCTGCTGCAACTCGACGTGCGCTTGTCCCGATCATGTTTTGGTCTGTCCATCTGCTGCAACCTGTGTTTTGGTCCCGATCGCGGTCTCGTTCAGTGTCATCGTCTCTTCGTTCACTGAATCGAAAACACTAATAGAACTGGTCGGTACGATGACGCTCAGATCTGCTCCCTCGTTGCATTTCTTTTGTTGGATCTCATTTCTCCATTAGATTTGGGTATTTCACTCTCTGTTCGTGCGCTCTTCGAAGTTTCGTTGTGAGGTTCATCCTCGAAGCTTCCCAGTTGTTCTTCAGTCGGTGTCGCACCAGATCTGGTCCACATTCTCTGGTCAGTAAATCTGGTCATCGTGCTCATAAATCTGGTCATCGCGCTCGGCCGGATCTAGTTCAGAATGGCCTTTCCGCTTCTTCAGTCGAATTGTGCTCTGGTGAAAGTTTGGCCGAAGGATCAGCCGGAGGGAGCAACGTTGAAGGAGACAACGGAGCGGTCGTCGCTGGTAGTGACCTTGAAGGACAGAGACCGTCCATTGAGGTAAAAATTGCTTTGCCAGTCTGTCTCCAAGTTCCTCGACATCGCTTGCCATCTTTTCCGATAACCCTTTATCGTCGCCACGTGAAAATCCCAGTTTGGGAAGGTGTTTATGGCTTCATAGTCTTAGTCGACTCTTCGGGTTGTTATTGAGCCTTCGTTTCAGAGGCTCTTGTATGGTGGTTCTGATTTCTCGAGCTGTTGTTGTGACAAACTCCTACAGTCTTTACTCCGTACGTTGATTCACCATGAGTACCGCAGACAGTTTGGATGCTCGTAGGGGTGTGAACCATGAAATCACCATAGATGATGGTATTCAGCTTGCATAACAGCGTCGGTCTCGTGAAATTCATGTCTCCTTGCTTTATTACTTACATCCCTCGGAGGGATCTGGGTCCATCATCTCCCCGGTCCAACTTCGTGGGATAACAAGTAAGAGGAGTAGACGAAATATACACGTAATGCGTTTCGGACAAAACGCGGTTTTCTCAATTGAACAACTTATCATAATAAAAATATCGTAATAAATTATTTAAGAAAACAAAAAAAATTATATTTTTGAGGTGAAGATATAAAATAGAGATGAAATGATAAATGAAATCTTATTATTTCATATTTAAAATTTGGTTTAACATAAACAATTGTTTGAATAAAATATGAAAGAATTGTTTTGAATGTTTTTAGTTAAAAATTGATGAAAAGTGAGAGTACACAATAATTTATTAGATTTAAATTTTATATTTAAACTTTAGTAGTTTCCTATGAAAAAATAAATTTTCAAATATAAAAAATTTATCATTAACAAAACTAATTATAAAACTATTATGAAGAGTTTTAATAAAATTTGGATATAACGACTATAATAATCAACGAATTAAAATGTAAAAATATTGTTTAACACTAATGTTTCTTCTTTTTTGTAAACAAAATTAGGACTTATCGATTTGAAAAGATTGATTTTATACGATTTTGGTTTGGCATATGTCAATAATACAAAATATAAAAACATATATATAGAGAAGATATGTTGGAAAAATAAAATAAAACAGAAAGAAAAACAAACATTAAGGGAGAGGAGGGGTCACATTCAGGCTCTGACTCAGAGGGAGGAGGGAAGTGGGGACCACGTGTCGAGGCACGCGCGCACGGCGCGTGGAGCCCACACGTTGACTTTTGATGAGTCATACCGACGTTGAAACTTTAAAAGTGGTAAGTGACGCTCCGTTTCCCCTTCACGCTTTCGAGTCCACCCTTAGTCTTCTTCTCTTCTCATTCCTCACAAATTAAAGTCAAATTCCATTTATTTATTTATTACAAAAGTCAATTAAATATTTCCACATATTTTAATTTAGGTGTTTTACTTCTTTTTCATTCTCAGTTTTTCTATCTTTCCTTTTCTTCTTTATTATATTGTTTTTGTGGTGGCGGTGGGATTTTTTTTTTATAATAACGGCATATTAATTATTATAGATTAATTAACTGATATTTTGTTGTGCATTTCTTGTAATATATAACCAAAAAAATAGACATATTCATTTTTCCTACTATTTCCCACTACATAAATTAGCATACTATTAGATTTATGAAATATTTAGAAATTTTATTTATGTATATAAGTTTTATAATTTTTAATATAAAAATTGTATAGTACTTATAACATGAATAATAATAAGTACATGATTTTCTTAGGTTATCTACATTCCCGTGATATAATATTATAATTTGAGGTATATAGCTAACTTTTAAAATTATGGTAAATATTTAAGATTGAAGTAATACCATTATCATAGTTTTATGTGTTTATATATATATATATATATAGATAAATCTTATATGTCTTATGTCACATTAAATATTCTTTTAATCTTCATTTAATTTGAATTCGACTAATGTGAATAAGTACACATAAAAAAATTGATTTCGGAGTGAAAAGTATTTTGTGTCCTCTATTAACACATTAAACTAACATATTTTCGATACACTTATAAATTTAATCACGTGTTTAAATGGAGGATGATTCTAATCTTCATGTAAAATTAAATTCAAATAAAAAAATTAAATCTAATATGTGTAACACATCTCTAAAATCTATATATATATATATATTAAAAAATACATTGATTTTAATAGACAAATCAATGGATATATCCGTTGAAAAAATTCAACGAATTTTAAAAATATCAATGATGTGGAATTCGAAATATTTCAACGAATTATTAATATAAAGATCGTTGGACTTTCTTCATTGAGATTGATGTCTTCTTTCTTCTTTGCATGTTTGAGTCATTGCGAGCTAAAAACCGTTCCTTTTCAAATTTCATCCCAATCAAATGATTCACAACTGTTAATTTATCTCGTGGTAACAAATATATTGTGATCTAATAAGGAAAATATCAATGTATATGAAAAGAGTTTAATAGACGGGCAATTAGTTATTATTGAAAAATATCAACGGTTGATAAATTGGTGGTAACAACTGGAATATTCATTCATATCTATTGAAGGTGCCGTTAAAAAAAAAATTTGTGAATGGATCAACTATGTTGTAATTATCTACTTTCATCTGTTAAAATTACCAAAAGATAAACATTTAAAATTAATATAAAATAATATTGTTTGAAAAAATATTTTAAATCAATAAAAAACACAATTCTATCTAAAATATCTAAAAATCCACATTTACACTCTAAAAAAACATGCGTCCAAGGCATTTTCGTTGGGCACAAGACAGAGGCAAATATCAAAAATATATTGGTGACATTTTTTAAAATGATTAGTTTTTAATTAAAGATTAATATTATTTAATTTTAATTCAAATATTAACAAAAAAAGTATAGGAGACATTTGATCTCAATACTTATATGGTACATCCGCCCCTGGGAGTGACGTATCTAAACTATTATTGATTGGAGGAATTTTTCAAAACCAAAAATAGCAAAACAAATATCAATTAAAGAGAAAAAACAATCAATTAACTTTTATACAAATAAATTTAAATATTTAATAATTAAATATATAAAATTATTTTTTCAATCAATATAATTAATATACATGTAAAAAACTAATGATATTAATAATATATCACAATTATGTGTAAAACGAAATTAATTTTTAAATTAATATTATTATTAATTATTAAAATATTTGTATTTTCATAAAAAAATTAACTTACTTATTTTATAATTTTATTTTCATAAAGATATATTTGTTCATCTATAAATATTAATAATATTTAAATTATAAACAACCATTAGGTATTTGACTCCAATGGTTTGATACTACATAGGCACATAACTCCCTTGTCACATAGATCTATTAGTAAGTTCTATTGTAGTTTCATTGCCAGCTCCTCTGTCACCATATTATCTTATATTATTGATGAAATATTATAGTAATTATTTATATTATTGTAATTTTTAATATAAATTTATATGTTTTTAATAATTACTAATAAATTGTATATATACATATAAATTTGACGTGAATGATGTGTTGAAACATACCAACAATCACATCATTCAAGTCAAATTTCAGGATCATTATATTATTTTGACAAGTGACCTAGAGTCTAGACGTCAACGATATAGTTGTAGTATTTTAATTTTATTTCATTTTAAAATTAATAGGTAAATCAATTAAAATTTTTTTTGTAGAGATGTTAGATGACATAAGAATCATACATCGTGTATCTATATCATCCAGATGTATGACGTTTGATCATGTATGAAATTGATGATGAACATTGCCAAGACAAAATTATTAACCAACTCATATACATGCAAGTGCAAAGATTTTAAACACAAACTCTCAACGGTCAAGGAATTTTTGATACGAGATAAAAAAAATTCGGGGATGGTTTTTATCGCCATACCTGGTGGAAAGATCCTTTTAAAATAAAGAGGGATTTGTTAAAAAGACTTTATAATTTAATTTAATTTAATTTAAATATACTAGAATTAATTAAACATCATGTAATTAATTTATTATAATTAGATATGTAGAGAGTATAAAGAGAACTAATGTTGATGGAGTTTATCGTCGAGTCATATGGAAGAAGAAATTCATTATGATAGATAGAGAGGACTATGAACACGATTTTGTTGGTAGTGAGGTAGAATAGACAATCAAAGTTATGACAAAAAAAATAACCTTCAAAAAATAAAGATCAATTTACAAGTCATCAAAGTCATCTTTTAAAGAACTAGGTCCATTTTAAAAAGTCAAGATCTGTTTAAAATAAAATTTAATTTTAATTATATTTTAGAAAAACCCTATTCTCCTCTAGACAAGATTGTTTTAGTCTGATTCTCCCATCGACTTTAGACCTCATCCGATTTCTCCCTGGACTTTTAGCTCTAATCATATTTCCTCTTTAACTATCCAAAATTTGTCTAAAATCTCCACTATTAACTAACCCGATCTTGCCCTGAAGTCGATCCTATTTTGACTCGCTTTTGACAAGATTAATTTAAATGTTAAATTTTAGGAAATTAGATGTGAATTTATTGCACACATAAATAATAAATGTTAATTTATTGGATAATTGCGTCGAAATCAAGTTAATAGAATCGATTTTAGTTAAAATTGAGTAAGGTCTTGTTAATTGTATCAAAATCAAATCAAATCGAGTTAATCAGACCGGTTTAATTGATTTCAAGTAAAAAAAATTAGGTTGAGTTAGGTAATTGTACCTAAATCGGGTCAAGTAAACTGATCCGATTAACTCGGTTTTGAACCGATTTTTTGATGAAATTTTTACTCGATTTTAATCTGTTTATATTTTTGAAATTTTAATTTTTAGATAATTAGATATGAATTTATTACTATTTGTGTTGATTTTTTGGATAATCGGATCGATTTAGTTATTTTGAGTAAAATATTGAGTTCGATTTTGTTAATTGCGTCAAAATTGGATTAAAATTGAGTTAATCGAATCAGATTAATTTGTTTCGATTCCAAAATTGGATTTAGGATGGTTAATTGCAATCTAAATTGGATCAATAAAATCAATCCGATTAACCCGATTTTGATGCAATTAAATAAACTGTACTCCATTTTGAAATGAAATCAATCAAATCGATTCGATTAGCTTAATTTTATGTAATTATCCAAATCATTAACACCATTTGTTTATATTTGTAGTAAATTCACATATAATTGCCTAAAAATTAACATTTTAATATCTAATCAGATCAAAATTGATTCAAAATCGGGTCAAAATTTGATCAAAATTAATTTATAATTGAGCTAAATCGGGTTAGATTCAGGTCTAAATCGAGTCAATTTTTAGGATTTCAATCTGAAATAGTGAATTTAACAGAATTAAAAGTCAAAGAGGGATCAGATGAGGTCCAAATTCGAGGGGAACAAAACTACCCTTATATTTATTTCTTATGTAATATTTTTAAATTGCAATAATTCGATCATATAAACGACGATTTTATGAGATCTCTATAAAAAGAGGTCATAAAGGATGTCTCAATCATTTTTTTTTCAATTTAATAGTTGTATTTTAAAAAATGTTGCATTGAGCATCTCAAAAATTTTATTTGAAATTGTGCTCTTAAGATAGAGAGCATGGAAAGTGTTACATAACTCAAGACCAATCAATCCTACCATCATTCGTGAGGTCAAGCACCTCATGCCGACGAAGAATGAATACCAACAAGACAAGATCCACCAATTGATTATGATGCAACGTCGTCTCCATGTCTCCATGAGCGGATCTAGTGTAGTGGTATTTGGGTCACTAGGTACTGAACCGCGCGATGCGCGGGAAGTTAAAACTTTAAATATTTATAATGTATACAAATGAGATCTTTGGTTAAATATAGAATGAGTAAATATGGGGAAGAACGTTATTTCTAAAATATGTTAGTAAAATAAATGGTATTTTACCGACATTTTAAAAGTAGTGCAATCATATATATAAAAGAGAGGTTTTTTCCTCTCCTCTTATGCTGCCACGTCAGCGGAGAGAGAAAAACCCTCTCTTTTAAATGAAAATTATTAATTTAAATTTTCTATTATGTATTTGTAAAAAAATATCAAAGGGTCACTTATAAAATTCATTACATGTATCCAAATCCACATAAAATTCATTAGATGTATCCAAGCCAATTTTTGAATTCAAATTCCTAGAAAACCTAAAAAAACACACATCGATCGAAAAGAAAATTGATTCATATAAAAAAACGTTACATTTTAAAGTCGTCGATTTATATACATAAAAGAGATGAAAAAACCTTTTTTAAATGAAAAAACTTTTAACTTCATATAAAAGAGAGGTTTTTCCCTCTCATCTTATGTTGCCACGTCAACGGAGAGAGAAAAAACCCTCTCTTTTAAATAAAATTTATTATTTTAAATTTTCTATCATTCATTTGTAAAAAAATTCAAAGGATCACTTATAAAATTCGTTACATGTATCCAAATCTACATAAAATTGATTAGATGTATCCAAGCCAAGTTTTGAATTCAAATTTCTAGAAAACCTAAAAAACACAAACGATCAACAAGAAAGTTGATTCATATAAAAAAGAAAAACGCTCCATTTTAGAGTCGTACATTTATATATATAAAAGAGAGGTTTTTTTCTCTCCTCTTGGGCTGCCATATCAGCACAGAGAAAAAAACCCTTTTTTAAATGAAATAACTTGTAACTTAAATTAATTTTCTATCATGCATTTGTAAAAACTTCAAAGGGTCACTTATGAAATTCATTAGATGCATCCAAATCCATGTGAGATTCATTAAATGTATCCAAGTCCAATTTTGAATTCAAATGCCTAGAAAATCTAAAAAAACATACATCGATCGACAATAAAACTCATCCATATAAAAAAGAAAAACATTTCATTTTTGAGCCATAGAAACCCAAGTGATGAGATAAAAAAATCAAGGAATTGCGAAAAAGACCATGATAAAATTGAATGCAAGGTTACTGTGTGAAGAATGAATGAAGAAAAGATACTAGAGAAGTACATGTCTCCTTTTTGCCTTATTCGTTTAAGTTCACTCACCCACCACATCAGACCATAGATATTTACAAATGAGCGGCGACGAAGATTTCAGTTTGAGGTAAGGTGAAGAACTAGCAAGGGCATGCAACATCCGAGCCTTCACATCCCTACGAGATGGAGGTTCCGCCGTCATCGTTTAGGTATATTCCAGTAAATTCCTCTCTTTTAGACTTTCGTTTGATCCTTACGCGTCACTACAAAATATATCGTTCTGGCGTCAGCTTCTACAGCATAAAGAGATAAGGAGAGAGCTAGAGGACATTAGAAGCGACGGAGACTCGACGAGTAAGAAGCAACAAATACCTATAAAGTAAGGAACATCGGTGTTGGTTAAACTAGAAGCGATGACCTTGATTGCTTGTTAGAGACGAAGAAAAAACGACGTCAGTGAGGGGACTTGAGCTCTATCGGACCTCATCTCACCTACTTGGATTTTCCAATTTCCATCGGTACGACTCGACCCCTGCATCGAGTTAGGGAAGCTTCGCACCACAAATTGCAGGGACATGGAGTGCTTGCAGTGTGATGGTACATGGGATGCAAAACCCAATGTTCTTGCATCAGCTTCTACAGTAGAAGGATATGAGGAGAGAGGTACAGGACTCACTTAGTAAGAAGGGACAGAGACCTTTAAGTCAAAGGCCATTGGTATCGGTTAAAATAGAAGCGATGGAAATGTCGGATCAGGAAGAACTGTTGCTAAAGAAGCATGGATATGGGAAGTGGATGAAGAAGGCGACGATGAAAGAGGTGGAGAAGCAACTGATGAAGGGTTTTGGGAAACTTCAATGATCTAAGTATTGTTGAAGACGATGAGGACTCGGTCATGACAAACAATTGACTGTAATCAACCCTTCGTCTAATTCCAATGAACAATTTCCTCCCATGGCAGTTTGATGGAATAAAAAATGCAACTCCATGAATCATTATATCAATTTCCAATATATATGTTTTTTCGGAGCTGATCACGCCATTGAGGTACTGTTTTGTGATGAATTTTAGTGTTAAGCTCGATTCCATTTTGATTTCGATCATTTCAGTAAACTCCGATGTGGATTTGTAACTTTGGTTGTCTTTTACCATACAATGATGGTATTGTCGCGGAGGAAGAGGTATGGCGAAGGTAAATTCTCTTGTGTGCCTTAATATCCAAAAAACCACAGAATCTTCAATTTTCCACAAGAGGATAATGGGAAAAGACGTGTGGCGTTTCAATTAATTCGATTTTTATTTTGTTTCTTAAGGTTTTTCTTTTTTCATTTTTGAATTTGGTCCTAAGGGTTTGCTTTATTTCACTTTTGATTGTGGTTTTGATTCATGAACTCTCTTATATATAATCAATTTTTATTGTGGTTCAATAGGGGAATGCATGCCATTTGATTTCGTGTTGGAACTTCCTTTCGTTTTGATAGCTCTGATATTATCGCCCATCTGTTTGGACTGCCAAATCCTTATGTGGTGCGCTGGAGAGCATGTGGAGCCAAAAAGATGATGGAACCTAATTTTGGTTGGATCACTTTAGTAACTAAACTCAATTTATTTCTTATTCTATTGTCATCAGGTGGGTTATTATCCACAGAGGAGATATAGCATAATTTTGAGAACCACAACGGGGAAAATAGGCGTCAATTTAGTGAGGTACTGTAGCCGTAAAAGTTTCACTTACATTTAACCTACATCTACATCTACATGTTTGCTTTTACCATGCAATTCAAGGATTAATGGTGAAGTTCGATCTTACATGTTTCGAGAGCAATGGTAAGTGGAACAAAGATGGAGCCGGTCAAAATAGAGCTGGTATTCACCATGTGCAGATTCTCCATAAACCAATAAGGATCGTTAGGCATACCATCCCATGGAATTTTGCTCTTCTCATGGTAGCATGGAAATTAGGGCCAACATTGTCATGTGGAAAAACTGTTGTACTGAAAACAGCATAGCGTACTCCTCTATATGGCCTCTACGCCACAAAAATTATTCAAGAGGTTAGATATGATATATGATGTTGTTCTCAGCTTTAAATCTTCTTACTTTGCTTTACAACTTTCAAAGTTATCTGATTTTCTGTTAATTGGATATGGCTTAGAACTCTAGATAGCATTCTTTTTGTATTTAATAATTCCATCATGTATGTGTGCAAGAGCATCTAAAGATATTTGATAAATGTTATTAGGTTGATTATTCATATTTGTTCTCATTTTAAATCATTTTATCAAACCATGTAATTTGTTTCAACCATTACTACCTAATCACTCACAAAAAAAGATCATGCATAAGCAATCAAAACAAACTTAGACATAGCTAGGACAATCAATATAGACTAAATGATGTTGGAGTTTTGGTAAAGCTCTTCTTTCATAGAAAAACTAACAACATTGTCAGACCATATTGACTCAAAATATGCCTTCTCAAGAACTTAAACAATTTTCTACAGATAGCTGTGACATGTTTTACTGCAACTGGACAGTTGATTCTTGAGTTGGCTGCCAAAAGCAATGTTAATTCGATGACTTTGGAGCTTGGGGGAAAATCTCCATTTATTGTATGCGAAGATGTTGTTGTAGATAAGTTCGTTGAGATTGTTCACTTCGCTTTGTTCTTTAATCAGGTGACATCGATGTACACTAAAATCGAGTTTATAGGGAGAATATATCATGGTGTTTCACGTTATCAATCAAATAATTCTCAACAGATAGCTTTGACATGTTTTACTGCAACTGGACAGTTGATTCTTGAGTCGGCTGCCAAAAGCAATCTTAAGTCGGTGACTTTGGAGCTTAGGGGCAAATCTCCATTTATTGTGCGCGAAGATGTTGTTGTAGATAAGGCCGTTGAGCTTGCTCACTTCGCGTTGTTCTTTAATCAGTTGACATCAATGTACCACAGAATCGAGTTTATAGGGAGAATATATCCATGGTGTTTCACGTGATTAATCAATCCCATACTTAGTGAACATGAGCTACTCTGGTAAACTTGAAGGGACAATGTTGTTATGTTGGCTCATGCACATACGTACATGAACATGTATATGACGAATTTGTAGAAAAAGCAAAAGCACGAGCTATCAAACATGTTGTGAGTGGACAAAAAATGTAAACTGGTTTGATCTATAGAGCAATCAAACTACATTCTTTTGATGACAAAACATTTTCAGAATATATGAACATTGATTTTGTGGTGTAAAAAACTGGTAGACTCAACACAAGGTTTTTCTTTTCTTGTAATAGTATTGAATCATTGTCAAGATTGGTGTATGGACAGAGCAATATAGAAGGCTTGTGGCAATGCTCTCAATGTATATTGCATTGTCTTGAGTTTTATGGCAAAAAATGAAATATTTTAATGCAGGATAAACAAACAATAAAAGGAAAGAGAGTCAAGATAAGAACTTTTGTAGATTAAAAAGAAGAAGAAAGAAAAAAGCAGTGCTTCTAGAATCCATTTGATAAATATATATTGATATTATTTAATATTTGATATTTGTATTATTATATTAGTCATAAGAGCTCTTATTTGATATTTTGTATTATTATATTGTTCCTTTTATACATATATTTTTATTTTACATGAAAAAAATACTTAGGTAAATAAATTGTGATCAACCGATGTAGTGATGTGTTGATATCACGTGTAGAAATCTTTTTCTAATGTTATACATGATATACTACATAAATGTATGTTTGGAGTTTGCATGACAAACTATTTAAATCGTAATTAAATAGATAATATTTTATGAAATTAATAAAAATCTATTTATATATTTTATTTATTTAATAATATCTATTTATATATTTTATTTAATTTAATAATATTTTTTAAGATTTATAAAAATATCAACATCCATTTCCATTCACGCATATCACAAAACACAAATTCGAAGTCCAAAAAAGAATGATATATTTAGGAGAAAATTTAATATAATTTTTGTGTATATTTATATTAATTTAATTTAAAAATATGGTTTATTTTAAAATTATTTTTCGATGATAATATATTTATTTGACAAATAAACGATATTTTTCACCATATTCATTAGAAAATGCGATTAAAGACTTAATATAATAATGAAATTATTTTTTTGGAATTATTATTGTACTCTAATCTTGGATAAATTACAATTTTTTCCAGAAAAAAATAGTGAAAAAATTCAACGAGAGTCGTCGTCGAATTGATATTTTCGATTTGTTTCCCTTTATATTTTCGATTTCTTAGATTTTTTCCCTTTTGTTTCCTGGAAAAAATTTACCCTCAAACATATCGCATAATTTATCTTAAATGGAATATATTATCCCTCTTTTGGAGTGGTAACAAGAGAGATTGAAGCTCAAAGATCTACTATTTTATCGGATATGCTAGAGGTTGTTATGACTTTTGGTATAGATATAGTGTTTCTCCTTAGTGTTTAGTTTTTCAAGTACAATTCGTTAGATTATCTTTATTTACAATTTCATTGGAGTTTTGACTCTTATTCCTTTGTTGTGTCATGACTTTCCGGTTTATAACTATTATGTCTAAGGCTCAATTTAGTAATTTGTTGTTATAAGATCGTGATCAATGCTCGCAACAAACGAAGATGATTCAAGATGCACGAATCGTTGTTATTCCAAAACTTATTAGCGATAATTATTCTAACATATCAATAATTTATTTAAGATTATAAATTTTATTTCATTACTAATTTTATCTAGGCATTATTCAGATATATAACATATTCAAAACATGCAATCACCTTCTCAAAACAATGTTTGAATTATAAATTTCGTACAAAAATTTAAAAAATACAATTTAGTTATCACAAAATCGCACAACGCGCGAGTATCATCTAGTATTATTAATTAGGGAGAAGCGATGATTCTTCATGATGACTTGGTAAGATGACTCGTGATTGTACGACCTAATTATATGATAAATATAATATTAGTTAAAAAAATGTGAAGAATAATGTTGATATGTAAATAAGAAGATGAGTGAATGAATATTTTGTATACTGACTTTATGTATTTGGTGGTTCATTGAAAATTTCTCCATAAATAACGTTTGTTATTAACAATTGTTTTGTGAATCTTCATTGAGATCTAAGATACGCAATACACCGGCTGAAGTCCCGCTTGATAGTGCAACATACAATTGACCATCGATAAAAATCGATCTTGCCAGATACAATCCAATTTATTCAAACTCTGGTCGTGGCTTTTATTTATAGTCATTGCATAATATAAGCGATTTGGAATTTTCGTCTCCATAATGTAAATGGAAGAGATGAATCACTATGTGACATGATGATTCTTGGTATAGTGACTTTGTTACCAACATATGTGCTTGTAATAATTTCTTTTTTTAAAACTGTTGCTGCTAATTCAATAACAAAGAAACGTGTTCCATTACTTAAACCTTATTTTTTATTGATGTTCCGGATAAGCATTATTGGGGTCTCGACCTTTAAATATTTCCATGTCTTGAAAAACCTGGAAATTCAAGGGAGTTGAGATACTCAACAGGATAGAATGAATGCAAATTAGTATTAGGAGCACTGTCGATGCCTATTAGGTCGGAAATCAAGTACTTAACCATTTTTATAACAAAAAAAAAAGTGTGGATGAATAGTACAACAATTTCAAAACTTGACATTTAAAAGCAACCTAACATCGACTCTGTTCCCCACCACCTCCACCATGTCCTCTTCAGCATCAACATGATCAACATCTTCAGAGTAAGAAAGCAATTGCGTTGAATAAGAAATCATCAAATGATTACTGGTGAATGTATGCAGATAGCTGAAGAACACAAATGAAACAGTAAAGAAGTTGATTCCCTCTATAGAAATCCATTCGTCGGACTAACATGCCTATGTTACTGATCTACTTAGAAAGATCCCTATATTTGAGAATCTTAATTTCAATGCATTTAATATTCGTACATAACTTAGTCACATAAGTATATGGCAACCTTGGTAATGAAAAAATTGAATAAACTCTGATCCACCTAGGCTCAAATCTTTAGATCTCAGCAAGTTCCTTGCCCATCAAATCCAACCACTGAGCTATAGGATCGGCTTGCTGCTTGGTACTCTTCTTTGCTGAATTCTGGAAACAAATCATTTGGGCTGAGCAAAAAAGGGGGAAAAAAGAGAATCAGGAACGCCATAAATCAATAAAAGAAACATGGGAGGATAATTCGTTGAGAAGTTTATCATCATCGTTTTCCTCAACTTCTTTTTCAGCATTAGGATCCTTTTAGAACTTTGATTTTGTGAAGGGGACAGAGCCTTTCGAAGTTGCATTCTCCATCTACAAGACAAAGTGAAGATCAATGCCCATAAAGCAACTCACAGAATTTCAAGACAATGTAAAAAGATCATCACAAAGAATGTTAAGCAACAACATATGTCTTAATTTAGGAGATGCTTGAAGTCATTCTTCTCTAAAACAGGAAGATCATCACAAAGAATTTTAATCTGTAATAAGAAATGGCAAGAAGCATTAGAAACAACTTAAAGGGCATTGGAATTATTGGGATATTCCGTCTATTATGGAAAGTAAAATCCAAAACAGAAGAAAAATTGTTACCTCTTCTGTCGTCAAATCATGCTCTTTAATAGGTGAAGAAGCTTGATCATTATCCACCACCGACGCCCAATTCTCCTCCTCGAATGCCCGCGCCGCACAATCCCTCCCTGTTCAAACTGATACGTATCCAATAGTTTTGAATCAAATCGGCTGAATCGAATCGCGCTAAGATGCAGTAATAACAAACTGGGGAAAGTCATAAAAAAGAAACACAACTCAAACTACAACCCCTACATAATCCCTCAAACCCTAATGGCTGAATTCAAGCTGGAACCAAGAATCAAATGGGACTACCTCGACTGTCAAGATGAAGAAATCAAGGTGGCATCCAGAGGATCGTGACGGAATGGGCAACGAAATGATGTGGGATGAACCGGAGGCGGGGCGACGAGAGCTGTGGGAGAGGCGAATGATATTCCGGATAGCAAATAACGCCTGCAAGTCGATGTTAAAGTGAGGAGATGATGGCAGAGAGAAGAGATAGCGACGAGACAGCGGGAAAAACCCCCAATTATTGCAGAGTCGATGGCGAGGTAAGGAGATCATGGGTAAGAGAATGGAGATCGTGGGTGAGAGAATGCAGATCGTAGAAGAGTGGGGAAGAAAGTGGAATAAACGTTGGTGACTGAGGTGGAGGGCTGAGAGAGGAAAAGCTCTCCGAAGCCACAAAAAACATACACTATATAGATTTGCCACAATACCTTTTTTATTAAATATAAACTTGATATTAGTTAATAATATTATTAGTTTACCCTAAATAAATTTTAGGGTTTTGTCTTTAATATTTTTATTTATTTATTATGTTTCACAAATCTTCTCATTTTTGTTCATTTTTTTTCTTAATATATTTATTCTTATTTTTTTTAACAAAAAATTTCAATTTGCTTTAATCTATAACCAAAGGTACTATATATTTTATTAAATTATTAAATTGTTGAAAAAAAAAAGATTTTCATATTAGAGATTTGTTTATATGATTATATTATGTTAAATGTGATTGGGAAAGATGAAACTAATAGTAGAAAATGAATACATATACGTTGGATTTCTCACAATATTTTTAATATACATTATATTCTTATTATTTTTATTTAATTATATCTTACGCCCACAATCAAACCTTTTTTTTTGGCTATTGATCATCTACGCATCAAAATGTAGAAATATCGATGGAACGAAACATGCAGCGATTTAGATGATGTTTAGTTATTAATATCTTTTAGTTGGAGATAATTATATGGATTATATATTCCAAAAAAGTTATATCTTATAATAATTTTTGGAAGAAATCATCTCATGAAATATTCCTTTCATGCAAATTCACATCGCACAGATCCGATATTTATTTGCATTGTTATAACTTTTTGCATGAGAACATAGTTCATCATTTCATTGTATTACTTGTCACTTGTGACCACACTAAATTGTTTGTATTGGATTGACTACTAGAAATTTATATGTTTATAATTAATTTAGGCCCTTCATTGATGTCCCTCGAATTTATTTTCATTTTTTTCTTCTTTTCAGACTGTATTTATGATACACGACAAACAAATTTTTCGTTTATTTCTTTATATTCATTAATTTTATTTTATTCCTTCTTTACTATAGTTGTATTTAAATTCATACTTGTTACTAAATTATTACAGAAAAAAAAGAACATAACTGTGTAAATTAATTTCCAAATGCATGTATGAGCTTTTTGTTCGTGTTTTCTCTGTTGATTATGGACTTTCTATTCCATATTAATATTTCTTATATAATAAAAGAATGGTCCCTCATTTCTCTCTCGATGATAAGGATCCATATTTCAAATCCAAAACGGCATCGAGCTTCATTGATCTCTCTCTATCTCAAAAGATATGTTTTCACACTCAAAATGATTTATTTATGTTTCAATCATTTTATGAGTTTTCCGATGTTATTAAGCTAGGTTATATAAATACTCATTTAGGGTTTCTAATTTTCTAAAGTTAATAAAACTTAAACTTTTTCAGTTTCTGATCAATTGGATTTGTTAATGGAATTTTGTTCTTAGCTAAAAAAGGAAATTCTAAATGATTCGTATTTAAATGGAGATTAGACTTGTTAAAAGCGAGAAATATTCACGATAATCTCAATCCAAATTATGATATATATTATGCAAAAAAATGCAATTTGTTTTCTTGAACTATTAGGTAAGAATCATCGGTTGTGAGAAATGGGCAGTATAGACAATTGAAAGTTATAGGATTTGGTGATCCTTTTGATTTTGCGAGTTAGAACTGTAGATAGATATTACTGCGATCTATGGTTATGAATAAGATTACATCAAATTTTTCAACCTAGAATACAGGATAGAGGTTTAACAACAATAACTACAATACAATCTTGAGATAGCGTAAGTGAATAAAAATGGACTTTAGTAAATTTTTACTAGAAAAACAAATCACTAAACATTTTAAGAATTAATTTTACAAATATTTTACGGGAAAAAAGTAGTTATAATATGGAAATAAAAAATAAGGTGTGTTTTGAGGAACCAAAAAGCTCGAGGCTCCACGAGGACGGAGTCTCTCTTTTTTTTTTTTTTTTTGACATGTTATGCATTAGTGATTGCTTTCAATAATTTTAAAATGTTCTAAAATATAAACACATGTGCATAACCACGTGGATATGTATGCATGCTTGTATACATGCACCTATATGCATGTATGTAATTTTTTATTTTGTATGTAAAGGATTAAAGGTTTACGGGTGATTCACATAAATACATGAATAATTATGTTTCCAAACAATTAAACTAAAATATTATATATATATATATATATGTAAATGCAATATTTTAGGAGCGTGTTAGATTTAGTTTTGATATTTCATGTTGTTGAGAAAATAAATAAGAAGAAATATGACTCGAATATTTTCAAATTCAAAGTGAAACAGATGAACATAAAAAGAGGCAGTAAAACCCAAAAAGAGATGCAAAAAGATTAAATGAATGAGGCTTTCTTAGATTCACAAGAGGATTAGGTGCGAAAACATACTATAAAAAGGAGTTGATATATCTAGGTTTATGTATCAAGGAAGTACTACAACAAGTAATATTAGATCATATGCAAATGTACTTAGAGAGATACTAAGGTGAGAGAGAGAAACAATAAGTTATTTATTTATATCTAACTCAGCGGAAATTATCCACGGAAGTCTTGAATCCATTATAATTAAAAACAAATATACTTAAAAGATTGATCATTGTGTTGTGCAAGTGTAGGGTGAGAGAGGGAAACAATAAGTTGTTTATTTATATACTAAGGTGAGAGAGAAACAATAAGTTATTTATTTATATCTAACTCAGTGGAAATTATCCGCGGAAGTCTTGAATCCATTATAATTAAAAACAAATATACTTAAAAGATTGATCATTGTGTTGTGCAAGTGTAGGGTGAGAGAGGGAAACAATAAGTTGTTTATTTATATGTAACTCGAGGGGGAGTTATCCGCGAAAATCTTGAGGACATTGTAATAAAAAACAAGTGTATGTAAAAGATTGATTCATAAATAAAATTGGTATTATTTCAAATATTTGTTTCTCTTAATTATTATTTGTTAATGTTGTCTTTCTATTGTTTTCAATTGATATCAGAGCTCGTAACCAAAGTTTAGAGAAAATCTAATTATTGGTTTGAGATACTAGAAGACAACATGGAATGTCTAAGAGATTTATATTCTTTTGGAAAACCAATTATGTTAGATGCTTCAAACTATGGATACTTGAAAGTGAAAATGAGAGCTAGTATAAAAGGCATTGATGAAGACGCATGGAGTGCAGTAAAAAATAGATGGAGCCCACCAACAATGATAGATAAATATGAAAATATTAAGGAGAAACCTTCAGATCAGTAGACACCGAGTGAGAAAATGAATTCAACTTTTAATGCAAAAGCTCTTACTGCTATTTTTTCTTCTATAGACATTAATTAATTCAAGCAAATTCAAGGATGTGAATCTGTAAAGGATGCATGGGATACTCTGGAAACTAGGGGTGGGCACCCGCGGGTACCCGCCAGATTCTTAGGACTCGCATCTGAACCCGTCCCGCACGGGTAGTGATAACACGCAATCCGTTATAGTTTTTATATCATTCTTAGGTCTCGTTTAGAGTAGATTATTCATATTTCATTCATTTATTGAGTATATTCGGAGACTTTATCCACATTTCGTGTTTTGCGTAGGAAATGAAGACACGAGAAGAAACACGAGTGATTTTGGCAATCTAACCCCGGAAACGTAGGATCAACTTGTGCGAGGCAACGGATGAAAGTGAGCACTCAAACACCGAGCGAAAGGAGCGGAAATAACACCTCAAGTCATGCCCGCTCGGGTGGATTGGGAGTGCCCGGTCGGGTTGATTGCTACCAAATATCCCCGTTGCTTTACACGACTCGGGCTGATGAAGCACACGGTCGGGCATGGTGCCCGCTCGGGCTCAAAGGTGTGCAACCCGGTCGGGTAGAGGTCTTGCACGAGCGGGTAAGGGACATGCCCGCTCGGGTCCTTGATTCTCAACAAACTTTCCTAAGATCTAGAACGGCCAAATTAAAAGATAAATCAGATCTAAAAGAGGGAATTGAACCAGAAGAGATCAGAGGAGATAGAGAGACAGAGCAAGGGGAAGAAGGAAGAAAAGACGGATCTACGGATCGGGAGCGAGGAGAATCTACCGAAGACATCGGTTTATGAATAGGGAGTTATCTCTTTCCATATCTATGTCGAATCTAGACTTCTCTTGTGTTTCCTTTTCTGTATCTATGTCTGAGTAGATCCTTTGCCATGGGTTAGAGTGATTTGCCATGTTGTAACGAAGTCTATGCTTAATGAATGGTGGTACTTAATGCTTTCATTACTTGTACGCCACTTGAATGAATGAAATTGGTATTTATCGTGTTTTTAGATTTCATGGTTGTTCTTAATGCTTTCTCTACCTGTACGCCACTTGATTGAATGATCTTAGAAGCCTAATAAACCAACGCTAGGGCATTAGGTTTCGGAACTTAGCCATGACTTAGGGTTAGCCGGTTTAGAATCTACGCCAGGTCAATCGGTTTAATCTAGGGATTAGGATAGCGGCCATAATGCGTCTATGCATGTAAGATACGCAATGGATACATTGGTATATGCATGCTAGATAGTGGACAAGTCTACGCCAGTCAGTTCCTATAGGAGAGCTTGAATTCCCTAAATTCATGATAGTACCTAGACCAATTATCCTTTTGAAACTTCGTTACATCATTAGGCAAATTCTCGACACCCATGGTATTTAGCCATAAGTATTTTCTCTTCGATTTAATTTAGTTTAGCTTAACCACAATCCCAACTCTAGTCATATCACACGTCTATTCAATTAGTTTAGTAGCTCATTAGTCGCATTAGCTCCTTGTGTTCGACCCTAGTTACTACACGATCCGTATTCTTGCGGAAGCGTTAGTCTAGGTTTTTATTACTTGATATAACGCACATCAGGTAGTTCATTCTATTACCCGTACTCGTACCCGCAAGGCACGGGTACCCGACTTTCGAGTATCCGCAAAATCCGCCATAAGTTTCGAAACCCGCGGGTACCCGTCCCGTAATTAAAAAATAACATAAAAACAAAAGAAATCTCAAAATCTCACATTCAATGTACATTCAATATACAATATACAAAAGAAACTACATACAAATCGCAAAAAATAGATCTAGCATCCTAAGCTTTAACAAAAGATGGATAAAGAAGCAGAAACAAAAGATAGAGATATTGAAGAATGAAGAGCTACGATGGCGAACGGAGAGCGACGCGCGGCGAACGAAGAGCATGTGCGGCGAACAGAGAGCTGTGAGCGGCAAGCGGTGAGCGGAAATCGGCAAGCCAAACTGTGAGCGGAAACCGACAAGCGGTGAGCTGTGAACGGCAAGCGGTGCGGCGAACGGCAAACGGAGAGCGGCGAACGCAAGCGGAGAGCAACGAGCGAGAAATGGACGCTGAGAGGAGTGAGACGGAGAAAGAGAGAGGAAACTGGGATAGTAGAGAGATAGGAAAGGGGCGTGAGACAGAGAGAGAGAGAGAGGAAAGGAAACTAGGATGGGATAACAGAGAGAAAGAGGAAAGGGGCGTGAGATAGAGAGGAAAGGATAGACGGCAAAGAGAGGAAAGGGGTATTAGAGATAGGTAGGGGTGTCAAACGGGCCGGCCCGGCCCGAACCCGGTCCGAACCCGTTTCGGCCCGGTTCATTCGGGTTCGGGCCCGCCCGGCCCGTTTTAAACGGGCCGAAATTCTTAGGCCCGCGGCCCGGCCCGGCGGGCTTCGGACGGGTATCGGGCAGCCCAATGTTCATGATCCCCATACTTCCACACCGCCTCCATGATCCCCCATACTTCCACACCCCCATCCATCCATCACTCTTCTGTCGCCGGACTCCGTCTTCCCTTTGGTTCCCTTCAGCCTCAGCCTCCTTCTCCTCCTCCACCGTCAATGGAACAGAAAGTGCTCGATTCCCTTGGATTCGACGGATCGCCTTCCTCCGCAGCCGGCCAACATTCGATGCGCTTCGGAATCGAACATCAGACGAAGAAAAAGCGTGGCCGTCCGAGGAAGTACGCTCCTGATGGCAACATTGCCCTTGGTTTGGCCCCCACTTCCCCTCTCCCATCTGCTTCTAATTTCTGGCCCGGCCCGAAGCCGGAGGGGCCGGGCCCGTTTCAGACGGGCTTTGTGGTCGGCCCGAGCCCGAAGGCCCGGTTTCATTCGGGCTGCTATTTTACAGCCCGAGCCTGCGTATTTCGGGCGGGCTTCGGGTGGGCCCGCGGGCTCGGGCTGTTTTTTACACCCCTAGAGATAGGTAAAGAGGAAGGAGGGTTAACCTAATGGCATTCAGGTAATTTAATAAAATATTAGGGGTAATTTTTGTAATTTATTAAAATATTAGGGGTATTTTTGTAATTTTTTTCGGGTACCCGCGCATACCCGTTTGTGAAATAAAATACCCGTTTCAAACCCGAACCCGCGGGTAATAAAAAATATTACCCGAACCCGCACCCGCGGGTACGAGTAATTTTTTGCGGGTTCGGGACGAGTTTCGGGTCGGGACAGGTCGTGCGGGTTTTTGGCCCACTCCTACTGGAAACTATACATGAAGGAACTTTAAATGTTAAGAGAACTCCATTTAATATTCTAGAATATCAATTTGAAAAGTAGAAATGGGAGAGTACGAAAGTGTCAAAGAATTCAGCGGTAGAATGAACGCAATTGCAAATGAAGTAAGTGTACTTGGATAAGCTTTTGATGATAATAAGCTTGTCAAGAATTTGCTCCGATGTTTGTCTAAAAAGTTTCATGCTCAGAAAGCTGCTATGAATATGTCTTTGAATACGAATATCACAAGTTTTAAAGAAATTGTTGGGATTCTTGCTGCTTATGAACTGGAGCTTCAACTTGAACAAAGTTATACTTCAAAAGAGGGAGATAACGGGGTAATTCTTCAAGTCACTGAAGAATACTCAGGACTTAATAATCTTGAAGAAAATAATGTTCTTCTAACCAGAAAATTTGGAAAATTTATGAAAAATCATACAACAATTAGACGATCAAACAATGATGAACAAGGAAATGAGAAAGAAAACAAATATGGATTTCAATGTCTTGGCATTTAAATCTGAATGTCCAAGTATCTCAAGGAGAGAATGTGTTTTGAAGGGATTGCGAGAAACACAATGTTACAAGTGCAAAGGTTTTGGTTATACAAAAAATGAATGTGCAGATACTAGTGTGATTAAAGGACAATCATTAAATCAAGTTCTAATTTTGAAGATAGTAATGAAGAAGATTTGGCAAGCTTTGTTGCATTTATTGGAATAATTGCAGAAAATGAAAAAGAGGAAAAAACAAGATAATAAGGTTGATGAGATAGAAAATGAAGAAGATGAAGTAAATGTAAAACTATCTACAATGAGTGGCTGAATATGAGCAAGATGTACATACAACTAGTAAAAACTAATGAAAAATTAAAAGTTCAGATTCATGAAATGAAAAAGGAAGTAATTCTGAAAGAAGAATAAGTCATTCAAGAGTCAGCTTGAAGAAACCAATAAACAATTGAAAATGCTTTCAAACGGTACTAAAAAACTTGATCATTTACTGTCGTTGGGAAAACAAAAAGGAAATAATCATGGAATTGGTTACACAAAGAATAAAGGAAATTCTAAAAACAGGTTTATTTCTGAAGGGAAATTGGAAGATCTATCCTCAACAGCTCATGAAAAACAGAAATAGAGTTATTCATTCAAGAAGGGTGTAAACAACATGAACTTTGGTTCAAATATCAAACATTACAGTCATGGATATAACTTTGGAAAACGATTTCCAGTGCAATATCCGAGGAACAATCTTGTGAGATCTTACTTTTGTGGAATAAGAGGACATAAACAGTTCACTTACAACAAGAAATCCAGGTATGATTCAGGTAAGTATCCTCTATCTAAAATAAAACAAATCTGGATACGAAAAATGATATGTATTCCAATGTAGCTTACATTTCGGCGTAAAAATATAAATCAAACATTTGCACTACAAGAAAAATAACATTTACGGACGGATTTTGCGGACTGAAATAGACGTCTTAAGGACGAAAAAATAAAATCGTCCCTAATCCGTCCGCAAATTTGCAGACCGCGTAGTAGTCCCTAAGTCGTTCGTAATTGCGGACGGATTTGGGACTAATTTCACGACCATCCGCAATTTGCAGACGGATTGCAGACATATTCGGGACGGTTCGTTGGGAAATATTTTTCTTAGTCCATAATCCGTCCATAATCGGTCCAAAAATTTTCTATTTAATCTCTCCTCTTCTATCCGTTTCTCACACACAATTCTCATATATTTCTCTGTATATCTTGTTATAGTTTTTGATAATAATGGCATCATCTTCGAGATCGAGTATTTTCGTTTTGAGACAGTGGATGTATAGAATAATTGATCCGGAAACTCAAGGTGTATCGAAGAAGTTTGTAGAAGACACTACATAGTTTATGACGATGACCACAAATCAAAAAGTTTATAGAGAAAGCGGTAAGTTGGTTTGTCCATGCGTCAAATGCAAAAATGAAAAAAAAAATTAATGAGAGAACCGTTTGGAATCATCTCTATTTAAGAGGTTTTACTCCAAATTATTTTATTTGGTTATCTCATAGAGAGAATTTTGCACCACGGTCGATTTTAGTCCCTCGGTCAATTCCCGTCCCTCAGTTTGTTCCTGTTCCTCGTGTTATGGATGGATTGCGGACGGTGTCGGGACGAGCTTCGGAATCGGTTCTGAAATTCTGGACATATTCGAGACGAGACTCAGAATTTGTCTGGAAATTCAAGACGGGTCGGGGAACCATCCGGAATCAATCTGGAAATTCCAGACGGGCCACGGGATCCATCCGGAATCAATCTGGAATTTCCGGACGGTTCGCAGCATCCGCCCGGATTCAGTCTGGAATTACGGACGGGTCGCGAACCCGTCCGCAAATTTTTATAAATTCCCAGCCATGGAATCGGGACCTCACTTTCTCTCGTGTCCGAAATTCTTGTTAGCCACCGCCTGTGCCTCGGCCAACTGCCGCTCGCGCTCGTTCAGCTACCGTTGTCGCCTCGTCTAGTCGCCGTCGTCGCCTCTCCTAGGTAAGGGTTCCATTTTCGTTTCAGTTCGTGTCCGTTTAACCATTTTCACGACTGTCCAGGCCGCCCGTCCGTGGTCAGCCCGCCGACCATCCGTGTTCTGTCCGTTGGCCGTTCGTGTTCAGTCCACCGCCCGTTCGTGGTCAGTCCACCGCCCATTCGTGGTCAGCCCACCGCCCGTCCGTCTTCAACCTTAGCCCGCTTTCTCACCGGCTTCAGGTATATTTTCGGCTTAAACGAAGTATGATTTTATCTAAATGAACCATGATTTTGTATAAACGAACCATTTTGATAAGTTATGTAGATTTGTTGTTCGATGAAATGCTTAAATCAAATATACATATATTAATTTTGTAGATTAGATGTTCAATGAAATGTCTAGAACACATATACATATATTAAATTATGGTAGATATTAAATTTAATGTTTTTATTTCGTTTAAAAAACATACATTGATTTATATGTCTTTTATAATTATTATTAAGTTATTTTGTTAAAAAAAACATATATTAAAAAATATATTAAGTTATATGTTTTTAAAAATTAAAAACACATATATTAAATTATATGTGGTTTCAAAACTATATTAAAATTAATTAATGTTTAATTACTAATTAAAATTTTTAATATAAACATTGAATTACATTTTTATATAATATTTTAAATTACAATTTTAGTATGCCACGTCGCATTGGGAGATGCGGTACCACGAGAAACCACTCAACATCTGAGGAAAGTGTGAATGGTCCACAACAGTAGAGAGAGTCGGATACAGTATTTTCGGATTTTATGAACCCGGATTTATTTCCGAACACTACATTGGCACAATTTATGTCGTATCCTTTATCAACAGATGCCACTGCCGGACGAGCCAATGATGCATCACGAGCGTTCGATGCATGAGGAACCAACAGTGGAAGAGCTTTTAGCGATGGATGAGGAAAGACGTAAACTTTGTCGTATTGATCCGGATTCTTCATTCGGTGCACTTTGGTATAAACTTAATTTAAATTTAATTTTGTAACTAATTAATTAACCAAGTCTTAATTTAATTTTAATTTTGTTTTAATAGGTTTGGCATTAAACAACTTAATCGTCATATAACAAAGACGATAAAAGCTAATTATGATCGTCCATATTATAACTGGACGCGAACCGGTCCCGAAATAAAGAAACGGTGGTGGAAAGCTTACGTGGTTCGTTTTTGTTAATATTTCTTTCACTCTAAATTTTAAATTTAAAATAATATTTCAATAAATAATTATTTCATTATTTTCAACAAAATTTTATTGAGATCCTGCAATAACTGGACTAATAAAGTCCAAATTTGAACATGCTGCGGGAGTACGACTTAAATCTCTTGTAAGCGACGTAAAAAAAAAAACCCGGGAGAAAAGTGGCAAACCTCTTTGGATGCCAGATAATGTTTGGGAATAGATGTGTGCCTATTAGGATGATTCTATTGTTAAGAAGAGAAGCCGGCGTGCTAGTCGATCCCGTCGTTCCGATAAAGCGGGATATGGGATAAGTGTGCATATTGTTGGTTCCCACTCTTTCGCGGAGGTTTATGAATATTTGGTAAGATTTAAAACTTTTAAAAGTTTTAATATGAGTGACATTTGCTTAATAGGTAAAACATAAATTATAAATTTGTGAAAGAGAAGGGATGTGATTCAATGTTTATAAATTATAATTCCACGTACGGCGTGGAATTGTTGGAACGTACACACAAGAAGAAATCTGACGGTTCGTGGGTAGATACCAGGGCGAAATAAATTTACGACGATGTTCTGAACATGGCATCGGAACGATTGTCCCAAATCCCTCCAAGAGAAGATGGGACACAACTTACTCTAACTCAAAAAGAATACAACTAGATGTATTCCGAGGTAAATTTATTGTAATTTTACAATAAATTTTTTATTGATAATTTAAATTTAAATTAAATTTCAATATTTTTGTAGCACGTAACACCGTACAAAGGTCGTTTATTTGGTCTTGCAGGAATGACATCAAAACATGCGAGTTCCTCCAAAGGCAAAGAAAAAGTTCGAGGAATTTCGAAACACAATCTCTAAGATGCAAGAAAAATTAGAACAACAAAATTCACATTTAGAATAACAAATTTCAGAGTTTAACGCTCTGCAAAGGGAAGTTCAAAGATCAAGAAGGGAACGTGAGCAATGGCTTAGGATGATGAAAGAACATATGTCCAACATCAATTGGGATACGACCGAAAACAATGATGATGGCGACGATAATTCTCAATTACCACCAACTAGCTTGTAAATAAATAATTTTAATAATGTATAAATACTAATTAATTAATTTCAATTTCAATTTTAAATTTAATTTTAAAATATTATTTTTTTATTTTTAAAAAAATTTCCGGACGGTCGCGTCCCATCCTCAAAATTTCCGGACGGGAATAATGCCGTCCGGAAATATTAAGCACGAGACATGACCCGTCCTTAATATTTCTGGACGACAATGTTCCAGTCCGGAATTTTTAAATGCGTCCTTACCCGGGGTCAGGTTTCGCGTCGATTCCGGACTACGGACGGTTTGTGCACTAAATTTTCCGTATGTATTTGCGGACGGATTGTGTTTTAGCGACGCTCCTTTGAGGACGGATGCAGACCGTCCCTAATCCATCCCTAAACAGGTTTAGGGATGGATTAGGGACGGATTCGACAGTCTGGAATTATTAAATTTCTTGTAGTGTTGGTATTTTGACAGTGTATATTCTAGGCACATGAGAGGTTCAAGAGAACTTCTATCAAATTCTTTTGAAATTAAAAATGTTGGAAACGTTATTGATGCATTATCAAAGTTAAAAAAATAACTTAAACTACTCGTAAGTGCACAGCATGTGTGTAGCACTTCAGGTGTCGATCCCACAGGGACTACGCAACACAACCTAAACTCTAACTGTGAATCAAACTTGCTAACGAACGAAATATGGTTTAAAGAATGAAATAATAAAAATAAATAAACAAACTAGTATTTAACAATGAGACAAACGTTCCAGGAAACCAGTTTCACCACAAGACTACCGAAACTACCAATCAACCTATCTATCATGCAATCCCAGTCAAGTTATCTAAGACAGACCATCCTAATATGATATCTACCCTCTCTCGAGGCATAGACACGTGATCTAGTCAAGTTATCCCCTACTTTCATGGATGACACCTTGAACTAAACCCATAAGATATGTGATTCATCCGTTTTACCCTCAACCGCTGCTACCCTACTTTCGTGGCCTAACCTCGGTTGTTCTAAACCTGATCTTCTAGGACTAGAATTCTCCTTTCGGTTCTTCTCCTAATCCCTAACACATGCATCTACGCGACCGTCGCAAACACAAGTAAATTAAGCACTCAGATAAAGAATAGATAAACGAAAAGGGGAAGATGCATTCAAAGATGAATCAAAAGTGGGTTGGGGATAGCCATGGGCTAATCCCTTCTCCTAGAACAAACAAACTACTCGCTCATGCGTCCGTAAACAATCATAAACGAAATAGAAGGTCTAAGGAACATGAAAACCAAACGAAACCGAAGTGTGGGGTTGATCTCCAATGCTCCTTGTATGTCTCCTTCGCAACAACCTTCTTCTCCTCTCTACTCTCCCTTTTCGATCAAGCACTCAATACTGAGTGAATCAGCTCGACCTCTCACTCCTCTCCTCTTCTTTCCTTCCTCTTTTCTTTCCTTTTCTCCCTCTCTTTCCTTCTGGACGTTCAGTTCTTCCTTCTCTTGAAGCAGCCACCGATTGTTGTCCTTTTATGAGTTTCCATTCTTGAATAAGGTTGGTCACGTTTCCATTACTTCATTACAGTGAAATATCACTTATTCCTTTTCTCTAAAGTCGTTTTCCTTATTGTATAAGTCCCCAACAAACTCCCATTTATTTTAAGTCAAATTAACTTATTTGGAGTTTCAGGTGACGGACGCGACCCGCGCAGGCAGGGTAAGTGACCCGCTCGGGTACGACGCGGAAGGTTGTGCGGGATCGCGATGAGAAAAGAGGCTGCCAGCTCGGGCTCAAGGGTTGCCCGCTCGGGCTCAAGTGCTGCCCGCTCGGGCTCAAGTTCTGCCCGCTCGGGCTGAGGCCCCGGACGTGGTATTTCTCGCCCGACTCGTGCTCAGTTCGCTGGACAAAATCACCGTAACAAATGCCCGCTCGGGCTAGGGAGTTACCCGCGCGGGTAGTGGCTATTCCTTTTCGATTCTCGCGTTTGTCCCTGCCCGCTCGGGCTCAAGTGCTGCCCGCTCGGGCTCAAGTTCTGCCCGCTCGGGCTGAGGCCCCGGACGTGGTATTTCTCGCCCGACTCGTGCTCAGTTCGCTGGACAAAATCACCGTAACAAATGCCCGCTCGGGCTAGGGAGTTACCCGCGCGGGTAGTGGCTATTCCTTTTCGATTCTCGTCCCGTTTGTCCCGTGATGATCCTCGATGTTGGTACTTTGTCTCGTGCACATCCTTTAGTTCCGAAATGAACCGAATACGCATAAAAACCTGTAAGAATATGAAAACACGAAAACAAGTTAAACGGATACGGAATCATACGTAAAGCATCGCATATATAACATCAACATCTCTAAAATCGTGCAAGAAATACGTATGAAAACGAGATGATCAGTTATCTTTGGAGATGGAAACAAAGGCAAAATGAAAGAAGAT
>CM071863.1:15867669-15891640 GCA_036759665.1 Gynandropsis gynandra
TCTTCCGATGAATATGCAATATGTTGCTGGACTGACTGCGAATTTAATTAGTATTAGTCCATTGTGTGATGATAATCACCATGTCTAGTTTAATGAAAAAGAATGTCTAGTAATGAATTCAGATGGTATATGTGTTTTTACAATTACAAGATCTTCAAACAATTGCTACATTTGGAGTGAAGATAAAGTATGTTTCAAAGCAATGGAAAATAATTTCTCTTTGTGGCATCAGAGATTGGGACATATCAATTATCGATCACTAGTAAAGTTATCCAGCTCAAACATTGTTAGAGGTATACCTAAACTGAACCTTGATTAATCTGAAACTTGTAAACCATGTCAATTGGGAAAACAAGTTAAGGTTCATCACAAGAAAATGCTTGATGATAAGACTGGAAAGATACTAGAACTTGTGGACATGGACTTGATGGAACCAATTAGGACAAAGAGTTTTGGTGGAAAAATATACATTTTTGTTGTTGTTCATGACGATTTTTCAAGGTACATATATAGGTCAAATTTTTTAGAGAAAAATATGATACTTTTGAATTGTTCCATTACTTGTTTTTGCAATTGAAAAATATAAAAGGAAGTATAGAACGAATTCGTATTGATCATGGAAGAGAGTTTGAAAATGATGTTTCTCATAAGTTATGTATGAAACATGATATTGTACATGAGTTTTCTGCTCCAAAAAAATCACAACAAAATGGTGTAGTTGAAAGAAAGAATATGACTCTTCAAGAGAGGGATCATGCCATGCTTCATGGAAAGTCTAATTCAATTTGGTTCTAGGCAGAAGTGATAAACACAGCTTGTTAATCATAAATCAAGTCTATATTCGACCAGGTATGTCAAAAACACTATACGACTCTTTTTTTCAGTTTAAGTTCACACTTCTCTCTTGAATATTTTTTGTTCAATATGCTGATGGAGATGATGATTTTCGTTCATGGTATTAGACGTTTTTATATAGACCTTTTGATGTATTTGTTGCAAGATATTCTCTATATTTCTTGATTCTATGATATTCTTCATGAGACTCTTCAATTTATTAATTTCTTACTCGTTCAACTTTACCCTATTCAACATAAAATTCATTAAAAAGACATAAGATCAAAATATCCCATTAACCTATGCCATTTCTTTTTTGTAAGAAAATATATGCCATGAGAAAATGCTTAACATTTAGGCTAAGACTTAACCTTTGTTTTGTAATTATTGGACTAATTTCAATATTTGCAAGTATCATTTTCCATTATTATAAATATTGAAGTTATTTCTATTCTTTTCTCATTAAATGGGTCAATAAAATATATAAAAGTCTTGAATTATCTTTTCAACGTGTAACCAATAGAAAAAAGCCAAAAATATTGAGAGAGAGAGAGAGAATCAACAAGGAAATGAAAAGGACATTGGTAAGAGAGTCAGCCACCTGAAAAAATGTCAACCAAAACATTAATTCATTAATCTTCTCTCTGCATAACCCTACAAGAATAGTTAGTGCTCTTTAAACACTCTTGAGCTCATAATATAAGTAGCTGCTTCGATCCAACGAATATTTTGCCATCATTTCATATGTCTGTTACTCTCAAGAGATCGGAGAGAGAGAAAAGGAAGAATATTTTGGTCATCTCGATAACACAACCTTTGTGTATATACATATATATACACATAAACATTGGTTGAACTTTCAAAGAAAATCGTGGAAGCCATGGGAGATGAATTCGGCAACTCGGGTAATGGAAACTGGTGGAAGGCTTCGACTTCGTCATCGTCTTCGTCTTGTTCATCTTCGGGGATTGGATGTGGTACGTTAGGGAGCTTTGGTTGGACCCCGGAGACGACGGAGACTGTTGAGATTAATAAAGAGAGATCGAGCTCTATCGAATCAGGCGGTTCGGTTGTTTTCCATGATCATAAGCTTCATCATGATCCATCATCTGATCATCATAATCACCATCATCATCATCAACAACAACATCTTCAAATGATAGGTTTAGGCCTTTCTTCGCAACCCGTTGATCAATGGAACCAATCTCTCCTGTGAGTAATTTCATGATATTGCCACCAATTGTAATTTTACAAATACCCTTTTGAAAACAACCGAATTTTCTTTCGATTTTTTAAGAAAAGAACGATGCTTTCCCGAGAGAAACTCGTGATTTTGGTTCTAATAATGTTTTTTTATCTTCTGTTTTTTTTTGGTTATGTGGGAGGCAGACGAAGCGATAATAAAGCGGAGACAAGCTTCGGAGTGATGCTCCAAGAGAACATAAACGCAAACGCAGACGTCAGCATCAACGCATCGTCGTCCTACCAACAAGAATCAGGTTCTTCACAAGCATCCTTGTGGCGAGATTCTTCCGAAAACGTGGAATTCAAACCGCAGATGAGCAATCGCAGTGGCGGCGGTTTCTTCTTGGATCACTCGCAGTTTAGCCCTCACGCGAATTCGAGCTATAGCACCGTCACATGCCAAAGTTTCGCGACAGATAACTCGTCGAGCACTTTGTACTCGAGCCCAAATCCTTCAAATATGTTTCAAGGAACGTTTTTGGGATCGGATCAACCGCGAAACCAGTCGCCTTTGAACTATTCGCAGTACGGAAACTTTGGTCTGAGTCCGAATAACGATCAAATGGCGGCTGCGGCCGCTACTTCGACGTGGTTCTTGAGAGCTTCGCCGCCGAAACCACATAGTCCTCTGCGTTTCTCTAATAACGCAACGTTTTGGAACCCGTCGGCTGCTGCGGTGCAGGACGTATCACCGAACTTCTTCCCAGGGTTACAGACGCCGCAGATTCAAACGCCGAGTTTCGACGATAAACCAAAGGTATTTTGAACAAGTTTTCATGGTTTTATATATTTTCGTCCAATGCATTTTTTTCTATTGTAATCGTTGTGGATAAAGCCAATCCCTATGTAAGCATATGTATAAATAACATATTAAATTATCGTTTTCTTGTAGCAGAGTGTACCGGAGATTCGTGATCCGAGCAGTGTCACGGCGGTGAAGAGAGGCGGCGGCGATCAACCGGCGGCCAAAAGGTCTAAGAACGAAGCAGCGTCTCCTTCACCAACTTTCAAGGTATATTGGTTTGTCTTTTTAGAACTTTTATATAGAACATATAAACAAAATATTTTAGGAATTTCTCAAATTTGATTAAGATTAAAATTAAAAGAGCGATTGTCAAATTCTTCATGACAAACCAAACTAATCGAATTATTATTCACTAATCAAATTAAATGATATATAAACAATATGTTGATGAAATCGGCAATTGAAGATCACAAAGTCTCTCAGCCACTTCAATTTCGAATTCTTATAAAAAAATCGTTATATTGATAAATGTAACAATTGTATAATATACATATATATATATAATAATCATTTTGGTGTTTACTTTCATACATCACAATTTGAATGCTAACGATAAAACTAATAATCTCAATTCCTAAGTAGAACCTAATTACTTTTCCCACCTTTATATATTTCCCCACATCCTTTCCTTCGAGTTCTCATAGATGAAAACTTTGTAGGGTTTTTTTCTGCGATCTTTTCGTTTATTTTTTTTCCATATATATGTATATATATAATTTGTTTTCCTGAATTAGGTGAGGAAAGAGAAGATGGGAGACAGAATCGCTGCTCTCCAACAACTGGTCTCACCTTTCGGAAAGGTTCTCTCTCTCTCTATCTCTTCTCTCCATATTTTGCTTTTGCTTTTAGAAAGATGATGAGTGTGTATTAGTATATTTGTAGCATTGTCATTATTACCTATAATATTTTCTTTAAAGTTTTAAATGTATATAAATAAATATATACATACATATATATATATATTTGTATGTGTATGTATGTAATAATACAGTTATATAGATGTGACTGTAGATATCATGGGAATAGATTTAGTTTACTGAATTCATGTGGTTTTGTGTCAGACTGATGCAGCCTCAGTGCTATCTGAAGCCATTGAATACATTAAGTTCTTACACCAACAAGTTACAGTAAGTCTCTCATTAATATTCTTGGTTCTTGTCATATGGTTTTACCATACATCAATTTTATAAATATTCCTAAATTAACCTTATAATTCATTTGTGTATTTGTATATATAATGGTCAGGCTCTGAGCAGCCCATATATGAAAAGTGGAGCTTCATTACACCATCAACAGGTTCTCTCTCTCTCTTTATATATTTATATATATATATATACTTACAATTATTTTATTACTGTTATATAATCACTATTCTTATTTTTATTACAATTAACCATATCCTTACATATTATAATATATACTTGTATAATGATTGCTTCTTTCCCGGTGTTGCTTCACTTTCAAGATTAGACAACATTATTCCACATAAACAAACGAAATCAAATAATTTCTTTTCTAATCCAACGTATTTCTACCAAATAGAAAGACAATTATATATGAATATCGGTTGTTTCGTTTAGGGTAAAGCAGTTCAGGGTTTACGAGTTGCACAATTACATCACATAGAAGTTTATTTCAATGATTATAATAATTTTCGAATCATTCATTTATATATATATATACATATATAATTTTTTGGCGTTGAACAGAAATGCGATCAATCGAAAGAGAATGAAGAAATAGAAGAAGATCTTAGAAGTAGAGGGCTATGTTTAGTGCCAGTGTCGAGCACATTTCCTATGACTCATGATTCAACGGTCGATTTCTGGACTCCTACGTTTGGTGGATCTTTTCGTTAGAGGAAGAAACTGAAGAGGAAGGTTATATGTACACATGCATGTTGCCAATAACATATTGTTTAAATGTAGGTGAATATGTTAGCCCAAAAAAAATAATTAAAGAAAATATAAATGGAGTATCATAGAGAATATTATATATATATATATTTATTCAATATTGACACATGACCATTGTTTTAATGTAGTTATTATAGACAGGATTATTATGCAATAAAGGTTTTAGATGGTAATTAAACAAGTATTTTTATAGGTTCCGAAACTATTGCAATGGTGATGATTTTTACGCATAATCATTTTAATTATGAATATACGTAATTATAATTTATGATATGCAACTTGAGTGGGAAATAGATGAATATTAATTATGCAGAAAAGGGGCTTTTGTTTTTTTTTATTTAACTTTTTTTCAGCTATTTTAAAAGGGGAATAATTAGATTCCGAGAACAGGAGAGGGGATGTGTGGATATGCATATTTTTAAATGAAAATAATATAAGCTTTTGATTTGTTTATATATTTGGAATAATGTTAGTGGAAGTCAGAAAATGGGCCACAAGGTTCTTTCTCTTTCATGCTTACAAAAGTTCCTCCTCACATTTTTCATTTCCCAGCTTTTCAAAATGCAAGATTGAATATCTGCCATCAATCAAATTACATAAGCAATCCCACATCCATGGAGGTATTTATTTGGTTAAATGTTGAAGAATTTTGTTTTCAAGAATTCAAAATATATGAACAACAAAGATCCAATCACTTTTTCAATATAGTGTAAATCGGTCCATTCAAAATATTTTTCAAAATTTTAAAAATACTTTTAACAAAATATAAATATTTTAATAATTAAATTTAATAATTTGGAATAAAATAAATAATTAAAAAAACTATAATATACAAATTAGACTGTAGATGGCAATGTATTTGTGTTAGTTGCGAGCCATTTTTGTCATCCTCATCATTTTCTTTCCGATCAATAGATGATATATTCTATTTAATAGACACATGAGTTTAATGACAATCGTTTTATTCACCCTTCATTTAATTCAATCGCCTTTTTAGTTGAAACACATCGCCTTTTGTTTCGTTAAATTGTTTTTGCAATATATTTTGAAAACTTATAGAAGATAACTATTGAACCGATAATCAAAGAGATTAGAAATATTAAACAGTATTCGTTTATTTACTTGTCAATCTTTAAATACACTTGTCAGTTTATACAATGTACTAAAGATCTCCACGGATAACTCTTCCTGAGTTAGACGTAAATACAACCTCAACTGTTTCTCCACTCATTACAGTATCCAACTAAGTACACTTAAAACCTTAGAGCTCTCTCTTCCTCTGTTTCGTGTACTCCAGTGATATTTCCCAGAATAGTTAATCTTCTTTTTGTTTTCCAAGTCAACTTATCTGTTTTCCGGTCGGCTCAGCAACCACTCCCGGTTCTTCAGCCGCGCCGTCATGCTGATCTTTCTTCAGCATTGAATCCGCGCGATTCAACTTGACTCCTCTTTCTTCTCCTTAAACTTCTTGTTGACTTCCTCCAGTCCTCCTCGATTTGAATTCATGCTCCTTGAGTATCTCAACTTCCTGAAATAACAATTTTAAACTGCAATCCTATTTTTATTGCATTCACATATCTGTTATTTATCTTTACGCATCAAAATTGTCACATAGTAGTCTAAGTTCGGATATATAGCATCAAAACTGGATATACAACCTTTCCATTCATATATCTTTGTTTTCTTTTTATTTTTCGATCAAATTACTTCGATAACAAAAATTTTCAATGTGAAACATACATGTCACTTAAATTTAGATTTAAATAAGTTTTTGATATTCAAAAACTAATAAAATATTTGTTGAAATATATTTGAATAACTATTTAATATTTATCGATTAAAGGAATAATAAAATATTTAAATATAATATATTGTTACTACAAATGATTTTCACTAGGCGTTCGTATTCCATCTCGATTAAGTTATTGACCGTTGGTTTTTGGTGAAATTGCAATGATGATGGTCATAAGATTGCAACTTTTATATATATGTTCTTTTTCCTAAATAAGTTGCCATCCAAATCTGGGACGAGTGTAAGTTCAAGAAATAAATCGAAAGAAAAGAAATTAATTGAGGAGTAAATTCGTGGTAAAGTAACTATTACATGGTTTCATAAAATAGAGAGATATATATATACATAACCTGTAAAAGTGTTGCTGAGTGCTCGGGACATTCCTGGTTTATGGGCCTTGGCCTATATAACTATTGGGCTAAAATAGTTTTCATTTAAACATTGGACATTAAGTTCCGTATTTTTAGGATTACTAAATTAGTATATTCTATTTTAATAAATGAGTTTTTATATAGTTGGATAACTTTTAAAAAATTTACCACGTATTTTTGAATTTTTTATTTTCCTTGTAGAAAGTTTTAAATTTATACAATTAAAATAAAATATAAATCTTTATATTAAAAAATTAGATTTATTGAATTTTCGTGTAATCACATTAATAAATAATGTGGCATTTTAGACAACAAATTTAACATAATAATAATATAAAAAATAAAAAAAAATTTATTAACTTTACAAGTTTATTATTGACCAAAAATTTATAGATTCAAATGTAGATTTTTTTCTCTTTTATATAAATATTTATTTATTATTTTTTTAATTTCTAGAATTGTAATGTATTTATTTTTCAAATCATTAAAACGAAGATGAATAATTTTTGGGATATAAAACATTTTTTTTAAATATTATATTTATTTATAACAATGTATTTCATAATCATTTTATTTAATTATTAATTTTAAAAATTCAAATAAATTAATTTTTAATAAAAATAGAAAATTAAATCGTTCATGTGTCGTTGAGAAGATTATAATTTATATGTTTATATATAAATTGAATTGAATAAAATTTAAAAATTAAATATATGTATTCTTCAAATTATAAAACTTAGGAAAATGTATATATAAATATAGATTTTTTTCTTTTTTTACATAAGGATTTAGTTAATTCTATTTTTGTTTCTAAATTTCGAATGTTAAAATATATTAATTCTTCAATTCAATAAAATAAAGAAAGATATAAGTTTACTTATTTCTATTTCAGAAACATTGCTAATTAATAATTTAGATTAAATATGTCATTTTAGAAGGCTAATTATATATATATATATAATATTATATACATATTCAACTTCCTATTTTTTATGAATTTTCATTAACGGTATATTTTTTTTGTGTGGATATTTCTTAAAACGTGTAAATAAAAAATATTACATTTCTTTTTATGGCAAAAGTCATAGAGGGAGAGATAGTTGTTCACTATTTTTGGGCAAAACAAAATAAGTTATCATTTATTTCTATGACCAAATAAATAGATTAAAAAAATCTCAAATGAAAAAATCATTTTGATTCCATGAAATTATATAATTTATTTACTAATAACTACATCATATTTATAATAATAATTACATCCCTTTCTTTTCTTATTATTACACCATAATTATATTATAATTATATTAATAACTCGCTATAATATTGTAACCCTTAGTATAAATATCACCTCTTACTATACATTTCTACCTCAATCTTTGCAACAACAAAGTATCTAAAAAAAATTATATTTTCGTTTTCCAATGAATACATCTAAACTACAAATTAACCGTTCTATTACCATTCACATTGGTTTCAATGATATGCTGATTGACCGAAGTAAACAAATAATTATAGCAAAATTATTCCGTTTTTAGGAGGCTCGAAATATTAAAAAATACGGTCAATTTATTGGTTTATATATGCTTCTTATCGATGAAAACATGTGTACTTTACATATGTTTATTGTCTTGTAGTTCATTTTTTAATATGATAATATAAAACCAAAGTTAAACATGGTTATATTACGATCGTATGAATTGTATTAATAATATCTATATTAGTATTAAATATGAAAATTTAGCAAATATCTTATTCATTCAAAATATAAAAATATGTAAACATAAAGAATATGTAATGATCTGTCTTTATATTCGACACTACTTCAAAAGAATTACAATTGATAATTTGACTTCATAAAACGTTTGTATTATAACACAATACAAAGTGGCTCCAAGAGCTTACGGAAAGCACTGATGCTGGAAACTTAAACAAGCACAGAACATAAGGTATAATAAAATTTTAGATTTGTTTAAATAATTAATCATATTATTCTTATTTATAGAATTATGAATGCACATTTCATAATTTCTATTTATATTAAAGCTTAGTTGTTGTATAGAGTGCACATCAAACTTCATAACTAATGTATTTAAAATAAATTACAACGAAAAATACCTCAACAAACAATTGAACCTTATCATCCCGCCAAAGAGATCAACCTAATAATATTTTACATTATTATATGTATCATGATCTCCAAAAGTAGGTTTTTTTCCTAAAATCCTCATAAACCTAAATGGAATAAATAGGTTTACGACAACAAAATAACAATAACGAAGAAGTTATCATATATTGCCAGTTTTGTGATGCATTAGTCTAGCGTAGTGAAAGTGTTGGGATAGATAGAAATATTGGGAATTATCTTTTCAACATTTTACTAGTGACATGAGGGGATCAACCAGAAACTGTTCTTGCAACAATAAGTCGTTCACATCTATGACCACTATGTTTCGTCTATAATTTGACGCATAACATGCGGCTAAGACAAATGAGCAAAAGTTTGCCAGATGGCTATTAGACGTTGGAAATGGTCGATCACTTACATGGAATAAGATGTCGAATGATTGCACAGAGGGAGATAAGATTCTCTTCAACAAAAACTTATTGTTTAAACTGACACACGATCCATTGCAAACGATTGCTGATTCAATATATCCTATGTTTCTTGATATGTTCATGATGCATGAATACCTCACAGAACGTGCTATCCTAACTCCAAGAAATGAAGATGTAGACGAAGCAAATGACTTTCTCTTAGCAAAGCTTCGTGAAACGATGATAGAGTATTTCAATTCAGGCACAATTGGGATTGAAAATGCTCCCTCCATTGATTGACAATCGTTTTACCATGTGGAATACTTTAACTCTCTTGAGTTTCCAGGTTTGCCAAAGAAACGAATATGCTTAAAGTTCGATGCACCAACAATGATGTTACGAAATCTAAATAAAAAAGAAGGTTTATGTAATGAAACATGTTTGGTTGTGACCCAATTAACGAAAAGAGTAGGCATAAGTTATCATATGGACACATATCGAGACCAAGATTTTTATTTCTAGGATAGTTTTATCACCCACCGAGTCTAAACTACGCTTGTCATTGAGAAGGAGACAATTCCTAATTAGATTATGCTATGCAATGACTATCAATAAAAGTTAAGGCTAAAGTTTGAAACAAATCTTCTGGTGAGTATGCGAAACATTCTACATTCATATTTCAAAGTAAAGGACCTTGGATAATGTAAATATTTTTTAGGTTTGGAGATTGCTCGATCACAAAAAGGTATTTCCATTAGTTAACACAAGTATAGTTTAGATTGCTAGAAAATTTTGGATTATTAGATTTTAAATCCATCTTAATCCATATGGAAGTAAATAATAAACTATCATCTTTTGAAGGCTGTTCACTGCCAAACCCAAAATACTATAGACAATTAATAGAAAAATTTATATATTTAACTATAACTCGTTTAAATATATCTTTTGCTCTAAACAAACTTTCTCATACATGTCATCTCCTATTCACTTGCATTTAGCTGCTGCTCAATGTGTAGTTCGATATCTTGAAAATAATCCAAGATAAGGCTTGTTTTATCCTTCTATATCTAAATCAAAATTAAAGACTTGTATAAATGCAAATTGAGCATCATGCTTAGATCCTCCTAGGTAAGTCACCAGATATTGTGTTTTCCTTGGTGACGATTTCATTTCGTGAAAATCAAAGAAGCAAATAACAATCTCGTGAAGTAGTGTAGAAACAGAATATCACTCAGTGGCAAACATAACTGGTAAACTGTTTGGATTTCTTCAGTACTTGATGAATTATCTTTTCCTTTATCAAAACCCATTTGCTATTTTGTGATAATACAACAACATTATACAACTACAAACAATTCAGTATATCATGAACGAATAAAACATATAGATCTTGACTGTCATCTTGTTTGAGAAAAAACTGCAATCTGGATCCCATAAATCATTATCGTCACAATAATTTTATGCTCTAACCTTCAAAATCGGAGAATTTCACATTTTCTCTCAACTCCATCTTGAGAGGAATATTAAAATTGTATATAAGATTTTGTTTTATTTATTTTTTAAGGGTATATCCTGATTTTTTTGTTTCTTGGTTAAGATTGGTTAATTTTGGTTTAAATTGGTTAGAATGGTTTAGTGTATTTATATGTAATATGGACATTGTATCTTTAATTTTTCAGATCAATAAAATCATTTTTCCTTTCTCTCTCCTAAAATATATAGATCAAAATATAATCTGTATGTTAAATGAATTCAGCAAATGTAGACTATATTTACATAACAAAAACAAAAATTTTTATTTACATTTACAAAGATTTGAAAATTTTATACTTTTATAATTACAAGATAGAATATGATAACATATCCACAAAAATAAATACAATAAAAGATGTATTATAAAATTAATCCCATCTTAAAATCTAAATATGCATTACTATATTATATACATATAATAAATTATTGAATAGTTTATCACCTGAAAGTCTTTCATCGAAATGGACACATTCGAGTGAAACCATAAGGAAAAGGCCGAAAAGCGGAGAGAGAAGCGGAAACCAAAGGAAGAGAATAAAGGGAGAAAGCCGAAGAACGACGTTACATACTTACCTCGAAATACTCCTAGGAGTCTTGCATTCTCTCTCTCTCTCTCTCTCTCTCTCTCTCTCTGAGGGGAACTTCGCCGCCGTGTTCTCGCTGTCCATGGAGCTCCTCCGATCCAATTTGTCTCGGGTTCGGATCCCTGAACCCACTAATCGCATCTACAAGCATGAGTGTTGCGTCTCCTTCGACACTCCGGTAAACTCTCTCTCTCGCTTATGGAATACGCCGATTGTTTTCTCGGTTGAATGGCCGGATAGTTTTCGAAGCGTAAGGAAAGTTTTAAATGGTTGGTTCTGAGTTGCTTCACTTTAGGCCGTAGGATTCACTTGTAAATTTTCGTAGTTTCTGCATTTTTTGTGTTGGATTTCGATTTTGACTGTTAGGTTTAATGGAAATGTCATAATCTGATACGTTGATGATGCTGTGATGATTTTCAGAGATCTGAAGGAGGGTTGTTTATCGACATGAACAGCTTTCTTGCTTTTGGGAAGGATTGCGTTACTTGGAACTATGAGAAGACTGGTAATCCAGTGTATTTGCAGATAAAACAGACTCCAAAGTCGGTCTCCGAGGACAGGCCTTTAAAGAAACCAACTCTACTCGCAATAGGTATATGATGAATATAAAACTGAACGTATTTAGATGTCACAGTAAGGGGCCTGAATAGATAGACCTCATCGGAGATTTCGGAATTTTATGTTGAACATCTGTTAACCTATGTGCTTATGTTTTGACATCTTTTAATCTATGCGCTTATGTTTTGCAGGACTTGAAGGTGGGTTTGACAGCGGTGAGCCTGAGTATGAGGAATCTTACAGCATAGTCATACTTCCTGAGTTTGTATCACTTCCGTTTCCATCTGTTGAACTACCGGAGAAGGTACTTTTCGTGTATTGTAATTTTACAAGAAAAAGGGGACTTGCCATCTCCTGTGATTTTACAAACCTGTTTTGAGTATGAATTGGTTTTACGGGAACCTATTGCATGTCTTCAGCTGGTTTTATTTTGTATTGCAGGTGAGATTGGCAGTCGATATTGTATTGCGCGCTGAAGGTGCTGAGCGGAAAGAACAAGTTGCAGCTTGGACAGCTGACAAAAAGCAAGTTAGCGAATATGCTTTGAAACTGCAGCAAATAAAAAATGGTGTTGTCATTCCTCCCTCAGGATGGAAATGTGCTAAATGTGACAAGCGGGAAAATCTCTGGCTTAATCTTACCGATGGGATGATTCTTTGCGGAAGAAAAAACTGGGATGGAAGTGGTGGAAACAACCATGCTATTGAGTACTACAAGGAGACAGCGTACCCACTTGCTGTGAAGCTTGGAACAATCACAGCTGACTTAGAAGCAGCAGGTAACACTGTCTTTTTTTCTAAATGCTTCTTTTGGATTGTTTGTTCGGAATGCATTTAATTTATCTTCAATTTTGTAGAAGTTTGAGAATTCTTAGATGTAATTTCCTGATTTCATTTTGTGGATACCAAAAGTTAACTGTCTGCATCGTTATGCTATGCAAGTTGAGGGGGAACAGTAGGACTTAGTCGAATTTTGTGATATGTATGATATGGTATGCAAAATAGTTGGCTATCCTTTTCGAACTATTTTTCATGTAGATGCATGATAAAGATTTTTGAATGGTTCCTGTCAGGAATTGTGTGTTGATTGCAGCTTTTAGCATGTGTCGGTGAGAGGAACTCTAAAACTTTGATTGTTTAGATTTGATAATTGGTTAGCTATTGTTTTCTAATTAACTCTCGTAGATCCATGCTAAGGATATCTGAATGGTTGTTCACATTGTCGAAAATTGTATGTGGTAAGAGAAAAGAATTTAAGACTTGGATGGTTTAGAATTGCTAATTGGTGCCTTTAAAAGGCAAGATCAGTGCTGAAACCTTTACAAGGTGACTCTAGTCTGTTGTGTATGCTTTCACTGGAACTTTCAAAGCTGTGACGTTGTAAATTCCTGACCAAACACCATATAAAAAATGCAAATTCTGAATCATTTGGACAACTTTTTGATACTCAACTGTAGGGTATTTGTTATGCTAGTAAATCTCTCTTCATGCTGGAAAGACAGGCATCCTGCATCCTGCATCCTGGTGTTCATAAGTGCTCAAGTGTAGATGATCATGTTCTTAGTAGTGGAGATTCTGATTTAATCAGCACTTACAATGGATTCTTTTGGCAGCTCAGATGTTTTTTCCTATCCGGAAGATGAAAGCGTGTTGGACCCGCTTCTAGCTCAGCATCTGGCCTTTTTCGGGATTGATTTTTCGTCAATGCAGAAGGTAATACTTGATCATCTCCTAGTCAAACTTACGAAGTAGCCTACGTTTTGCAGAGGATCTGTGGATTCAACACATTTTGTTCTGATTTCCAAGCTTAGATGTTTAGTTTGCTCATTTGTTGGTAGTTTGAAAACTCTTTGAATATTTTATTAAATATTGAATGATCAGGATACTGATAGTATCTTGTATATATGTTGTCTATGTATGAGATGCTAGTTTTCATTTTCCTGGTACAAGTGGCTTCATTTCAGTGCTGTTCTGTAGTTTCAATTGATAAGATTAAGCTTTGGACTGGTGAATATATTTCAAGGAGATTTTAGAAGATATTGACCCATAAGCTTATTCAACTCTTTAAATGTTAATATGCTTCATTGCAAAAGTAACAGCATTTGCATTTATGAGCTAGATTTTTGCCACCTTTTTTCCTCCAATCATCTGCCGCATAGATCTCTATTTGTGGGACACCTTATCTGTATAATCTTAACCTGTAAGTATAGGGGTTTATCAGTCTCTTGCTTTCTCTTAGCCTGTCTATATCTTCTGCAAATCTTTTTAATAGATAGTAGACATTCCATTTTGGCATAAAATGTCTTGTTTCAATGGTTGAAGTCTCATTTGATGTTTATATTAATGTACCTAGACTGAAATGACAACGGCAGAGAGAGAACTTGATCAGAACACAAATTTTGATTGGAATCGTATACAAGAGAGTGGAAAGGATTTGGAACCAGTTTTTGGTCCTGGCTATACTGGACTTGTCAATCTTGGCAACAGGTACTCTTTGTCGAGAAAAATGCTTGAGAATTCGTTTCTGATTGAGATACCTTAGGCACTTCCCTTTTTTCAGCTGCTATTTGGCAGCTACAATGCAGGTTGTCTTTTCTACCCGTTGGTTCAGTTCAAGGTCAGTATTACTGACAAATGTGCTAGTAGATGTGCCATCCACTTTTCATCTTTACTTATAGATACTCCAAAAGGGTCATCTGCTCTATTATCGGAATCATCTATAATAATTTGCTTCTGGTTTCATGAAATTGATGCAGATACTTTTCAGATCACAGCTTAAAAAAGGCTTTTGAGATGGCCCCTGCTGATCCAACTGTGGATCTTAATATGCAATTGTGAGTTTTGGTCATAGCAGCCACAATTCTTACAGTGTTTCGTGCTCTAGGATTTAATGATATCATTGGTTTGAGCTATTTATATAAAATTGACGAAAGAGTTTTTCTCACACTATGTTTGAATTTTCCCATTATTTTTCCTTCCCTTTGCTTGGAGGCGACACAGTGCTCAGAAGTTCTGAATGTTCACTGCTGATCCTTTTTTTTGGTGGCAGAACAAAGCTTGGACATGGTTTACTTTCTGGAAAGTATTCTATTCCAGCCCGAGAGGTATGTGCAGTTCAAAAAGAAAAGTTTCATATCTTATGTGATATATATGTGTATATGTATATTTTATTGAAGTTTTCCTTTTTATTTGGGTCTCAAGAGCTCACATTCATTTTTATTTTGCAGAAGGATGCTGCAACAGGAGATGCTGTAAGCTTTCTTATAAAAATTCTAGCATTCTTCACACATGTTTTTTGAACTTGTCCATTAGCTTTTAAGCAAAGCAATCTGAGTGAAAACGAGCTTAAATAGCATATAATTGTTTTGTTGCTAGTCATTGGTTTTCTGTCGGTTCTTCTCATTTTCAATAATTTTATGTTCTCAGAACTATCACTTTTACGTACAACTTGAGCAGAAACTAGACAGACACACTGTGGCTGGATTTGAATTGTGAGCTTTGTTCACAATAAATGTTTCTGTTTTCGTCTTAGTAAAAGTTTCACATATTGTTCTGTTGATTTGTTTTGCATCTTTTCTCTTATTGATATTAAAGTCACTAAAACCCGTCCAGTCAAATATTTTGATATCTTTCATTGTTTGACTATCCTGGGAAATAAACACTGAAGCATATGAATGCCTCTAAAAGTTGAACCACATAGTCATTTTCTTTAAGCGTTAGAGATTCTTGTGCCTGAAATTGAATTCGTATGCTTTTTGAGTATATAGTTTTCCACTTCTTTTCTGGGCAAGAAACTTTTAAAAGTTAATCTGTTGACTTCTGAGTACTTGGCATATTTCTTCTCTTTGGTTAAAAATAGAAACAGGAAGGCGTTCCTCCTCGAATGTTTAAATCAGTTATTGCTGCGAGCCATCCTGAATTTTCTTCAATGAGACAACAGGTTAGATTCACGAGTTTTCTTGTTTCGAACATTTTGTATGTTGTGTTTGGGAGTAATGCGTCCTTCAATTAACTGCTACCTAGATATATTAAACGAGCCAAGCCATTAGTTATATGGTACACATTCTAAAAAATATATTTTAACTAGCACCAATCTGTCTTGTAGGATGCTCTCGAGTTTTTCCTACATTTGCTTGACCAGGTTGAGCGTGTCAACACCGTGACTCCAGAATTAGATCCTTCACGGAGTTTTGTTTTTGGAGTAGAAGAAAGAATCCGTTGCCCATCTGGAAAGGTCGCGTATAATAGGAGGCGTGATTACATTCTCTCTCTGAGTATTCCCCTGCATGAAGCAACAAATAAAGGTATATTGGGTATTTTGCCTCCTTTACTCCTTTTCCTTTATAGACTTGTTTTCTGATAATTTGTTATTTGTGTTGCCTCTTGTTTGTGTATCCAGACGAACTAGAAGCCTTCAAAAATCGGAAGGCGGCAAAAGGATCGGAAGGGAATGATATGTGAGTAGAGAGTTCGAAATTTCATCCATCTAACAGTTTATCTGGATATCTTTTGAGATACTTATTTTCAACAGGTCAAGCGAGGAAGTTGTACGTCCACGAGTACCACTGGAAGCTTGTCTAGCTACGTTCTCATCGCCTGAAGAGATTCATGAATTTTATAGCACCGCTTTGAAGGCCAAAACAACAGCTATCAAGTACAATGCTTCTTCCCTTAGTGAATCCTTGTCTACACCGCTGGAAATATGTGATTAAAAAGCTCTCAAACATTGGTGGATTAATGTCTTTGGGTGAATTTCTTGTTACAAATTTTATGCAGGACCACCGGTTTTACGTCTTTCCCTGATTATTTGGTCTTGCATATGCGGAAGTTTGTTATGGAGGAGGGCTGGGTCCCAAAGAAACTCGGTCTCTTTCCGAAATTTCAGTTAATTCATTGCTTCTTTGTTTGTACTCATGTATAAATACTAATATTGGTATCTCCTGATTCGCTGCACCAGATGTGTATATTGATGTTCCTGACATCATCGATATCAGTCACATGCGAAGCAAAGGGTTTCAACCTGGAGAAGAATTGTTGCCAGACGATGGTATGCTGTTACTTCTCTATTTATTCTCCTAGTACGGTGTTTTGTCTAGTTCTCTTTGAAGCCTAATAACTTTCTCAACTAATAGCATGTATTGACCCTGTGCATTTTCATGATATTATACCTACTTTCTTCTTTGACCTGTCGTGGAATTACCACTTGGGATTTTAGTTGTTACATCTCTGGAATGGTGGTTTGATTGATCTGTTTCGAGCCCTACTTCATTTGAGTTATCTCCTTATTGCAGAACTTGGAGGAATTCCTATGATTCCGCAATGTTGAATTGCCATATATTTTCTAGCTGTAGCATACTGAAAATGTTGGATGATCCTTTGAACCACTTCATTGTGATGCCAATCATTTGTTTTTTTGCCCGCCCCCAATGGAAACCCGTAAGTATATTGTGGTGGCAATTAGAATTCCTTTGATCTTGAGGGAACTCATAAGTTTATACTCCCCAAGGTAGGAGCCATTTTACAGAGATCATTATGGTCAAACTACATATACTTCATAAGTAGGCCATTCACAGAAATGTTGATGGTTGAAGCACCATTATTGATTGACTATTCCAATATACATGTGCTTTATAAATACATGTCTAAACTTCTGGATGATTTTCTTCTTGTTCTTGTCTGTTCTCCTGCTCCGTTTTTGCTTGCATATCATATTGATAGTCTTTAAGTTTCGATTGATGGAGTTACTCATTTCTGCTGCACAGTTTCTGAAGAAGAGATGGAATCAGTGAAGCCTGTGGCGAACGAGGATATAGTTGCACAGCTTGTCTCGATGGGTTTTAACCACAAACATTGCGAGAAAGCTGCCATAAGCACTTCCAATGCAGGGGTAGAGGAGGCGATGAATTGGTTGCTTTCTCATATGGATGATCCAGGTATTTAAAAATGTTTCCAGCTTTAGGCAGTCACGCTGAATTTTTCATGTGGTAACTTTTGAGACCAGTTTCTGAGGTCAATAACGGTTATTTTCCAGATATAGATGCTCCAATCTCCCAAGATATGTCCACCGTGGACGAGTCAAAAGTGTCTACCTTAGTCTCATTTGGTTTCCCGGAAGAGGTTGCTCGAAAGGGACTCAAGGTTTCGGTATATTTTCAACACCCTTTTGGGTTTTGTCAATGATTTCTTTTTCCTTGTGTCTGAAAACTTACTTGCTCCTTAAATGTTATAAGGGAGGTGACATCGCGAGAGCAACAGATTGGATATTCAACAATCCTGATGCATCTGTTTCTGATATGGATGTTACATCAAGCAACACCGCACCTACTCCCAGTGATAGTGCATTACCTGATGGAGGAGGAAGTAATTTTCTTAAACTCTCCCTCGTTATCTTGTTTTGCTGAAAGAAATGCATCCCTTTAAATTCACTCTTTTCTTTCAATGTTTTTTATAGGAACCTGATTTAGCATGTTTAGATGCAACCTTTCATTTAGTACCTTAAATTTCTTCTTGGTGTGGTCTGAATGTTATTCTAAATATGCATACACATTACGAATAACATGACACATATAGCAAGCTTGCACCTTTTCCTTCGTATCTGGTGCATTAGCCAATTGAGTGTTTTACTGTGATGTTACTCCATTATTCTTAGCCACAGAGTTAATCAAGTATTGGAATTTCTAACACAAAGGGTATTGCCATGCTTTGTGACGACGCAGAATACAGGCTTTTCGGGATAATAAGTCACATGGGAACATCGACTCATTGCGGTCACTACGTAGCTCACATACTAAAAGACAGTCGTTGGGTTATTTTCAATGACAACAAAGTCGGTATCTCGAACAATCCTCCTAAAGACATGGGCTATCTCTACTTCTTCGAGAGGCTTCAAGGTTGAAAGGGTTTCAAGGCACAAAGATGAAAGCCGAATTCAATCTGACATAGAAGCAGACAGTTTCAATGAGTGTTTTAAAAGTCATGGTGTAGGGTTTAAGATTCACCTAGACTCCGAATCTCTGAGACTTCGCTTTATTTTTGCACCTTAAAGTCATCAATGTACTTGCTCCTCTAGCTGCCGACCTCATGACCCCCGTTTTTTTTATTTGTTCTGCTCTTCACAAAATTTAAATTCTTAAAATCCATAGTTGAATCTCTCTATTCTATTTTCAATCACAGTGACAAGAAGATCTTGAACAGTGTAAGTTTTTTTTTTATTAAAATGTCATTTCAGGTGACTTTGCGGACTCTTAAGCATGTTGCAGGAACTTTAATCTGCATTGCTGCCTGAAAGAAGTATGGGTGGTTAATCCGGGTTTCAATCCGGATTTTTCGGGTTTCGATCCGGGTTTGATTTGAGTTTTTTGGGTTTTTGGTCTGGATTCTTCGGGTTTTGATTCGGGTTATTCGGTTATAAAACATTGAATCCGAAATAATCCAAATTAAATTTGGTTAATCTGGATTTTTTGGAGTTTTCGGGTCATTCGGATTATTTAGGTTTGGTTATTCGGGTTGTTTGGGGTTTGGATGGATTTTTTGGGTTCTAACCAAAAAAAGAAAAAAGTTAACGTACAAAAGAGTACAAAAAATTACATATCTAACTCATAAAAATGAATTTCGAAAATACCAAAATAAAATGAACTCTAAAAATACCAAAATGAAATGAATTTCGAAAACGTGAAAATGAAAACAAATAAAAAGAACGTCAAAATGAAATAACTCCAAAAATATCAAGTTGTTGTCGCGCAACAAAATGAAATCACAGCTCATTCTCCTCCATTATTTGTGTTCGATAAGCTGAAAAACAAAGATATTATAAGTTCAATGTTATATAAAAAGATAAACGAAATAAGAAGAACATACTTCGAGAAAGTGTATCCATGAAATTACATCTCATTCTCCTTCATTATTTGTGTCCGATAAGCTAAAAAACAAAAATTAAATTATAAGTTCAACGGTATATAAAAAGATAAAACAAAATAATCCATAAACTCATTTTCACATTATTTGTTGAAGACTCTTTGTTGTATCAATACGAAATGTTGACCGCAACCAATTTTACGTCAAAATCAATGCTTCAACCATGTTAGGATCCAATATACTCCAATATTGGTCTAAGATACGTCCTCCGGTACTAAATGTCGACTCGGATGCAACTGTAGAAACGGGATTTGCAAGAACAACTCTAGCCATTTGCACTAAAATTGGAAACTTTAAACTATCCACTTTCCACCACAACAATATATCAAATTCTAGACCCAATCTATTACGAATCGGCACCTCGAGGCTTTCCACCAAATAAATATCCAATTCATTTGAAACCTCCTTAACATTTCCCTTCCCATGGATCATGTTCTTCCTCATCACCCTCATACACATCAACATCATCTTCTACCCTAGAATGACTTTCACTACAACTTCTGCTATCAAAAGCACTTTGCTTTTTGTACCTTACACTATAAAATCCATAAAGCTTACGAATAAATTTCAAGAGTAGTTCTTTCATTTCACGACATTTTCGTTCATCAATGTCATACATCTTCTTAAAACAATGAGTTGCAAAACTCATTTTACTCTGCGAACTAAGTATAGTGGAGACTAGCAAAATCTTGTTATTTGCTCCAAACCTTCCCAATACTTATCAAATTTATCATTCTTCATGCAAGATGTCATACTACTCAACACGAGATCATCACTATTGGCCATCAACCTCAAAGTCATTTCAATCTTGCATATTTCATTAAAACACCCGCTCGATGTCACTTTTGTAAAAGCAGAAAAAAACGATGTTGAATCGTAAAACATTTTCAAGAATCTTACCATTCGACGAGCATTTACCAATCATTACTTGGTGGTGGTCCAACCCTTCTCCTTCCACTTACTGCATCTTCCTCATGAAAATAACCATCGTAGTGTTTGTCCTCATCTGCCATCCTATGAAAAGCTACTCTAAAATTTAATGATGCACTCAACATCAGATAATTTGAATTCTATCTAGTACTACAATCCAAAATCAAACTCCCTCGACCAATTTTTTCTTTCGTTACCCGAATATGAAATTGCCGAAACCTTGAATCAGATGATTGAACATATTTTACTTCATTTCTTATACTAATCACAATATCACCAATATCTCTCAACCTTTCATTGACAATTAAATTCAAATATGAGCACAACAACGAAATGCAGAGATTCACCATCAAGTACCAATGCATCATCTCTCTAAGTTTTCAATTTGTTTCTCAACAATTTAATTGCACGATAATTAGAACTAGCATTGTCAACAGTTATCATAAACACCTTTTTGATATCCCAATAAATCAAGCATTTCTCAAGGTGCTTTGCAATTGTGTCCCCTTTGTAGTTAGATATAGGACTAAAACCAATAATCCTGCGATACAATTGCCAATTATTATCAATAGAATGAGCAGTTACGACCTTGTAACTCACAGATGTGATAGAAGTCCACAAATCAGTTGTAAAAGACACTCTTCCCCATTCATCATACTTTTAAAAATAGCTTTTTCAGATGCATACATTTGAAGCACATCTCTAATGATAGTTTGCCTCGAGGGGATAACAAATTTAGGACACAAGATATTGCAAAGATGTCTATACCTAACATTTTCAACCGCAGAAAGTGGCATCTCATCTATAATAATCATTTTTATAGTTGCTCGCCTACATGCTTCTTGAGTAAAACTACGAGCAACAAACATATGGCTACCATCTTCTTGACTGCCACTATCTGTAAATTGTATGAATACGTCTTGTATTTCTCAAATGAATTTACAAAGTGTATAAATAGATACAAAGAAGTAGAAAACCCTAATAGATGAGAAATTACAGAAATGTCCCTATTGCTTATATGCCCCCTCAAGATGAATCCCCATCGGTGATTCCAATCTTGTTACAAAGCGACACGAACGGTTGACGGGATAGTGGTTTGGTGAGCAAATCCGCAAGTTGATCAGCCGAGCTAACATGAGAGACTCGGAGGAGACCGCCTTGGACTTGTTGCCGAACAAAGTGATAATCCAAGGCAAGATGCTTCATGCGCGAGTGAAAGACGGGATTTGCACTCAGATATGTGGCACCAATATTGTCGCAGTATATGACCGGTGGTTCAGACATTGGCATTCCAAGTTCCGTCAAGAGAGACATGATCCATCGAAGTTCGGCAGCGGTATCCGCTATAGAGCGATATTCAGCTTCTGTGGATGAGCGGGCTGTAAACTTTTGCTTTCTCGAAGACCAGGAGATGGGATGGCTACCAAGGTAGACAATGTATGCCCCGGTAGAGATATATTCATCACGATCCCCTGCCCAATCTGCATCACTGAAAGCATGGAGAGATGAGGTATTACCCGTGGAGAAGAAGATGCCACGATCCCGTGTACCAACCAAAAACCGAAGAACCCGTTTGAGAGCTTGAAAATGTTCCGTTGTTGGTGCATGCATGTATTGAGATAGGCGGTTGACAGCAAAACTGATGTCTGGTCGCGTAAGCGTGAGATATTGGAGGCTTCCCACAAGTGTTCGATAGATCGTCGGATCGTCCAATTTGTCACCCGCAGTCAAGGAGAGACGCGAGTTCGGAGCCATTGGAGTTGTAACGGATTTGGCATCTGAAAATTTTGCTTTGTCAAGGATATCGTTGACGTATTTTCTTTGAGTGAGGCGCAAACCCGAAGCAGTCCGTGTGGCTTCAATTCCAAGAAAATAAGAGAGATCACCCAAGTCTTTGATGGAGAAGCGACTGCCGAGGGCGGTGGTGAAGTTTTGGACAGCCGTGGGATTGCTTCCTGTGACCACAAGATCATCCACATAAACAAGAACATATATGGTTACCTCAGTGTTGCGGAGAATGAACAATGATGCATCCGCAAGGGAGTTGACAAATCCCTGACCGAGTAAAAAATCTCGGAGTTCTGAATACCACGCTCGGGGAGCTTGTTTTAGACCATAGAGGGCTTTGTGAAGTTTGCAAATGTGGTGTGGACGATCGGGATCTACAAAGCCTTGAGGTTGTGTCATATATACCTCATCCGTGAGAATGCCTTGAAGAAAGGCATTGTTGACATCAAGTTGACGAAGAATCCATCCATTTGAGATTGAGAGGCTCAAAATCAATCGGATGGTGGCTGGTTTGACAACGGGACTGAATGTTTCGGTGAAGTCCACCCCGGGTCGTTGAGTAAAACCCTTGGCCACAAGTCGAGCCTTGTAGCGTTCCACAGAACCATCAGGCTGACGTTTGATGCGAAAGATCCACTTGCAACCAACAATGTTGGAGGCTTGGTCCACCGGCACGAGATCCCAAGTTCTATTGCGGACAAGTGCATCAAATTCCTCACTCATTGCCTTTCTCCATTGTGGATCCTTAAGAGCTTGAGGAACCGTTGTTGGTTCAACGTGTGCACGATCGGGCGATGAAGAAGTGCCCGCTCGGGTAGTTGGTGTTGAGACACCCCCGTAGCTTTGCCCGACTCGGGCGGAAGTGTTACCCGCTCGGGCATGGTGCACGCTCGGGCACTGAACATGATGCACGCTCGGGCACTTGTCTTGAGACAGTCTTGCTTTAGATCTTGTTTGCATGGGATGAGTGTTGCCACCAACAGCGAGATTATGTTCCACAATTGCCGGAACATCCAAGGGTGATGTGAGCATGTCCGGTGAAGGATCCGTAGTAGGAGGAGCAGGAGAAGCCGGTGTCAAGGGCAGCCGAGGACTCGTAGGGACAATAGAGACTGGTGGTGACCATGGGGTGGATGGTGGAGGTTCGACTGGGGAAGTTGAGTCGAA
>CM071863.1:15893898-15915089 GCA_036759665.1 Gynandropsis gynandra
AGGACGACGGCCAGAGGTTTGAGTTGTTGTTATTCTTGCGTTGTGATACGACGGCAGGGGGGGGAAAAGAAGGTTAGCTGCCGGAGGGAAGTAGATACCAGGGAGGTGAGAAGAGGGTCGGCGGCCGCAAAGGAGGAGGAGAGGCGGCAGCGGCGGTTTGAGGAGGGGGGGAGGAGAGGCCGACCGAGAATTTAGTTGTCGTGAGACCTAGGGCTCTGATACCATGTAAATTGTATGAATACGTCTTGTATTTCTCAAATGAATTTACAAAGTGTATAAATAGATACAAAGAAGTAGAAAACCCTAATAGATGAGAAATTACAGAAATGTCCCTATTGCTTATACTATCATCCACAGTTAACACCTTCTGACTTTCACTTCCAACGAAATTCTTATATGCCTTACAAATGTGAATATGTTTATTCATGCTAATAGTTGCATTTGATGTACATCCACACTTCAACTTTAAGTCACAATATTTTCATTTACTATATTCACTCGATTCTCCTAAAAAATGTTCCCACACCTTTGATCATTGAACATACTGGTTCTTAGATTTTTGAGGTAACTCGCTGTGTTCTGAAAGAGAGAAAAGAACACATGCAGCGACAAAAACAACAAAAACACAAAACAAAAAAACCTATTTTAATTTGGATTGTTCGGATTCTTTGGGTTTAACCCGAACTTGGATCAGACCGATCCGAACCCGAATCGATTCTAAGATTTAGACACATATGGGTTTTTAGGATAATCCGTTTACATTATGATCCAGGGTTTTCGGGTCAATCCGGATCGGTCTGGGTAACCCGGATTGGCCACCCGTAGAAAGAAAAGAATAAAATGTGGTGGTGTTTGAGTAAAGAAGAAAATCCGGGTTTTTCGGGTCAATTCGTAAATGGCTCTCTAAATTGAGGATGAATCTGAGATCGAGTTGAACCCATCAAGTACTTTGCCCAATCCTCCATATCGTATGTGTCTAGGGTATAAGTGAATGTATTATTATCAATCATGAGACAAAGAGTATATATAAATATATATAATAGTTAAGCGCAATAGTGATGGTATATCATCACTACGTCATTGTATCCCGTTAAAAAAGGAAAACTAGGAAAATAAAAAACGACGAATGTGTTGACTAACCTTTGTAACTCCAAATTGTGTATTTATATCTTGTAAGCTATAACCACGATGGATTTGTAGATTACATCATCTTACACATCTATGGATATACAGAGTATTCCTCGTTCCCAACACTCATTCGAACCTGTCCAAAAGTTGCGGAACATATGATGAATCACACAAAGAATGTAAAAAAATGTCAATCCTTCAAAGAAAAATTGGTACAAGGTTCCAGGTAATTGACAATTCTCAAAATTCTTTTAATGAGTCTTTTCAATTTAGCCCTGCCTTTAATGACCGTGTATAAGAAAACAATAGGTCTTTGCATATGCTTATTGAGAGTAGCTTATCCTTCACATCAGCCATGGTTATTGTATTCTTCTTCGCCTAATTTCTCTTCTTGAATCCATTGTCACCAAATCTAATCCAACCATGCTCTATTAACAAATAATAAATAGGTACACTAATTAGTTCAAACCAGATTCACTCCTCTTGCTCATCACGAAGTGACATCCATATACCCACTGTCTTATTATGATTCATCATCTCTATATTGAATATCTGTTGAGCTTACAATGTTCGCAAAACCGTTGAAACTCATTTAGTTCATGACTTGATTCAATTGTTCGATCGTCTTGGAGGGCGATCATTTCATTTCTATTTTAGAATAATAAAAAATAAAAATAATCAACTAAGTAGAATTGGTTTGGATGTACATGGGTTAGTTTGGACTGTAAAAAAAATGACTTAATAACTTGTGAAGTTCAAAGTGGGTGGACCACGTTCAAGGTGGTTGAACCAATATGGTTCAAAATGATATGAGATTGCTCTAAGTAAAATGAGTTGTACCCATAGTACCAAGTAGTTTCAGGTACAATCGACACAACTATTTGATTATTTGGTCCAACAATGTTTGCGCAAGTAATTATTTGGTCTATCAACCATGCATTGTACTCTTCTATTTTTGTATCAGGGTACAAACACATTGTAAAACCACATCGCTATCTTCAAGGAAGTTGGACCGAAGAACCACTACATGAAAATGCAAGAATTACTTTCTGAACCCACAATCAATCTATCACGATCAAATGGTGAAGATGAAGAACTTTTTTAGAGAAATTGAGGTTTTATACTATATTATACATAACGAAAACCTAACAAATACTTACTATCATTGATCATGTGATGTAAAAATCTTGCAAAGCCATCTCAAATGATTAATGTTCCAGGCTTTGCAACATGGTCTAAATACAGATTTTATAGACAAATTAAGTGAGAGTTTTTTAGGAATTTTTTAAAAGATTTTGAGTAAGTTTTTTGAAAATTGAGATGATGAGTAATTTTAAATCATTTTGAATAAATAAACGGTAAGTAAAAAAAATAAAATGACATTTTTGAAGATTGTGTGAATGTTTCCTGGACTCTTAGGTCCACAACTTTTTTTTAAACTTGAAGAAAAACAAATTGTATTGTATATAAATAAACATATTGTATGTGTAAAATATCTAATATATACTAAAACAGCAGCTTGAGTGAACAGTAAAAAACACGCGTGGTATGATAGTAACCGCCGGATTTTTTTTCCTTTATTGCTGGCGAATTTTCAGCCCTTAGATAGATACCGAGTACTGTTCAGAGGGTGTTCCTTTTTTCAACCGTTGGATTAATTTCCACCGTCCCATCCTGACCATTGATTTCTCTGTTTTTATTTTTTTTTGGGTTTGTTTTTAGGTTTACAGACGGCTGAACCACTACCCATTCTCTTCTTCCTTGGGTTACCTCCTGCGCCTCCGGTGATTTTTGACGGTTTCCGGTGGAGTCTCCGCTCGCCGTGTCTCTCCGACGATCTGCTTCAACTCTGTACCTCACTCTCTTCTTTTCTTTCGTTTTTGGTACCGACTCTTTGCTTAAGCTCTTCGTTTCGAGCTCTATTTCTCAGTATAACGTTGTTGGTGCCAAGTAATGAGCGTGATATGTGATCGTATTTCTTATGTCGTTCGCAGGTAATCTACTTGGCGGGTGAGGCAGCGACACAGCTGAAGAAGATGAAATTCAGCGTCGGCCATAGCTGAGTTGAGTGCTTAAGCTTTTTGCGCCGAAGAACCCTAAATCTCAAGCTTCTTTAGAGTTTTTGCTGTCATGTGTTACTCTCTTCGATTTCCATTGTCTCTTCACCTGCCCCGAACCCGGATAATCGCTTTCAGTAAGCTGAAACGGCTCCGTCTCGACTATTTCTGCTGCTATGCTCGACCCGGTGTTCATGATGATGAGGAAAAGGAAGAGAGGTAATGGATTCTCTGCGCTTTTCCCTCTTTGATTCTATTTGGTTCTCGAGAAAATTAGAAAGAACACGATCGAGGTTAAAGCCGATGAGATTGATGTGAATCGGAGCGCTTCAAGACGCTCCCATGACAATGGAGGTGAGATTTTGGTTTTTCCAAGACCACTTTCCTTTTTGTAAAAGACTTTAGGTTGAGATTGTATTTGTTCATTTTGTTGACTGCTAGATAAGGTATCTTTTTCTGATAGAGTTTTGATATTTAGGCTCTTAAAGAAGCTCTTGCAAAGATTCGAGTCTGCACCAGATTAGAAGGGCTTCTAATTAAAAAAAATCAATTAAGCAATGGTGACTCACTGGATATACATGCACAAAAGGTAAGTTTGTTGATTTTCTGGAGTCCAATTCATTTTTCGCATACAGGGTGATTGGGGATTAAGCAATGGTGACTAACCGGCCTATTCGTGGGGATTTTGATTGGGCCAAGGCCAAAGTTTAAATAAAGTTGGTATATACTTACCACAACCTGTATTTACTCATGGACAATTATATGTTGCCATTTCTAGAGTTAAAACACGTGATGGACTTAAAATACTAATTCTAGATAACAACCGAACAATATGTACGAAAACAATAAACGTTGTCTTCAAAGAGATATTTCATAATTTGTAATTTACTTACTTCATATTTGTAAAAATATGTAACAACAGCTTTTCTATCAAACAATCAAATATTATTACATAACATCTTCGAATGTAATATTACATACATGTACATAAACATTATACGACCTTTATATCAATTTCTGTTTAAACAAATTATCCCGCGCATAGCGCGGGCATAACACTAGTACACACATATAACTTAATTCTTCATTAATGAGGTCATCCACAACGCCACAACATCAAAAGAAGGTCTACACCAATGAAAAAGTCATTAAGGGTAGAAAAGGAAATAAGAGAGTCACTAGACCATAATGAGGATTTATCAAAGGGTTTGAGTGACACAAATAAGAAAATTCGGGAAATAAATATTTTATATTTCTTCCACTACTAGGAAAATCGCCCAAAAAGTTGATCTTATTCCACCAGATCATCTACTTTCTATTCCGAAGATTTCGAATGACGAGAAAACCTTTCTAAGCCGATCATAACCAACCGAATCATATACTTTCTTCCTTTGAAGATTCCCAATGACTAGAAGATCTTCCTAAACGGGAAGTAGAATAATTTTAATCATATATTTATGCATTTTCTTTAATTTGATATGGATCATTTCTTTCATAAAGGATTCTACCCCATTTGTAATGAGAGGAAGAGAATTGATAAGAAATAAAACCCTTTGTTTCTTGATCATTGATAAGAACATGATGTCTTTAACATTTTCAGGAACAAGTGAAGTCATGGTGTCTTTTCAGATTGTTCCGGGAACAACTGAAATCAGATCGAACTGTATCAAGAAATTCTTTTGAAAAGTGTCTTTGGACTAGTTAAGAGATTTTCCACCTTCCACCTCTATCATCCACCGTAAACGGACAAACTCTTGAAGAATTCTCTAAGCCCGGGCAAGAGGTCCTCATTGACAAAACGAACGAACTCTCTTAAAGAATGCCTTTAGACCAGTCAAGACATCCTCCATCTTTCACCACTATCATCCACCGTCAATGGATAAATTCTTAAAGAATGCCCTTAGACAAGTAAAAAAAATCCTCTTTACTACAATGAATCCTATTCAAGAGATCGAGATCAAACCAATTCTCATTACGCGTCCCGAAATCCCACTTCAAGGCGTGTATCACTCACATCTTCTATCTCTTTACACACTTACAGATAATTATTTTTCATATACTTATATATATATATATATATATATATGTCTTATATATTTATAATACATCTATTTTATAATATTTATATATGTATATGATAGAGTTTTTGGTGACTCTATCAAGATCCAATCCATTACTGATTTGAATAATAAACTCAATATAACAATAAATCAATCCTTCAAAATATAATATCGTAATGAGAAAATGGTAGAGTTGGGTAACAAACGTTTTGGTGGTTTCTTTGAGACACCACAACTCCAAAAACATAATCCAAATATTTCTCCAAATATTTCTTCCCTTTTTTGAGAAAGGATACCAACTATATAGCAAATCACATACTAGAAGCTTCCTAAAATTTTTCCCTAGAAATCCATAACAAATCTAGGGATTTGTTACAATCGAAAATATTCCTATGAATCTCCTCCTTACCCTTTGTCACATATCAACACTTACCGCCATGAAAATCACATTATCCTCAAAATATGTTGGAAAGATGAAAGCGGGTGTCACCAAGTATTGGGTATTTTTCCTCATCCAACAATTGTGGTGCATATACGGAGGAACTGGCCATGAGCAGCTAACAAAAGCGGGCTGTCCTTTCCAACATCTGCAAGCTCCAATGTAGCTAGATTAATTGTGTCACTATTTTTTTCCTCGTGCCTGGATATACATAAGTGCTGGATAGAGACAGATGAATTACCCATGTCCTGGATATACAAAAGATCAAACTTCATCTTTTGCATTTTCCAATTCACCATGATCTTCACATTCCTTCCAACCACTACATACCCAAACTGAGATTGGCACTGCAACTCAAGTGGAAGAAAAAACGCTTTAAATTTGTAAATCTCGCATTTTCACTGATACTTTATGGCATACCCATCCCCATGAATTAGCCAATAAATGATTTATTGGAAAATATGTCGTCACGACGAAGCCCAGATTGGGCGTAACTTTACCATTATGCCACCGAAATTGTGAAAATGGATGACTACCTTTGGCTTGGACCTAACGTGTTATTGAGTATGTTGGGATGTTTTTTAAAGGCACATCCCTTGCCTTTGTTGATGAATTCTCGTAAGCCTAGGTAAGGCTCAATTGCTAATAAGATAGGATTTGTCTCCGAACCCCGTCAGGTCAAAACGAAATGAAGCACGGCCGATTTATCCTGCCTGAGCCTGCAATTGATTTATTTCAAGGGATGCCCTACAATAAAGAGAACTGTAATTTATACTTTTTAAGGAACATCTATTAAATATTAACAAATACTCGTTGATATGGAGTAGACCCCTCTAACAGAAACCCATTTTTCTTACAAAATCTGACATCTCATACATGAGAAATACTAAGATATGGGGTTTTGCAAAAAAGAAGTAACCGTGTTTGGTCTCATGGTTTCTAAACGTAGTCATTTTCACTGATTCTGGTCTTTTATCATGCATGGTTTTGATCAGATTATCTCCATGAATGGCGAGTTTGTGCAAGTGCCTTTGTCTTTAGTGACCTTTAAATATTCGAACCATGTATAATGTAAGAAGAAACATGAATAAATTCTCTTCACTCTCTAGGAAACAGTTTTCATTCGCTACAATGAAACTTGTTTCTGGAAGTTCTATTAAGCAGAAACGAATTCAAAATAATGAAAGGCAAGATGATGCAGAAGATGCAGCTTAGATTGCATTGTGACTTACACATATCAAATGCAGAGCTTGATCTTCTTTCGCAAAGGGAGTAAATTTTTTTCCAATGATTCTGCAGAGTTGAATATTGGTACTCTATTGATAAACCTGATGCTGCACGGGAGAATATCTCGTGTTTTCTGTCTGGATAACAGGGTTTCTGTGAAGAGGCTAGTTCACGGTTGAACGTACCATGGTTTCACTTGAAGTCTCTTGCAACATATTTTCAATCACTGTCCTGTTCAGAAATTTAATCAACATTGGACAATGCCACAGTAATAGGCAGGCTGAACACTTGGGGGGTGCTCCCTCTCATCTCAAAGTCCTTTCGAAGATGTCTAGAAGATTCGTTTTCCTTGGTTCTGCGTTTTCATCCCAACCTAACTAAGAACAGATTCCTTCCACACCGCTTAGTTGCTCAGCGTTGGAACATGTTGATCTTTGGGTACAAAAAAGAGGATGGCATATGAATAGATCTCGATAATTTGCTGAAAATAATTGATATGACCACGGTCTGATGCTGCATGTTTGAAACTGGCATATACTGGATAGAAGATTTGCCCTCACACCCATATCACTGGACATGATACACCAGCTACATGTAACATTCACTTTGTCAACTGCAACAAAAACATAAAAGGGCAAAATAGATTTAGAGGAGATGGCAAGAAATGAGGTAATTTGAATCTTAAAAATTCCAGAAGAAAGGCAAGACAGAGCACAAAAGAATTCACGTGAAGTTTGAAGAGATTTCATTGTCACAATCAAACACAGTGAACATCTGAAATGGCTTCTAAATAACCAAAATAAGAGAGTTAAAACCTACCCAAACGTATGGAATAGTTATTGGTCTTCAGCAATGGTTATAATGAATATTATTAGCTCCTGCAATAAGCATTTCTATTGTTCGTTTCTCGACATTTGCAAAAGATGTGAAGTTCAAAATCTCAGAGACTAAGGTCATGCACGAAAAACATTTTCCCACGGTAGGTGATGGACCTTTCTTCAGCACCAACACACCATATGTGACCTTGCAGCTCAAGAGGCTCTTTTAATTTGTACACAAACTCAAAGATCCCCAGAGCCCTATCCAGTTGTTTCACCCCTCTCTGCAACATTTTTTCCTCTGCTGATGTCAAAATCCTCCCAATGCTCAAGCAAAACTCTTTCTTCTTCGTACTCTTACCACTATTTGTCACATATAATCCTCCACGGAGATCAATTTCGATGCTTCGCACGCGCCCAAAAAGGTAAAACAAGAGCAAGGTGAACAAACATTGAGAAGAATGGCCCAGTGTCTTTCCAAGCTTCTTCTGCACAAGGATCTCTTGGTGTCTGATCTCTCTGTATCCAATACACTTATCCAGACACACGTCTCTGATCTGGATAAGCCCTTCTTTCATCAATGCAAGCTTGTCCAGATAGTAAAGCGTGGCTTTCTCATGCTCAAGATACTTCATCAGATCGGTGACCATCTCTAGAACATCTTCCCATTTTGGTGGAGCAACGGCCTTTGAGGTTTTCATAGGCACAGGCCGCATCCATGGGGTGGAGTTCTCAGCCTCATATGAAACAGCTGACTGAGATAAGAATTTGAGACAATACGATATCACTTGCTGGCCAAGCTGGGTTTCTTTGCTCAGGCGACGGTCAACCAGCCAATCAACCTCTTCTTTAAGACCATTCATTATCTCCTCAAGAGCACCTGACCATATACGATACTGCGTGACCTGTGAACATATCGCAAACCTAACCAGTTTTCGCTGTTGTGCTGAAATATTTAAGAAATTGGCGACTTTGGTAAGTGTATCAACAACTACAGGCTCTCTTTCGCTTTGAGACCTAAAACATGGGCACTTGAAGCATTTTCCCTTGAGCTTTTGCTGAATTAAAGGAGACCCAATAAAGATTCTTGCTAGCGACTTGAATGCGTGCATCTTCTGCTTGATATGATCGTCGTCAACGATCAAATTCGGATCATTGATGTTCTCTAGCCTCCCATCCACAAAATCAATATCTTTCAGTGCACAACTCAGTTTCTGTAGACTTGGGAGCTTCTTTTCGTACCACTCGTGGGGAAATGTCTCTTCGTAGAACTCATCACAAGAGTGATTCGTCACCGCATACAAACGTACAAAGCCGCCGCATGGATTGGCCTTAAAAGACCCAAAACAGCTTGCAGAGTTAAGAAGCTTTCTTATGCAATGCCCATGAGCCCTCATTTGAAGCAACCCTGTAAAAACGTAATCAAGCTATTGTTCAGACATCATGTAATCCCATTCCGACCGAAATCGTGGTATGTCTACCAGACGATTAATCGTCAGAATCGAACGATGATAAGAAAACAAATAAAAATAAAAACGACACCAAATTCTCTCTTAGGAATTTCTTCAAACAGTTTGCATACAATGCCTCTGTGAATCAACGACAAAGCTACTCGCGATTAACTATGCAAAGGAGCGTGATCAAGCTGAGAAAGATACTTTCTGAGAGAACCGTGCAATTAGAGGAGTTTCTGTGTGCGTGCGCGCGCGAGGGGGAGAGAGAGAGAGAGAGAGAGGAGGAGAGGGAGAGATGTAACAAGAAGAACGGTTGGAGATAAGTTCGTATATATGATATGAAATACATAAAATATTCGAACTAGATATAAATATAAATATTAGAAATCAGATATTCGATAAATACAAATACAAATAATAGACTCAATTATCCGAACTATTCGTATTCGTAAATATTAAATAAAAAATTTAGTTAATATATATACATATATAACAAAATTGATTTTAATGATAAAATTAGAAATAAAAAAATTAGTAATCTTATTTAAACACTTATTATATAAATATATATGCAATATATTTATGATTGGAGTACTAAAATATCGAATACTTTAAAATAACTAATATTATTAAAGATTTAAGGGGTAAACTCAAAAAAAACCTTCAAAAATAAATTTTAATAAAAAAAACCCTACACTTTTTACTTATCAAAAAAATCTTCAAAAATAACTTTTAATAAAAAAAACCCTACACTTTTATCTCATAAAAAGGTATATATGAATTATCTAACCAAAATTCATATATAAATAATGATTTTATCTATATATGAATTTTGGTTAGATAATGATTTTAGAATAATAGATATATTATTTTTTTATAAAATTTATGAGATTTGATAATAATTTTAGAATTGTGAATATATTATTTTTTAATAAATTTATGAGATTAGACTTTTGTTAATAGTATTTTGTGACTATATGGTTATAATGTTTCATATGTTTAACAAATTATATGATATATTTGTTGTTTTAAAGAAAATTAATCTTCAAAATTTTAGTTTAAAAAATATATAGTTTATAGTTTTATTTTTAATTTCAAGAAATAGTTATTAGAATTTTAGGATTAATATTTTATTTTTTTTCATTTTCTTTTTTATTTTATGAGTTATTAGAGTTTTTATTTTATGAGTTATTAGGGTTTTTTTATGAGTTAAAAGTGAATGGTTTTTTTTATTAAAAGTTATTTTTGAAGGTTTTTTTTTATGAGTTAAAAGTGTAGGGTTTTTTTTTTAATTAAAAGTTATTTTTCAAGGTTTTTTTTGATGAGTTAAAAGTGTAGGATTTTTTTTTATTAAATGTTATTTTTGAAGGTTTTTTTTTAGTTTACCCCAAGATTTAACTTACACTCAAGATTAGTTCTAATCCAAATGAGCTGGATAATGTCATAGAGACATTACAATATATAAAAACTCGAAATCACTATATACATATATATAATCTTTTGCGAATTTTATTTTAGTGTATAATTTAACAATTTGTTTTATTGTTTAGGTGAATTGACGATATTCTTAGAATCATCGATGAAACTAAATTTAAATAACTGATATGGAGATGAATGTGAAGATATAGTGTTTTGTTTTATTTATATTTATGTACCTTTGCATCTTTGTGCGATTTAAATTTTAGTTTTAGATTATATTTGATGATTATTGATTTTTTATTAAATTATATATATTATACGTTAAAAAGTTTAGATTCAAATACAGATATCCGAATATCCGACGGATATCCGTATATCCAACAAATATTCATATTTACAAATATCCGAATTTAGAAATACAAATACAAATAATAAATTTAGATAATCGCCGGATATAAATACAAATATAAATAGTGAGATATTCGTAAATATCCATTATTTGTCGAGCCCTACTCCAAACCCTTCTAGGTTTTTCATGTCTTAAAATAATACGGGATTATAAAAAGTCTATCTATTATAATCAGGGCCGTGCCTGAAGTATTGGAGGCCCCAAGCGGAGATAAAAAATGGTGCCCCTACTGCGGATCGAACTCGGGACAAGCGGTATATGACGACACGCAACAACCACCACACTACGATACATTCTTGTATCTGGTGCCCCTAAAATGGAATATTATTGTGGTGCCCTAGGCCTATGCTTGGGCTGCTTGTGCTCAAGCACGGCCCTGATTATAATTATAATAAATTTATAATTATATAATTTTTTAATGTCTACAACTTGTATAGAAGATCGTATTGAATTTATATTTTTTTTATGAAGGGACATATTGAATTTATGATTTTTTATGAAGGATTATATTAAATTATTGATTTTTTTTTCAATTGAATAGTCATATGTATTTTCCTATAAATATGTAATATAATCATTTATTTCAATACACAATTTACAAACCAAAACTCTTTTTATTCTTTCATACTCTTTCATTCTTTTATATTAAAGTTCAAGGTAAATTTTCTATAATTTTCTTCTCATATTCAAATTTTAGATAAATTGTCTATCATTTCTCAATTAGATATATCATATATAAATATATTTATAATATAATATCTATCTATATATATATATATCTTACATATACAAACATATTTATAATAAATACATGTATATATCTATATCATATATCTATATGTATATATATATATTTACGATCATAGTATTATTATAAGTTTTTTTAACACGTTATCAGCAAGATCGCTTTTATCAAATTAAAAATAAAAACCATATATTTCACACCGTAAAAAAATTACATAGTAAAAAAAATATGCTGTAAAGAAATTACTTAAAAAAATTTCTTTAAATTTATTTATTTTATTTTGAATCAATTTTTAGTTTTCAATTTGGACTCGGTTTGGAAAATATATATATGAACATCATGAACTAAATACTAGACATCATGGACTAAATACGATACGTAATGTATTGAATATCATGGGCTGAATACCAAACATTACGGACTAAATATCGAAAATCATGGACTGAAATTCAGACATAATGGACTAAATACAATATATCATGGACTAAACATCAAACAATATGGACTAAATAACGAACATAAAATATATGTTTTATATTATATAATTTTATTGATTCGCTACGAGCTAATCTCTTAATACCTTTGTATTTATCTTTTGTTTATTTTTATAAAGGAGGTCATACCTCTAATTATTTATTTTATGTCATTTATTTATATCATTTATTCATGTCATTTAATTTTATCTACTAATTTAATTTTTAATTTATTGTTTTTATTAACATATTTATTTTTATGTCATATTCTAAATATTATTATGATAATGAATAACTTGGATTTTATTTTTGAATATAGTATCATGACGATCCTAGTGAATCTCAAAATCCGTGACATTTGATGCCTATAGAAAAAATTACATTACATGGTCATTTGATGCGAAAATGCATCTAAATGGCAAAAAGCTCATTGCCACAATTGATAAAGATAATAATTCCTTAGAGGAGAAAAAGACAAAAGCCATGATCTTTTTATGCCATCATATTGCTGATGGGTTAAGGAATGAATATCAAATAAAAGAAGATCCCACAAATTTGTGGGAATCTCTTAAAGATCGATTTAATCACCAAATTTTGCGATCCTCCCAAAGGCAAAGAATGACTGGTTGGTTTTGAGATTCCAAGATCATAAATTCATGGATGAATATCATTTTTCGATGTTCGAAATAATATCTAGAATGGAACTATTTGGAGAAAAGATTATTAATTACGATAAGTTGGAGAAGACATTATCTACATTGCATGCTGATAATGTCATTTTACAACAACAATATCGCGTAAAGGATTTTAAAACCTATCGCGAGTTGTTGCAGCTTCTTCTCATTGCAGAACAACATAACGAACACGACTTCATCGAATTATAACTATTGGCATGGCCGTGGACGTGGATACATATGTGGTCGTGGTCAAAGCCGTGGACGTGGTCGCGGTCGTGGTCATGGATACAGTAGAGGGCGAGGCCGAATAATTCCACCAAACAATTTTCATCATGGAGATAATAAAAGGAAGGATCATTGAATGATTGAAAATGAAAAATGTGACTAAAAAAAAAGATACAATATGTTATCGGTGTGTATGAGTGGACATTGATCTCAAATGTGTCGTACACCGAGAAATTTTATTAATTTATACCAACATTCATAAAAATATAAAAAAAATGTTCAAACGAACTTTATCTCTAATGATCTCGATATCCTTGATGGCAATAAGGATTGAATGCATCTCGACATTGCAGATTTCGTCGACCATAATGACAATGAATGACATCAATATGATTTTGTTATTTTTAAGCTTTAGCTTGTTGTTTTAATTTCAAATGTATTTTTCTTTTGGTGTTTAATTTAAGTTTTATCTTTAATTATAGTATTTTTGTACATTATATGTACGGGCAAGACCTTGATTTTAGAAGATTGTTACTATGTTCCGAAATTTGTTTCGAACATAATTTCGATTTCTATGTTAGATGGATGTGGTTATAAAACAATCTTCGATAATAAAATTTGCTCTATTTTTTTATATGATTTTGTTATTTTTAAGCTTTAGCTTGTTGTTTTAATTTCAAATGTATTTTTCTTTTGGTGTTTAATTTAAGTTTTATCTTTAATTATAGTATTTTTGTACATTATATGTAACTATAATTTTCATATATTTCAGGTTCATCACTATATTTATCGGATCAAAATAACACAAAATATGTTACAAATCAAACATCAATGATAGAGACATATGTCTCGCGGATTGTGCTACAACTCATACAATATTGAAGATAAAAAGGTATTTCTCCAAGATGAGAATACAAGAATCCAGTGTCAATACGATATTTAGAAATGCAAAAATAATTAAGGGATGTGGAGAAGCAAATTTTATAATATTTGGAGGGACAAAAGATTATATATGATGCATTATTCTCTCCACAATCCCAAAGAAAATTAGTGAAGGACGTAAGCCAAACCTGAGGCACATCAAGGTTTGGGGGTGTCCGGCCTTCGTTAAGAGACTCCAGCCAGACAAGCTTGATGCTTGATGCATTATTCTCTCCACAATCCCAAAGAAAATTAGTGAGTTTCAAAGATATTCGTCAAAATGGATATCATGTTGAAACAATGAATGATGAAAATCGTGAATATCTTTATATCACAAAAATGGTTTATGGAAAGAAATACATTATGGAAAAATTATCAGCTTTATTCTCTAGAATATATTTTACAAAGAAAAGAGTGATTGAATCATATGACACCTTCAACCAAAAGTATAAAGATGTGTTTAAGATTTGGCATGATCGATTGGATCACCCTGGCTCAATAATGATGTGGAGAATCGTTGAAAACTCCAAGGGTCATCCATTAAAAATGAAAAGATATTTCAATCTCATGAGATCATATGTACTATTTGTTCTAAAAAAATTGATAATAAGACCATCATCGGTCAAAATTGGCCATTAGTTATCATTTTTAGAACAAATACATGGGGATATATGTGGACCAATTCATCCACAAAGTGGACCATTTCAATACTTTATGTTATTGCTCGATGCTTCAAGTAGATGGTCACATGTTTATCTATTATCAACCCGCAATATTGCATTTGCGAGGTTTCTTTCTTAAATAACACAATTACGAGCTCACTTCCTCGATTATCCTATTAAGAAAGTGAAGTTTGATAACGTTGGTGAATTCACTTCCCAAGTTTTCAATGATTATTGTACATCGATTAGCATTGAGTTTGAACATCTCGTATCACATGTTCATACACAAAATGGTATGGTTGAGTCATTAATTAAACGTCTCCAACTTATTGCTCGACCATTACTAATGAGAAAAAAACTCCCAACTAAGTGTTTATCATAAATATTCTCCATTGAAATTAGCAAATGGTCAGGAACCAAATATATCTCATCTTCGAGTATTTGATTATGCAATGTACGTTTCGATTGATCCTCTGCAACGGACAAAAATGGGCCCACAACGAAGATTGGGAATTTATGTTAGATATAATATACCATCCATCATTAGATATCTTGAACCACAAACGGGTGATATGTTCACATCTCGTTTTGCTAATTGTCATTTAATGAGAGTGAAGTCACAAGCCTCACAAGATTTAACATGAAAAACAATCACTATTATATCTTGATCTTCCTACAAAATAATGCAATTTGGAAGTGCAAAAGATCGTACATTCGCAGAATATTGCAAATCAACTTCTAAATAGGTTCAATGATACGACACATGTTACAATATATACCAATTTTGCAAATGCACATGATCGTATAGAAATACTAAAAGGTATTCAAATGAGTCTACAACACGGTTAAAGCATGGAAGATCACTTGGTTCTAAAGATAAAAATCCTAGAAAAAGAAAGAAGTTTGATAAAAAAACATTGGTTCTCAGATCGTAGAGAACATCCCAAAAGAAACTAACGAAGAAGATGATCTTTAAAATAAAGGTATAAAAATAATCATGAGCATATAGAGAATAATGAGATTTTCATTAACTATATCTATGATGCAAAGATCATAAGAAAATATGAAATAAATGACAATGATAGAATATTCTCATTCTCTATATCCAAAGAAATTGAAAATGATAATTAAGATCCAAAACCAATGTCAGTGTCTGAATGTCAAATGATTGGATAAAATAGAAAGAAGTTATGCAAATAGAGTTAGACTCATTGAATAAAATAAAAGTATTTGGATTCATTGTTCAAACTCCTAATGGTGTTAAACCAGTTGGATGCAAATGAGTTTTTGTGCGAAAGAGAATGAAAATATTGAGGTCACAAGATATAAGGCACATTTTGTCGCACAAAGGTTTTTTTAGAGACCTGGAATTGATTATGAGGAAACATATTCCCCTGTTATGGATGCAATCACATTTAGATACTTGATGAGTTTAATTGCATAAAAAAATTTAGATATGTACCTTATGGATGTGGTTGCATCATATTTATATAGATATTTGGATAATGATATATACATGAAAATTCCTCAAGGATTAAGAATGTCGAAAAGATCAAACTCAAAGCCTAAAAAAATGTATGCAATCAAATTGCAAAGATCTTTATATGGGTTGAAACAATATGGACGTATGTGGTACAAGTGTTTAAGTGAATATTTATTAAAAAGGAGATTTGCGAATAACCTATTTGTGTTTGTGTATTTATTTAGAAAACAACAAGTGGTTTTGTGATTATAGCTCTTTATGTTGATGCTCTGAATATAATTGGGACCTCAAAGGAGATTGAAAATACTTGAAATTATCTAAAAGAGGAATTTGAAATGAAAGACATTGGACAAACAAAGTTTTGTCTTGGTTTACAGCTAGAACATTTAAAGAATAATATATTCATACATCAATCGAATTATATAAAGAGAGTATGAATCGAATTATATAAACATGGATAAAGAAAATTCATTAATCACTTCAATAGTATGTAGATCTTTAAATTGTTGAAAAAGATCTATTTCGTCCTTGTGAAGAAAATGAAGATATATCTGGACCAGAAATACCAGATATGAGTCAATGGTTTATATTTAGTGTTATTTTGTATTATATGACATTGGTGATATTAATTATGAATTCATATATATATATATATAATATTGAAAAATCCTAAATTTTGGAGATAGTTCTTTTTTTTTGTTTATTTAGGTCAAAACTCGTATTTTACATGGTATTTTCATAGTTTGATTCATCTCAATTTGAATATTTTGATGTTGGATTTTGATTTTGATGATCACGTTTCAAGATCAATATAACGGTGAGAATCGTATTATGTTGCGTTGTTTTACATGTGCTAGAATATGAACCATTGACTCATATTTCATTTGTATTGATAACTTTAAACTTTTGAAATAATTTTTGTTTTAACTACACTTGATCCCAATTTAACATTTCGAAGTTACAACACATAGAAAATAGGGGTCGGTCCATGTCAGGTCCTATAATCACAAAACTTTTATAAATTGGAAGAAATTTGATTCATCTTTCCACGTTATAACTTTTAATATGTATATATTATCAATATCAGGCAACCCCGTCATATATTTAGTCCTTCTTCAGAATTGAGATATTTATTTAAAATATTTAGGATCAGTTTTTTTAATTTAACACACATATATGTACTAGATTAAAGATAAACAATATAAAAATATATGATTTTATATAAAATGGTTTAAATTTAAAATAGAGAAATGTATGCCCATTTCGGTTCAATAATAATGTTTTGATACGAGTCTAAATTAAAGTTAAAAAAATAAATTCGATTTGGTTCGATCATAATGGAATAAATTCTATATTTGCGAATAAGTAGTTGTTATTATAAAAAGTCTTTACAAATATTGATATATGAGATAAAACAAATTACAAATTTATTGGATATATTCAATTAATTTATATAACTGAAAGTCTTATGCCTATTATGTAATATTCAATAAGTTGAGGGTTTAATTGTAATTATTAAAAGTGTTAATAATTATATAAATAACGAAAACAGGTTTTCGTGATCAGACGATCAGTTAAAATAATCTAAACCCTAGAAACGCAGCGGTCAAACAGAAAAACCCGAAGAACGAAAACAGTTTTCGTTCTTCCGAATTCCGCACCAAAAGGTTGAAGGCAGATCCCGATCTCGGCGTGGATACGCGTAGAGGGCTTGTACTATCAAGCCTCACATCCGATCCTCAGTTCAACGTTTCAGGTATCTCAGAAACTGTTCTTGAGTCGTTTAACGTTGAAACCGAACAATTAATCGTAAACATGACTAGATCTTAATTCGGGTTGATTAAAACACGATTCCGCATAATCAAATCAACCCTACAATAACTATCTCAAAGGCAAGATAAAAGAAAAATATTGGACTTATATTATTAGATTAGGTCAATGATAGTTCAAAGGTGTTTTACGTGCAATTAGGTTGACATCAATTATACCTTCAAACAAAGGACAAACAGTTGCCGAGGAGAGGACCAAATTGGATACTCTCTATCTTTTCCGGTGGAATAAACATAACTAAAGGTGAAAGTGGTCTTGTTGTAGTTTGACATCGGGTTTCTTAAGGTGTGTTGCAAAAGACACAAGGTGCATTAAATGGTTATATTTGTTGTTTTGTTTTTTCATTAATGACAAAGCAACGAATGAGAGAGTTTGGTTAAATACTAACTTTACTCTGAAGTTTGGTAGTGGTAGAAAAACCATCATAGTGGTAGTAGAACCACAAGTGTATGTGAATAACCATCAAGAGAGTTGGTAAGGTTGGAACCGCCATTGTGTGGAAAATTACCAGATAACATGTTGGGAACACCTTTGGGGTTTAGAAGTTCACTTTGAGGGTGTTGAACTGAGCATAAAGGGAGGTATTAAAAACAAATACTCAAGATGTGTATATTTCGTATATGATTATTGGCCGTGGAATGGGAACTAATGTAAGATGGTGATGTGTGGATTTTTGGGAAATACAAGTGAGATTGAGAGTGCGATGTTTTGGGAAACACGGGGTGAATTTTTCAAGTGCACTTAGATTCCTATGAGGTGTATCTCGAGAGATTCTTACTTTAAAATTTTTAACGTTCTATCCTTCTTATAATCGATTTTTGGGTTTGATCCCAGTAAAACGATGTCATATGGACAACATGAACTCGTTAAAATTATCTATGTCTACTTAAAGTTTTTATTTGTTTATTTTCTTGGATCATACTATTTTGAATTTGAAACCGAACATTATGAGGTTAATGGTTGTTTATTCTACCAATGATTCGATTTTTGAAACACCAACAAATAGTATAAGAGCCCTCTAGGTTAAGAGTTGGTCTCTGAAGATGTCTTTGGTTAAAATTGAAATGAAGAGGAGATATCATGATTTGGAATGATAAACTTGTAGCACATCTTAAGGCTCTAGGTTTAAGCGAAGCTTTAGAAGATGGAGATGTACCTATAGTAATAGAAGGACTTGGATAAGGTGGTGAGAAGGTTGTGACTAATAAGCATTTGCTTCTTCAAGAACATAAAGGAAAGCGAGAAGCATTATATTACTGAAGTGAACATGTTGAAGGTCCTTGCTAAGGTATATAGTTTAAATCTTTTCTAACTATATATTCTTGAAGCAAAATTTCTATAGTTAAACAAGGTGTTAACTCAAGATTCAAAGAATCCAAACTGATGGTTTGTTTATCAAGGGAAGTGTTGTGCTCGAAGAAAAAAATGCATGGAAAGTAAAGCAGCCAAAATGGATGTAGCAACATTAGATCTAAGTGAAGGTCTACGAAAGGTTGATGGTTATATGGTTCAGAAAGACATCACCAAAGTTTTTTCTCATATGAATACCGAGTGAAAACAACCCTATTAACAAAGAGAATTTCATAGATGAAGTTGTTATGGTGAAGGGAACAAAGATGGAGGTTTTGGGTTATGTGTCGTGGGATCCCTATTTACATGAGGACAAGATATGGATGGCTTTGTATTAAATACTGAGCGTACTTGACAATCCTTTTTTCTGCCACTAATATTTTGTTCATCATCTTCACAATTTCAAATTGAACTTATGAGTTTCCTCATAATTACAATCCTCATTGGATTACAAGTCACCAACAGTTAGTTATAACTCCACAATATTTTCATGGTCTCTAGGGGATGATGTGGACCTAGAACTTGAGCAACATGACATTGAACAATTTTTCTTCATGGTATGTTTGAAGAAGGGATTGGTATGAAACAACATGTGATGGTTCATACTTATATTGGTTGCTATACATTGGTGATATGGTGGTTGCTACAAGGAATAGGTACGGGGATTGCTTGAAAATATCTTATCATATTCTATTGGTAACTTAATGTACATCAGAATTGAAGCAAGAATGGAGTTGGCAAGGTTGCTTGAAAAAATCAGCAAATATATAAGCAAGTTAATCGGTGGTCATTGAGTTAGCTTTAGGATATATCTAAGGTACACTCAACACAAACTTGTTTTGCTCGAATAATGATGGATTGAGAATCACTAGGTTTTATGATTATGCATTTGTAATGGATTCGAGTAGAAGACAATTAATCACAACTCTAATAATTACAACTGATTCTAATTAGTTTGTTGGGTGATCATCTCGTTTTCATACGTATTTCTTGCACGATTTAGGAGACGTTTTTGATATATATGTGATGTTTTACGTATGATTCCGTTTTCGTTTTACTTGTTTTCGTGTTTTCATGTTCTTACAGGTCTTTACGCGTATTTGGATCATTTTGGAGCTAAAAGGACATGCACGGAGCTAAGGAGCAACTTCGAGGATCATCACGGGACAAACGGGACGAGATTGAGCATGGAAAGCCTCCACCCGGTCGGGCATAACTCTTGCACGACCGGACAAAACCTACGGCCAATCTTGTGCACATTTATGCACGACTCGGGCAAGAATGCCCGACCAGTTGCCTTGTGCCCGAGCGGGCGCACATACCATGCCCGATCGGGCATGCATTCCAGCCACACAACTCACGCCTTCCACCCTAGCCGCACCCGAGCGAGCACAATGACCGCCCGAATGGGTCGCGGCCCGTAACTGCTCATTAAGTTAAGTAAAACTTAACTTAAAACAAAGGGAACTCGTGGGGGCAACTTAGGCAACAATTGGACCGACTTAGGAGGCTTAAAAAGAGGCAGAAGACGTCATTAGAGCAAGCTTACATGGGAGATTAATTCAGTAGAAGATTAAGGAGATTCTTGCGAGGAGACAAGCGAGGAGCATTGGAGATCAAGCCCCGACACTTCGGTTTTGTTTGGTTTTCATGTTCCTTAGACTTCCTACTTTGTTTATGTTTCTTTACAGACGCATGAGCGAGTAGTTTGTTTGTTCTAGGAGAAGGGATTAGCCCTTGGCTATCCCGGAACCACTTTTGATCTATTTTGAATGCATCTTCCCGTTTTAGTTCATCTATTCTCTATCTGAGTG
>CM071863.1:15915139-15944648 GCA_036759665.1 Gynandropsis gynandra
AATATCAGGTTTAGAACAACCGAGGTTAGGCCATGAAAGTAGGGTAGCAACGGTTGAGGGTGAACGGATGAATCATAGAGCCTATGGGTTTAGTTCAAGGTGTCAGTCACGAAAGTAGGGGGCAACTTGTCTAGATCACGTGTCTATGCCTTGAGAGAGGGTAGATATCATATTAGGATCGTCTGTCTTAGATAGCTTTAACTGGGATTGCATGATAGATAGGTTGATCGTTGGTTTCGGTAGTCTTGTGGTGAAACCGGTTTCCTAGGACGTTTGTCTTATCGTTAGAATCCAATTAGTTTATTTACTTTCAGTATTTCATTCCTCATCCACATTCTTTCGTTAGCAAGTTTGATTCCTAGTTCGAGTTTAGATAGTGTTGCGTAGTCTCTGTGGGATCGACACCTAAAATACTACACACGTGCCGTGCACTTGCGGGTAGTTTAGGTTATTTTATTTAACTCTGATAACGCATCATTGGGATTGCGAGAAGGGTTAGTTTTCCAAAGAGTTAAGATCAATTTTATCGCTTAAGGGATTGCAGGAGATGAGATATGATCAAAAGATGTGTACAACCAAGCATTCAATTGGTATATTCGATGTTGTTGCATCAATCAACGAGTTCAAGTGTGCATTAGACATGTGAGTCATGATGGTTGAGTAATGTAACGTAGGTCTAGATTGGAGATATGGATGCAATAGGAAGAATCTTAAATCTAGGTGAAGACTTGTTAGGTTTAGATTATAAGATTAGGTTAATGAGTCAACTATAATGGGAGGGTGTTTCAGGTGCGATCATGTCGGCATGACTTGCACTAGCAACACAAGGAAAAAGAGATGTAGATGACTAAAAGGGGAATTTTCTGTCATGTCTAGTACAGTAGATGCACAGAAAGGAGAAAGTAGTCTCGGTAGAAATTGGCCTCAGATTTCTCGAGGCCTGTCAGAAAATATACAAGGTGGATTTAATAATTCTAGAATAAAGGTATTGTTGTATTGACGAGAAAGCAAAAAATGGGAGAGCTGTAGAGTTTTGTTAAATCTAAATCTCCTCTCAAGTTTCTTGGGGGTATTAGAACTGCCATAGTGATACCAGAACCATAAGTACAGTTGAAAAACCACTAAAGAGCTCGTAATGTTGGAACCACCATAGTGTGAAAACCTACAAGATAACACATTGGAAAAACCAATGTGTGTTGATCAACGACTTTGTTGATGAATATTAGAAATGGAGAGAGAATCGAGAGTATAACACGATGAATGTTATTATAAAAAAATTGAAAAAACCAACAAAAATTGGTACTGGAATCGGTCAGATTTACATTGGAAAAATGTATTAGCAATACCAACATAGATTGGCTAAACTCTAAGCATTGAATTTGCGGTAGAAATTGAAATACAATAGCTACGAGAAGTCGTGTCCCACGTATCATCACAGGCCAATGTCCATGCATTACCAATGTCAAAGAAAATGGGGTTAAAAACTGCGTTGAAAAAGTTACGGGTCCGAGTGTGGGCAGGTCAAAATGCATTGCTGGATGCAAAAGATCTATTTCGATTCAAAATTAGTGGGATTTTCTTTAAAGGATAAGATGTTGCGCATCGCTTGAAGGCTTAATGATCCGAGACTTTAACATGACTAAAATGAATATAGGTTCTCATCGATTTGGTTAAAACATCTGGAAAACTAACAACATTATTAATATTATATTACTATTAGTTGAAAACATAAATAAATATGATTACTTACATCCATATATAGCTCGTCGACAATGATCTTAGTAATCAATGCAAAAAGAACGAGGATGCTCAATTTGCTAAGTTTGCTGAGATGTTGAAAAAGATGCACATCACCATTCCATTCAATGAAGCGTTGAAGAGATGCCTTCATACGCCAAGTTCCTCAAAGATGTACTTGCAAACAAATGAGACATAAAGATAGAAACCGTGATGGTCACAAATTCGATGCTGCAACCAAACCTACCCAAGAAGATGCCTGATCCAGGAATATCGTGATCCCTTGTAAAATAGGTGATTATGAAATTAATCATGCATTAATCGATGTCGGAGCAAGCGTGAGCATGCTACCATTGCTGTTATACAAAAAATTGGATCTTAGGGACATGTTGGATCTTAAACCTACACGAATGTCGCTCACCATGGCTGATCGAAGTGTTAGAATACCCAAGGTTATGCTAGAAGACGTGCCTTTACAAGTTGGAAAGTTCTTCGTCTCGGTCGATTTCGTCGTCTTGGATATGGAGGAGGACAAGAAAATCCCAGTTATTCTCGGTAGGCCATTTCTCAATACGACAAAGACGATCATACACTGTGTTGAAGGTAGACTCACGCTTAAATTCAGAGATGAAGAAGTGGAGTTCAATCTGAACAACACACTCAAGCAGCCTTTTATGGTGGATTTGGTATTCTACGTCGACGTCCTAGAGAAACTAGCCGACAAAGTCTTTGAAAAGTTCAGGAATATGGATTCCTTTGAGATGACTCTCTTAGCAGCCCAAAAAGAAGTGCATAAGGACCCAACCCATGCAAATTACTATACTAAGCTGCTGGAGAAAGAAAAGACGAAGGAGAACCCGAACACCGAGCTAGACGCACTCCGAGCAGATTTCTGTGCGATTCGAGCACTGCAGGTCGTAACCCATGAAAAAGGTGGAATTTCGGACAATCCTTGTCAAGAGGAGTGCTCAAATCACAAACACATAAGCACAACTCAAGTGGAAATCAATTCAGGTCAAGACAACGTCCTAAATCAGTGCAGAAACCTCCGCGCGTCCAAGGCAGATTCTAGCGCGTATCAAGCAGCATGCAACGCGAGTTCAACCACTCCCGAGATGCCTAAAATCCACGCCAAATATCCAACACCTAATTGTGGCATCAATAAGGCACCCAAGGTGAATATGAAGCCTTCCCACAAGGATTCATGCATCAACAAATTCTGGAGATGTTGAAGAAAACGAGAGACAGACGCCTAATCGGTTTCATGGAATGCATAACCGGATTTATGGATAGCTCAACCAAATTCTTTCGACAGCACGATCTAGCCCCCAACATAGGGAACAACACGATCGAGCTTACGGAGGACATGATCGATCGTGAAAGGAATCCAATTGATCCGCGTGCTACACCCTATCGAGCACACTATGCATGCGAGACGTTACGTACACGACGACGTCGAGGATGTCCACCTAATGAGTAGCACATCTTGGTCAGGATCGAGACCTTAAATAAGCGCTTCTCAGGAGGAAACCCAAGACCTATATCCTTCTAGTTATTTCATTTTAATTTTTTTTAGAATTCGACTCTTATTCTTTTTACAATCATGCACCTTACCAACAACCACAATGTATCGTACTGTCTCTTTCGGATTGTGTGTCTTTTGTTACAGGTTTTCCACTTCGAAATCATCCACAACATAAGGACAGACGCGTACGCTCAGCTGCATCAACTGGGACAGCAAGCACACATTATGTGCACATGTTCCTATCTATCTTATTTTTCCCGAGTTTTTGCATGCTAGTCCTTCTCTTAGATTTTGAACACCGGGACGGTGTTCCGTTCAAGTCTAGGGGGTACTCTTCGAGTGTTTTATGGTTGTGATTAGAATTTAGATGTTGAGTTCTTCAGTTTTTATAGCCTTTACGTTAGATTAGACGGACGGATATCTAGTACGAAAAATTTCGAACTTTAGTCATCCTTATGCAACTTTGTCGAATCGGGAACAAAAGTCTAGATTTGCTAAAACATACCTTTAGATATCGATTAGTTAGTAGTCATGCATGAATCCATAGCCTATAGTTGTATTCTGCCCCTAGGTTTCAATCCCAAGCACTTATATCTCTTAGCATACCGTTCATTCTTTGTTTTGTTTCGATCGTTATAATTCCACGCACTTACACTCCATTATTAATAGAATAAGTTCTTTAACTATTTCAGCCTTACATTGACACGAGTACATTGATCTTGATGGTTCGGTTCTAAGTGGTGGGTCGAAGCCGTTTTTCTACGTCCTAAAGGTTAGAGTCGATGCATATTCATAATAGTTTAATCAAAAGAAAAAAATCTGCAATGACGCAACCTCTTCACTCCGCTAAGGTTATAAGACCTTATGAGTGTGCCAATCGGAAACCTGGGTCTAAGTAGAAGGTTGTCCTCTTCAACTCCGACGTCCTAGAAACTGAGTGCGAATTTTTAAAAAAAACAAAAGAATGTGTGGAAACCGAAAACAAGAAAAAGAGAACCGAAAAAGAAAAATAATTGTTTTGAAGAATGGTATCGAACTGTTTGCGTATTAGAATAGGTATGGAGATCGCTAGGATGTTATCTAGGGGGTTAGTGAAATGAACTTAGGATATGTGTAGGATTGCACAGTTAGTGGCTTAAGGTAGATAGAGGTCTAAATTCGGCGTGCTTAGATCTATGTTCATGTGATGCATTGTTGTATAGGATGGCTAACTTTTCGAGTTGTTTATGCTAGTATCCGGTTGTTCTCTAACCCCTCTCATGCTTAGTTCTAGTCTTGCTCGAGGACGAGCAAAGGTTCAAGTCTAGGGGAGTTTGATAACGTTTATTTTGTTATAGTATTTTAGTTCATTTTCGTAGTTAATTTACCGAGCATTAAGCATCACTTAGTCCTCTTTCATCGTTTTCTCATGTATTTGCAGGAATTGAAGACATCGAACACAAACACGAGCAAATACGAGCAATTTTCCTACACTACCAATCAGCTTGCCCGGGCATAGAAGAAAACAATGCATAGCACAATCGGGCGCACGGGGAAATGACCAGCCCGACCGTGCAACACACATAGCCCGCGCGTGCTCCTGGAAACAACATCTCCAGCCCAACCGTGCAGCACACACAGCCTGCCCTCGCTCCTGGAAATAGCAACCAGCCCAACCGTGCAGCCATAGCAGCCCGACCGGGCTTGCGAAGACAACAAAAGTTCCAAACGTGCAGCATGACTCGGGCGTGTATGGAGCTTGACTGGACTAGGATTAGATGAAGTGCCCTATCGAGCTCACTCTTGTGCCCGGTCGGGCATGTTGAACCTGCATGCGCCGAAGAAGAAAAAGGAAAGATTCGGCCATGGAAAACAAATGGAAGTTCACGACAAAAGAATGGAAAACACTGAGCCAAAGAGGAAAGCGGAGAAAGGAAAGAAAGGAGAAGAGGAAAAAGAAGAGAGGGGAGAAAAGCAAAGCTCCATTCGGGGAGAGAAACGTAGAGCAAGATGTAATAGAGTAGGGAGAGAGAGTAGGGAGGGAGCAGAACGCACACGAAGACAAGGACAGAGCGACAAAGCCGGATCGCGGAGGAGCTGCTGAAGACATTGGTACTAGAATAGGAAGTAATCTCGTTCTTTATCCATGTTGAAGATAGTTTTCTTTTGCGTTTCGTTTTCTAAGTTCATGTCCGAGTAGGTCCATAGCCATAGGTTAGAGAGCTTTTCCGATATGTAACGAAGTCTTGTTCTTAATGCTTGGTGGTTCTTAATGCTTTCATTCTTGTCCGCCACTTGAATGAATATTTTGGTATTTGGTCGTTTTTAGGATGATTGGTTGTTTTTAATGCTTTCGTTCTTGTACGTCACTTGAATGAATGATTGTAGAAGTTTAATGAATCTACACCAGGGGATTAGACTTTGGAATTTAGCCATGATTTAGGATTTAATCAATTCAGAATCTACGCCAGGTCGGTTGATTGAATCTAGGGATTAGGATAACGGTCTTAATGCGTCTAGTGGGTGAGATTACATAATCGGAAGATTGGTACGCTAGATAGTGGACAGGTCTACGCCAGTCAGCTCCTATATTAGAGCTTGAATTCCCTGAACTTGTGATAATATCTAAGACCAATGATCATGTTAGAACTTCACTACATCATCGTGCATCTCTCGAAACCTATGGTGTTTACTTAATTGAATTTAAACCGTTAATTAGTTAGTTTAGTTTTATTTGCTTTCCAAATACTCAATGATTTGTACCATCCTATTCATTAGTTACTAGCTTTAGAGTTGCATCGAGTCCTCGTGTTCGACTCTGGTACTACACAATCTATATTCTTGCAGAAGCGTTAGTATAGGTATTTTATTACTTGAGATTAACCCCATCACTGAGTCATGTCTAGATTTAGACCTAGGAAGCACTAAAACAATGTTCTTGGAGATATCAGTTCACGGTGAACTAGGAATGGGTAAATAAGAGTACATATCGTGTGGTTGCAATAGGGATTTTTCCATATTACTCAGTATACAATTTCCACAAACGCGTTCAACATCTCTCCGCAAGTGAGGCCAGTAGAAATAGATCTCCAAAATGGACATGGTCTTGTCCACTCCAAAATGTTACATTAGTTTTCTCCTATGTGCCTCACGAAACAATAATCTCTTATAACACATTCAATTGTGTACAACATAGTATCATGGAACAAATAACCATTAAATACTTACATGTGATGTTTTTCTCACACGATTTGAATATGTTGCCAAAATGATGAAATGACTCATAGAGTTCCTTTATATTCTCAAAACTGAGCAACCTAGCATCTACATCATAAATCAACACATACATCAAGATAATGCATTTGCAAAGATATTCTCCTTATCTTGTTTGTACTCTATGACGTACAGAGTTGACTCTATGAATTCCACCTGTTTGTCGTGCCTATGGATAACATTTTGTTTTCCTTTGAGACGTTTGAGTGATCATGGTCGGTATGAATTAAAAAATCCTTAGGCCACAAGTAATGTTTCCATGTTTGAAGTGCCCACACAAATGTGTATAAATATTTTTTATACGCATGGTAGTTTAACTAAGCTCCATTCCACTTCTCACTAAAGTATCCGATAGGTTTGCATTATTGCATTATGACCGCTTAATTTGTATACTTGATGCATCACATTCAATCCCAACAGCTATAGTAAACTCAGCTAATGCTAATAAAGAAGTTTGTGTTAGTTTATCTTTCAATGTTTGGAAAGCCTTCTCTTGAGCTTCGCCGCAAAGAAATGATGTTCTTCTTGATCACCTTAGTCAAGGGCCAAACCAAGGTATCGAAGTCTTTTATGAATCATTGGTGGAAATAGACAAATCCATGAAATCTTTGGACCTCTCCAACAGTTATAAGACTTAACCCATTCAGTATGGCTTCGATCCTCTCATAAATAACATGTATTATGTATTCACTTACAACTAATCCTAATAACACAAGATTATTAGTACATAAACCATATTTTTTTTAAGATAATCATACTATTTTTCGCTTCTCAACACGTCTAAAACTGATCTTAAGTTCCATACATGTTCCTCTAAGGTCTTGTTGTACGGTAAGACATCATCAAAGTATACTACCATAAATTTTTCTATGAAATTTTGAAGAAGATGATTCATTACTTTAGAAACGTACGAGGGGCATTGGTTAATCCAAAAGGCTTGACTAACCATTTTTACAGTCCTAATTTGATATTAAACGCCATTTCCATTCATCACCCTACTTCATGTGACATGTACCATCTTTTTTAGTCACAAGTATCACTAGTATCACACACAATCACATCCCTTCTCCATGAGCTTATTCACTTGCCTCTCTAGCTCCTTTGTCTCTTGAGGATTGGTTAGGTATGTTTGGCAATTTAGAATGCTCTTGGTACGTATAAAATCAAATTGGTGTTCAATCCCACGCAGTGGATGTAATCCGTTGGATTTTCTTCAAAAAAATACCTTTTTGAAACCTTGAAACAAATAAAAAACAACATTAGATCGTCTTAATAATAGGTGTCCAGCTTGCATTGGTATCACGTATCATAACACCTCATCCTTGTACTTTCCAATGATAAATCCAACCTTCACCTTACATTGCACCTTGTATATCATTCTTCCATTATAATTTGTACGAATTTAGATATTTTGTAGTGGTAAATCCCAATTTCTCAACAAAAGATGCACTAACCATGTTCTTACAACTACCTCCATCCACAATAATGTTACACACCTTATCCTTGCCAAATCTACATGTGTCGAATATGTTCGCTCTCTATGTGATGGCTTGTTCTTTAGTTTGGAGAGTCAACGCTCTTTGCGTTACTAACAACTCACCCTTCACGACCTCATACTTTTCATACTCTTCATCTAAAACAAGCATATACCTCTGATTTTGTGGCTCATCCTTCTCTGATGCAGTCTAGTACTATCCATCAGCTCGTATGATCATGACATTCTTGTTCAGACAGTTCCAAGAAAAGTGATATTGACTTTGTCGCTTGAAAAAATAAGTATCATGGTTTTGTAATAAATTATTGGTGGTACCTGTTCATTTTGGTTGCAATGTCTCCACTTTCTTCTCTACTTTGTGTCTCATATTCGGTTTTTCAAACTGATTAGCTTTAGAACAATAGTTGGAAGAGTTTTCATACTTCTGTAACTTTTTCATTTCCTTTTATTTCTCGCCTATGTTTACATAATGAAGAGTCTTTACAGATTCTTGTATGTCAGAATTGAGATTGCCTAGAAATTGATTAATCATTGTCCCCCAATCTTTCTCAATGTTCACCCAAATCATTAGGAACTCGATCTCCTTGTAGTAGTCCTCTACGCTTCTGCTATCTTATACGAATCGCCCTAAATGCTGATTAATCTCTTCATGATAGTGAGAAACTACAAATTGATACCTCATGATGGTATGCATCTCATCTTAAATAGTGATGGCATGCTCTCCACTATGCCTTTGAGAAAACGTTAGTTGATCCCATCATGTAGTGCCTAGTCATAAAATTCAACAAATATCAATTTCACCTTCTTCGCATTGGAGTATTCATGGGAATAAAATGTGCCTACCTTGATGCCTCTTGATGCTTTTGTGGTGTTGTTGCAAGCTCTTCCAGCCTTAGCCCTCATGACTGGTCCATGTGTGTTTGGTTTCTCATTTGGAACCTTATATTCATCAAAAGTATCAATAAAATTTTCTTTGTATTCACTCATATAATTTTCATTATTGCTTCACGATGTGGCATGGATTTTCTTCACTATGTGAAGGTCAAAATAATATTCATGAAGTGTGTAATCTCTTCATTAATGTATTATTTCATAATTGTTACCACAAGTTTGCTTTTCTTTTTAGATGAAAAAGAATAATTCAAATGGATACATTCATCAAAACATTACAAGACCACCCATTTCAGCTACATCAGAAAGATGTATCATCAAACGCTCCATTACGTCAGAAAAATAAGGAAAGACATTTGATGAGGAATCACATGTGCAGAATAATACTTACAAAACTAGCACGTCATTGACTTTCAATGGTCATAAAAAATATCTTTGAAAAATATGCTAACACCACATAATGACTTGTGAAAAATTTTACAGAGGACAATCATAACTCTTAATTCCATGCAACTTATCACTTTTGTAATCCATATAATGAGTTATGATTGACGCATAACCAATAATTTAACATCTTTTCCAACTACTTTAGCATTGCTTTTCGTGATGCATCGTCTATTGTGAATGTAATCGAAATAGTCTCCTATAGACCTCTCTAACTACAATCTAATTCTAAATCATGGAATTTATATTAACACTTAAAAACTATAAAAATACGATCTAAAGCTAATTTCTCAAAAATATTTATGATATGGATCTAAACTGATGTTGATGTGATTCTACATCGACGTTCTATTATTAGGAGATGGAATTGGAATGAAACTTACTAACAGCTTGATCGTAGAACCTAGAAGTGATATGATTCCCCTTGTGTAGTCGGTGTGTCTGGTGGAGCCTTAACTTCATCATCCCTTCTTTCTTAAAAATGATTTGAACTCAAATCAGGATCATCATCTGCATCAAAATGAGCCAAGTCAGCAACATTGAAAGTCGAACTAACATTGTACTCACTAGACAACTCGATCTTGTAGGCATTTTCATTGATGCGTTCTAGCACTATGAATCATCCATCTTCACGAGGAATAAGCTTGGATTTACGTTGCTATGGAAAATGCTCATTGTGTAAAAGGATCCACGCTAGATCTTAGGGTTGAAATACCACTTTCTTCCGACCCGTGTTTGCATGTTTGGCATATCACTTAATCTTCTTTTCAATGTTGGCTCGTGCTTTCTTGTGTATCTTTTACATAAAATCAGCCATTTTCCTACCATCAAGATTAGTAAACTCTGATGACGGTTAAGAGACCATGTCTAATGGTGTAAGCGGGTTAAAGGCATACACGATTTAAAAAGTCAGAAGCAAAGTAGCACTATAAACCCCTTATTGCATGCAAACTCGATATGGGGTTGACACACTTCCAATATTTTCATATTACTCTTGAGAACGCACGTAATAAGATAAAAAATGACCTATTATCAATTTCTATTTTTCCATTGGTTTGAAGGTGACACGTAGTGGGGATTAAAAGTTTGGTGCCTAAATTAGATCACAATGTTTCCAAAATTAACTATTGAACCTAACATCTTTATTAGACACGATAGTCCTAAGAATGCATGCAATCATGCAATGTCTCTAAAGAATAACACAAAAACATGTGATGCGTCATCAGTCTTATGATATGCAATAAAGTGAACTGTCTTAGAGAATCAGTCAACTACGATAAAAACATAATTGTGTCCTGACTTAGATATAGAGAGACCTAACACAAAATCCATGACAATATACATCCAAGGGTAACTCGAAAGAACACATGTTTGTAAGTAAAAAAATGTATTTCTTAAGATTATCATATAGTTTTTCACTTCGCAACACATCGAGAACTGATCGTAGGTGCCCTACATGCTCTTCTAAGATTTTGTTGTATACTAGGATATCATCGAAGTATACAACCACAAATTTGCCTATCAAGTTCCTACAAACATGATTCATTTATCGCATAAATTTGCTAGGTGCATTAGCCATTCCGAAAGACATGACTAAAGCAATCATACAGCCCTAACTTCGTCTTAAATGCGATTTTCCATTCATCACCCTCTTCATGTGTATTTGATGGTATCCACTCTTCAAATATATCTTATAAAATATTGAAGATCCATATAATTCGTCTAACATGTCATCTAAATGAGGTATGGGGTGACGACACTTTATCATAATGTTGTTGATGGCACAACAACACACATATGCCATGTGTCATCCTTATTGGGTACGAGTATCATTGGTACGACACACGATGACAAACCTGTCTCTCAAGCTCCTTAATCTCCTCGAGAGTGGTCTGGTAAGCTAGCCGATTTGGAATGCTCAAAACTGGTACGAAGTCAATTCGGTGATCAATCCCACCAACTAGAGGTAAGTCGTTAGGTGTTTCGCTGAGAAACACATCCTCAAAACCATGAAAAACCTTGGTAACAACATTATGTAAATAGGGGGTGAGCTCGTTACTGAAATATAACTCTTTGAACAAGAGTACAAACATAAGTTGTTTCGATTTCCAAGCCTATTTGAATTCGCTCACTCTCATCGAAAGAAAGGTGATGCTTACTGGTTGTCTCTCAAAGGCATGTTTTTATGGTGTTTGTCTCGAGATCTCACCATTTTCTGAACTACCTCATGGTCACTTACTTGAATTTCCATATTCTTGCTCTTTAATAACTATACTTAATCCTTGAATAAATCCTTGGGTGTGAGTGGAGCTACGCAAACATGCCATCCTTAAAATTAAAGGAATACTTGTTACTAAACTCGTCGTGTTGTGCTCGAGTATCAAAATGCCATGGTCATCCCAATAGGAGTCAACCCGCTCACATTGGAACGACATCATACATCACTTCATCCGCGTACTTCACAATTCTAAACTGAACCTTCACATGACCGCTGCAACTCGTAGGGTTTCAGATGCTTCGTGGTATCTAATCCCAACCTATCCACAAGTGATGTTCTAGCCATATTCATGCAACTGCCTCAATCAATTATGATACTTCATACCTTGTCTACCTAAGCTCACGCATGTAAAAGATTCTTTTCATTTTGTACGATGGCTTCCTCTTGAGCTTATAGATTTAACGCTCGATGACCTACTAGTAACTCCTCCTTTATAGCCTTTTACTCCTCTAACTCTTCATCCAATTTAGGTAGATGCCTTTGATTTAGTGCCTCTTCAACATCGAATGTCATCTTGTATTCTTCATCGGCTCGTATGATCATGGCCTTTTTACTTGGAAAGTTCTGAGCAAAGTGGCCTTGACCTTGTCATTTAAAGTAGTGAATATCATGGTTTTGTAAAGGTATCTCGATTAGTAGGAGTGGCTGATTTGGTCATGAAGCCTCCAACTTTTTCTCCTTAATTGCTTCTCGATCTTTATTACCATGTGCACCAAATCGTCTATGTTTACGTAATGATGGGTTTCCATGCGATCTTGTATATGAAGATTGAGGCTATTCGGAAACCTATCAATTTTTGCTTCCAGATGTTCCTCGATATTCACCCAAATCATTAGAAAGCCAATCTCTTTATACTAATCTCCAACTCTTACTACCTTCCACCAATCATGTCACACATTGATGGACCTCTCGATGATGGTGAGATGATACGAATCGATGTTGATGATAGTGTGCATCTCATCTCAAGTGTCAATGAAACATTCCCCAAGACAACTTCGAGAATATACAAGCTGATATAACCACGCTAGTGCGTAGTCGTTGAATTTGGTTGCAACCATTTTAACCTTTTCAAGTTAGAAATAACAATGGCATTCGAAAACCATTTTCTCTTTCATTCCCATTGCGAATAAACTTCGAGATCTCTCCTCCCAATGAACGTAAGAATTTCCATCTTGATGTTACTGATGTAACCATCGAGTGGATCTCTTGTGAATTGATTGTTCCTCGCGGGACGACTATGCTCCTCGTCAAATACTTCAGCATATTCGTCCTCATCTATGTCTAGATGGTATGGATTACAAGCTGTATATGTGGCCTCCTCTATGGTGGTTCTCCAATTGTTGTTACTTCTATTCGACCATGTTGTGGGTTGATAGTGGTGAATTTTCAATCATGTCGAAACTCACCGTAAGGTGGTTCATTGTGCTGACTTTCAGCACTAGACATTCGAAAGTTGAAACAGAAAATATGAAAGAAAAAGATGATGAATAAATCTCACAATCTATCAGAGAAGTTATTTCCCGCCGTTCAACTAAAAGTTGACGCCAGGAGTGTGTAACTAGAGACTCTTTTTGTTTCCTTTCTACCTTTTCCATTTTATTTTTGGGCTTTTTCCTTCTCTATTCTTCATCCTCTTCACCCTCCGTTTTGTGGTTTTCTTTTTGGTGTTTTTTCTTTTCTTGTTTGCTTCCTTTTGTGGTTTTTTTCTTTGCATTTTTCCATTTTTGTAAAACAAAAAAATAAAACTAAAACAAAGTAAATTGAATCAAACTAAAAGAAAAAAATACTAGAATAAAAAGAATGATGAAAACGAAATTGGATAGGCTCACGCAAAAATGGGGCTCTAATACCACTTGTTATGATCCTAGATCGATGTTCTATTAATAGAAGGATGAAATTGACATGAAATATACTAAAAATCGAGAGTAAAACCTAGAACTTGTATTTCTGAAGAAAAGACATCATTAACCATGTCTACGACCCAACAAGAGAACCTTAAATGCAGTGAATAACGCCACAACACGTGTGATCTATTGATGATAAGTATGTTAACAACTTAGTCTCTCTCTAAGAGTTCGATAGTTAAATACCGAGGATTAACAAGGAAAAACAATTTTATTGATAAAAACTTAAGTAATAATATCATACAAAGGATCCTCTTTTTATAAGGACCAAATACTAATGGAAACGAAATAAAATAAGACAAATTTACTAAACCTGAAATAAAAGCTTGATCGAGCGGTGTAACTGCTCAGTCGAACACTGTTTAAGTTTTAACCCGAAATTCACAAAACTAAAGTACGTTCAACCAAGAAACAACTATGCTCACTCAAATTCTCTAACACTCGATCGAGTCCTTGAATGCTCGGATTGAGTGTTCAATCCTTCTACATGTTCCATTGGTCCAGAGGATTTGTTTGGGTTGAGCGATCCTTTTCTCAAGTCAAGTGGTCCTATGCTTGAGCCGGGTGGATCGACTAATGTCCAGTGGATTAGCTCAAGTCGAGCGAATATTTCTCGGTCCGAGCACCTCTAGCTCTCCTAGCTGATTGTTCCTTTTGAACTCGTTCACTTGAAGGCATGCCAAATATGTTTCTCTTGATGTCTCTTCACTCCTTTGTGGTGCCTTAACAAGTTCGTCTGCCATAAATCGAGTAAAGACATTATGTATCCTATCAGCTTTAGCTCTGTGACTAGACCTTGTGTTGTTGAAGTGTTGGACGGAGCCTCATCCTCATCAAAGTTTCTCTTGTTAGATAGATGGACTTGGATTGGAACCCCCTAACAACCTCTTAGCAAATCCCAAAACGTTTTATTCCAAAGAATGAATGCCCTAAATCCCAACTGCAACCCAACTAGAAAACCCCAGACTCAATGAATAATAGCACAACACTTGTAATCTAGTGTTTATAAGTCGGTGAATATTTAGAATCTCTCCATGAGTTAGAAAAGAAAAGACACTATCAATAAGATAAAATTTAGTTAAAAAATTCATATAATGGGTTACTTATTTATACTGACCAAAACATAAAGGAAAACTAAATAAAAGAAGCCAACAAAGCAAAACATGTTAAGTGCTCAGCCAAGCAATGTAACCCCTTGATTGCGCGCCGCATAAATTTCTAGCCTTAAAACACGAAAACTAAAGTACGTTTGATCGAGCCCTTTCACTGCTCGGTCGAATCTGCTAGTGCTTGGTTGAGTTATGTGGGATGCTCATACCGAGTGATCTAATTTGTCAAATGCTCTTTTACCCTTGTAAGTTTGCTAGGGTAGAGCACAACATCGCTCAGGGCGATCGGTCAATGATGTCATGCGTATATTGGCCTAAAGATTTTTCCCGGGACGAGTGACTCCCTGCTTAGATCAAGAGCTCATCTGGTTTCTTGCTCCTCTAGACCTTTTCTACTTGTAGGCAAGATACGTATGTTTGCCTTGATGCTTTTTAATGCCCTTATGGTGTCTTTGTAAGCTATTCTTCTACCATTCAAGCGAACACATTTTGCATCCTTTTTAGCCTTAACTCGCTTGTTGGTCCGTGTGTATTTGTTGTCTCGTTTAGGGTCTTGTCCTCATCAAATAGTACATTGTATTGAAAAGTTTGGTGCTCTTGAAATTTTAAATATTTTAACTTTTTATCATGTATATAATGCATTTTCATTACAACTTATAATGCAATAGCGAAGATTGTATTACACTATTTGTGTTAATACCATGTTAGGCCTACTTATAATGCCAAGCAAACGAAACAAATCTTGTTGACACGAAGTTGCATTTTTATTATCATAGCATTAACAATGGCGTCACCAAAGTGTTACCAAAACTAACACAATACAAAAAATTATTACTACCACAGTTTCGAATTAGCGTGAAAATTGCGTAATCCTTAGCAATGTGAGGCTAATGCTAAACTCGTGTGAAACCTGCACTACACTATCGTAGGATTTGAAAGTATTATGCCTATTATGTAATATTTCAATAGTTGAGGGTTTAGGTTGTAATTATTAAAAAGTTAATAATTATATAAGAAACGAAAAACGAGTTTTCGTTATCAGATAAAACATTAGCAAAATCAAAATCCTAATAGCCGTCAAAAGAAAAAGAACGAAGAACGAAAAATAATTTTTCGTTCTTCCGAATTCCGCACCAAACGTTGGAAAGCAGATCTGATCTTGGCGTGGATACGCGTAGAGGGCTTGTGCTATCAAGTCTACCACATCCGACAATCACACGTTCAACGCGAAAAGGTATTACGAAATCGTTTCTAAATTTGTTCGTCGTTGAAATCCCGAAAAACTAATCGTTAAACATGACTAGATCTCATTTTCGGGTTGATAAAAACACGCTTACGCACTCCAAATCAACCCAACAGTGGTATCAGAGTGTCTGGTCGTCTGTTTTAGGATTAGTTTTTCGAATTTTTGTGAAAACAATGGACCGAAAAATGTAAAAGTCGCGTGCGCATAGCGCGCAAACAAGAATAGAAGGCGCGACCCGCGAAGGAGGAGACCTGGGCGGCGGCCGGAACCCTAGCTGTCCAAGCAAGTGTTGCCGGTGCGGGCGGAGGGCCGGCGTGAAGCCTGAGGCAACCGCCACCGACCCGGCAGAGCGCACTAGCAGGACGATGCTACGTTAGCGTTTCTTGTCGAGTGCCCGACGCTCGCTCGACGGGTCTTCAACGCTGGAGACACGTGAGGCGGCAAGCAAGACGGGGTTGAGCGGCGCACGAGCGGTCGCGACGGTCGGGCAAGGGGCGAATCGGCGGGATTTCGAGCAAAAGGGCAGGCGGCGCGGGGGGTTTCAGAAACCCTAGATGAACCCTAGCCGCTCCTTCGCCCGAGCCGACGGTTCGCAAGCGCCCGAGCGGCGGTTCGCGGTGAGCACGAGTGGGCGAGCGATGAGGGCGGCGATGGTTGGGTATCTGAAACCCTAACCCTAATCGTGCATCGAGCCCGAGCAGGTGGCTCCTCCCAACCCGACCGAACGTTTCTTGCACGCGCGGGCGCATCACGTGAGCCTGAGCGGGTGCGCGTAATCTGCACGTGCAAAATAAAAAAATTAAAAAATTATTTTTAAAATTAAATTAAAAAAATTTAAAATTAAATTAAAGAATTTTAATTTAAAATTAATAATTGAGTTCTTAAACGATAAATTGTTTGTCGTTAGGCTTTTCCTTGATCGTAGACGTTTTGAATAGGTTCTCGTTTACATGGTGCGGCCTGACTACCAGGAGGCATGTAGTTTAAGAATTCAATTCGTACGTCTATGACATCAGATGTCTAGTGGGAGGGATCAATTAGTTTTTATAAATGTCTGGACTATCCGGGGGACATAAACTTAATTGTTATCCGACCATGAGCTAAAGGATGAACTCAACTATATCGATAGGAACAACCTGATTACCAGGTGTTTATGTGATATAGAGCCTAAGTTATTTCACTATAAATTTTATGGGGATAAAATTTATAAAGAATCTATTTTATATGTTTGGGAAACATCTTGACTACCAAGGGGCTCAAGCATATAGTTATAGATTGATGCTAATTAGATATAAGATTTCTAATGTTATCGTAACATTGATTAGCGAATATATCATTTAGATGAAGTCCATGTCTTAATGATATATATACGATGTCTAACTCTCTGCTATAAAATTTTCCTTTCGTTTTTAGATCTCCTGAGAATGTCTCAGTTCAACTTGCGTCCAATCCTCGAGACCAACAAGCTGGTTGGTGAGAACTTCGACGAATGGCAACGCAATTTGCGCCTGGTTCTAACACATGAGAAGGTGATCGATGTGATCGATAAACCGACTCCTCCAGTGCCAGATCCAACGAAGGACGAGGCTTTCAGTGAATACACCAAGTACGAGGAAAGGTGCATCACTGTCAAGTGCCTCATCTTGGTGTCAATGAATGGCGAACTCCATAAGCAACACGAGCATATGGATGCCAAGCAGATCATGGAGAATCTTAAGAAGATGTTGGGTAAGCAGAGTCGGATGGCAAGGTCCAAGCTGTCAGGGACTTTGTTCAAGTCCGCTCTGAATGAGGGATCTCTTGTGGGATCCCATGTTCTTCGGATGATCAGTCTGATAGAACAATTTGAGAAGCTGGGGTGTACCTTCTGCAAGGAGATGCAGCAGGAGATGATCTTGCACTCACTTCCAGAGTCCTTCTCCCCGTTCGTGGTCAACTACAACATGAACAAGTTGGATGTTGAGTTGCATGAGATGCACAACATGTTCACTGAGTATGAGAAACAGATGTCCATTGGGAAAAGGGTATCGGGATCTGTGTTGATGGTTAGGCAGTCCTCTTATCAGAAGAGGAAAGGCAAGAAGAGGCCCAGGACCAGGCAGAGCGTGTCTAAGTCTGGTGAAACCAAGGCAAAGAGTGGTGCCACCAAGGCCAACCAATCAGAAGGCGAGTGTTTCTTCTTCAAGAAGAAAGGGCATTGGAAGAAAAACTGCAAGGAATACCTACTGTCTCTGAAGGACAAGAAGGAAGGTAAGATTCTTATGAAAAATGTTTTCATGTTATCTTTGACTACTATTGATTCATCTAGATGGGTATTGGATACCGGTAGCAGCTTTAACGTCTGCAATATGTTGCAGGGGCTGAGGATCAGTAGGAGGTTCAGGAAGGGAGAGTTTAGTCTGAAGGTTGGAAATGGTGCAAGTGTTGCTGCTCTAGCCGTAGGATTGATTTCCTTTATTATGCCTAGGGTAAGATTTTGTTGCTAGACGACTGTTATTATGTTCCGAAGTTTGTTTCGGACATAATTTCTATTTCTATGCTTGGTAAACGTGGATTTCGAACAGTTTTTAGTAATAACATTTGCTCTATTTATCATGGTGATGATTTATGTGTGAATGGTTATTTGCAACAAGGACTTTATATCTTACCCAATGTTAATGTAGAACAAATTAACATGCATGTTTCAGGCCATAAGAGAAAGGTAGATGATCGTCGAAGCAAGACGTACCTTTGGCATTGTAGACTTGGTCACATCGGTGAGAAGAAGATAAACAGGTTGCATAAAGATGGTCTTCTAGGCCATTTTGATTATAAATCTTATACAACTTATGAGTTCTGTCTCACTGGTAAAATAACCAAACCTCAGTTTACTGGAATCGGAGAGAGAGCTACAGAACTCCTAGGACTCATACATACCTATGTATGTGGACCTATCAGAGTTCAAGCCAAGGGTAGATATTCATATTTCATCACGTTCACTGATGATATGTCGAGATATGGATTTGTGTTCTTGATGAGACACAAATCCGAGTCTTTTGAAATGTTCAAGATATTCCGCAGTGAAGTGGAGAAACAAACCAGAAAGAGTATCAAGGTGTTGAGATCTGACCGGGACGGTGAATATCTTAGTCATGAATTTGTCGATTATCTAAGACAAAATGGGATTTTGTCTCAGTGGACTTCTCCTGGAACACCACAGCATAATGGTGTGTCCGAAAGGAGAAATCAGACTTTATTAGATATGGTCCTATCCATGATGGGGTTCACGGATCTTCCAATAAACTTGTGGGTGTTATGCTTTAGATGCAGCTGCTTACATCTTAAATAAGGTTCCCACTAAAGCAGTCTCTAAGACTCCACATGAGATATGGAAGGGATGGAAACCAAACCTGAGATACAACAAGGTTTGGGGGTGTCCGGCCTTCGTTAAGAGACTTCAGGTAGACAAGCTAGATGATAGGTCTGATAAGTGTAGGTTCATAGGTTATCCCAAGGAAACTATGGGATATTATTTCTACCACCAGTCTGAGCACAAAGTGTTTGTGGCCAGAACGACAACCTTTCTTGAGAGGGAATTCCTTGAGGAAAGAATTCATGGTGGGGAAGTAGTTCTTGACGAGATTCAAGAACCCGACGAACCAACACAAGCTCATGGACATGAGATGTCAAATGAGCGATCTTGGTTGGGAGATACGTTGTTAGGCTCTGACACTTCATCTTCAAATGTTGAAGTGACAGTGCCCATTTAGGAACAAGTTCAGGAACCTGTTCAAGAACAAGTCCAACAAGATATCCCGGTGCAGGTTGAACCTACTACACACGTTTTCTTGAGAAGGTCAACACGTTCTCACGTGCACCTGAAAGGCTTAATCTGATGGTGCAAGAGGACGTGGTCGGTCATAGAGATGACGAACCATACAAGGCCTAGATTCTGAGAAATGGTGGAAAGCCATGGAATCCGGTGATGGAATCTATGAAGATCAACAAAGTATGTACTTTGGTTGATTCTTCACAGGCTTCCAGACCGATCGGTTGTAAATGGATTTACAAGAAGAAGATTAGAGTAGACGGGCAGGTAGAGACCTATAAAGCTCGTCTAGTTGCCAAGGGGTATAGTCAACGAGAAGGGATTGACTATAAAGAAACGTTCTCTCCTGTGGCAATGCTCAAATCTATTCGGATTCTGCTTGCAATGGTGGCATTCCATGACTATGAGATTTGGCAGATGGACGTGAAAACAACTTTCCTTAACGGAGAGCTCCAGGAAGAAGTTTTCATGACTCAACCTGAGGGTTTCACGTCGCCAACTCAAAGTCATATGGTATGCAAGCTTCAAAGGTCCAGAAGTTTAGTGGGAGCACGGTTGTCTTCCTTGTGCTTTATGTGGATGACATATTGCTCATGGGAGATGACATTCCAACATTGCAAGAGACGAAGTCATGGTTGTCTTATCAGTTCTCCATGAAGGATCTAGGAGAAGCAGCCTATATCCTGGGAATAAAGATCTATAGGGATAGATCGAAGAGGTTGCTTGGATTGTCACAATCCCAGTACATTGACGGTATCGTGAGACGATACAACATGGAAAGTTCGAAGAAGGACTATCTACCGATAGGCACTGGAATTTCTCTTTCTAAGGAGGATTGTCCTAAGACCCGGGAGGAAAGAGAACGCATGAGTCGGCTTCCCTACGTTAGCGCAGTGGGAGCCATCATGTACTCCATGAAGTGTACTAGGCTTAACGTAGTCTACGCAGTAAGTGTAGTGAGTAGATATCAGGCAGATCCTAGTGAGGAACACTGGAAGGTTGTTAAGAACATCCTTAAGTACTTGAGAAAGACCACAGACCAGTTCCTCATTTATGGTGGTTCTAACTTGGAGTTAGAAGGATTCACTGATGCGAGTTTCTCGACAGACAAGGATGACAGTCGATCCATTTCAGGTGATGTGTTTTGTTAGAATGGAGGCGCAGTAAGTTGGAAAAGTTCCAAGGAGGCTACTATAGTTGTTTCAGTGACTGAAGCATAATACATTGCGGTTTGTGAAGCAGCTAAAGAAGTGGTTTGGATGAGAAATTTAATAGATGAACTTGGTGTGGTACCTTCGATAAAGGAAGTCGTTCCTTTATTGTGTGATAACACTGGAGCTATTGCTTAGGCAAAGGAACCAAGTTCTCATCAGAAATCGAAACATGTTATGCAGAAGTTTCACCTGATACGAGAGATTATAACATGTGGAGACGTGCCAATCCAAAAGGTAGATGGAAAGGAAAATGCAACAAATCTGTTCACGAAGGCGCTTGGGTCAAAGGAGTTTGACAAGTATAAGTTGAGGATCGGATTGAGAGAGATGACTAGCTGGCATTAGTTTATATAAATGTAGCGAGTTGTATTTTAGACATCGATCTTATTTTAATAATATATGACATTATTTTCATTTGATGATTTTTATAAGTGTATGATAGAGTCCAAGATTAAATCTGAAACTTGACATTATGATATAAATCATAATAAAGAGAGCCAAGTTTTTGGTATGATTTAATCTGAATTGTTCTTGTTCGTAGGATCACTATCTGAACTACAATGATCCGGAAAGAACAACATGTATGTGATATGTTTCTATGGTGATAGAATCAGTAGATCTCTTTTACTGAATCACATATATGGGTGATACACATAATGATGTGATCACTGAACTGACCTAAAGGGAGAAATGCTTAATGGTTAAATAACCAATGAATTGTCATAAGATTTCTCCAAATAGTTAGATAATTAGTTTTTCCTTAGACCTGAGATCAGCATAGTAACTAGCATCTCATCTATTATTCTTTGATCCTGGACACATAGTATCTGAGAGTACTAGTTGAATAAATATTGGGAATAATTAGATATTTACGTAGTTAGTGACTGATCAAGATGGGATCCGTGAACTCTGGGTAAGAGTTTGAGCTCTATGTTGTCAGTAATCACAATGATTGTACGAATCTCTGGGCAGAGTACATTGAATGAATGAAGAAAGGTGTTTCTTAGGTTCATTCATCAGTCAGTTATGATTGACATGAAACATAGTTGATGATCCGTAAGGCTGACAGTTATGACCATGCCTAGGATGCATCCGGAGCTGTAAAGATGGAAGGAAATATTAACGTCAACTTCACCCTGGTTCATTTTGGGTAAGGTTGTTACTCAAATGAGTAAGGATGTTACTTCACGCTATCCGGTCGTTGGGAAGTGTTGCTAGACTCCAACCTTGATTAGTTAATTAGTAGAGACTAATTGGCTACCGGATTAGTGATGAACCTACGAGGTCACACGCATACGAGTGTCTCGGTATCTGCTTGTGATTGTTAGACAATCAGTGTGGAATGCAGTTATATTCATCCGCTAGCACCGAAATATAATTGCTGCTTGTGATTGTTAGACAATCAGTGTGGAATGCAGTTATATTCATCCGCTAGCACCGAATAATATAATTGTATTTGATTTTCTTTTGGGGAGTACATCAGATGTACATGCAAATATGTGTATGGAGATACATGTCCTTCGATTATTTGAGATATTACGTAAAGGCAAGTGGGAGATTGAAAGTATTATACCTATTATGTAATATTTCAATAGTTGAGGGTTTAGGTTGTAATTATTAAAAAGTTAATAATTATATAAGAAACGAAAAACGAGTTTTCGTTATCAGATAAAACATTAGCAAAATCAAAACCCTAATAGCCGTCAAAAGAAAAGAACGAAGAACGAAAAACAATTTTTCGTTTTTCCGAATTCCGCACCAAACGTTGGAAAGCAGATCCGATCTCGGCGTGGATACGCGTAGAGGACTTGTTCTATCAAGTCTACCACATCCGACAATCACACGTTCAACACGAAAAGGTATTACGAAATCGTTTCTAAATTTGTTCGTCGTTGAAATCCCGAAAAACTAATCGTTAAACATGATTAGATCTCATATTCGGGTTAATAAAAACACGCTTCCGCACCCCAAATCAACCCAACGGGATTGGTGTTGAAATAGTTGTAACAACAAAAATTGTGTTGCTCGCCGCATTTTTTTGTAGTATGTAAATAATGTCTATCTTAAATGAAATTGATATACCTTATCTATAAACAAAATCCAAGGTAAATAGTGTGGGGTCGAAGTGAACAATGCATGATGATATAGCAAAATCTGAGTCGTAAGATTTCTTTAGGTGTGATTAGGGGTGGCCAATCCGGGTTTTGATCCGGGTTCCTCGGGTTTACGAAAATTGAACCCGAACTGAACCCGAATGTTTTTCGGTCTGGGTTCTTCGGGTTTCGATTCGGGTTCGGGTTATTCGGGTTCTGAAGCAGTGAACCCGAAATAACCCAAATTAAATTCGGGTATCCATGGGTTATTCGGGTTATTTGGGTTATTTGGGTTCGGGTTATTGGGTTATTTGGGTTATTTGGGTTCCGGTTATTCGGAATATTTGGGTTATTTGGGTTCGGGTTTACCGGTTATTTGGGTTGTTCGGGTTATTTGGGTTATTTGGGTTCGGGTTATATGGGTTATTCGGGTTATTTGGGTTATTTGGGTTCGGGGTATTCACGTTATTCGGGTTTTGTAAGGGTTTTTCGGGTTCTCTAAAAAAACAAGTTAACATTCAAAAAAATTTTAAAAATACATATCTAAATTAGATAATATAACTCATAAAAATTAACTATGCAAATACCAAAATAAAATGAATTCTAAAAACCTAAAATATTAATCGTGTAGTTCTTCGGGTTCCTCGGGTTTAACCCGAACCCGGATCGGACCGACCCGAACTCGAATGGGTTCTAAAATCTGAACCCATATAGATTTTTAGGGTAACCCATTTTGTAAACAATCCGGGTTTTTCGGATCGATCCGGGTCAATCTGATCTGGGTTATCCGGATTAACCACACCTAAGTGTGTTGTGGCAAAACAACTGTCGTGAGATTGACCCACCCAACATATATTGTCACATATTTATAAAAAATTAATAATAATAATATATAGGTATATGTATATGTATATACAAATATTCTCTCATATACTAATATATATATAATGTTTTAATTAATTAGAATACACATTAATAGTAGATAAATTTCAATTTGAAAGAATTTTTTATTACAAAAAGTCATTAGCAAATAAATATGTACGATTTTGTTTTATTTATTTTACAAAAGTGTTACTACAGATATTAGAACGGCAAATGTATTTCTTTAATTGAAAAATTTTGATTAATTTTTTTCAACCAGAAGATATAATACCAAAAAATATAATAATGAATTTATTAGTATTATAAATCTTATTGGATTGAGCAAAAGAGGAGAATAAAGATATATATATATATATAATATTTTAATTTGTTAGAATACCCATTAATAATAGTAGACAAAGTTTCAATTTGAAAGAATTGTTTTTATAAACAAACTCATTAGCAAATAAATATGTACGATTTTGTTTTATTTATTTTTACAAAAGTATTACTGCATATATTAGAACGGTAAATGTATTTCTTTAATTGATTAATTTTTTCAACCAGAAGATATAATACTAAAAAATATAATAATGAATTTATTAGTATTATAAATCTTATTTAATTGAGTAAAAGAAGAGAGTAAAGAAAGGAGGGTTTGAACAGGGAGAATATCAAAAAAGTTCTCTTAGAGTTAAAACATTTCAAAATTATCCTCTTAAATCTGATGAAAAAAAAATAGAGAAAAGATATATGGGCCTTTAATGAAAAACACATACAAAGGAGGGAAAAGGCAAATATGAGAAGAGTGAAAACGAAAATTGAGAGGAGGGAAACAAAGTAGAGAGCTATTTTCTTTCATTTTCGAGTGTTTCCCTTCTATTTTCGAAATTTCCTTCACAATTTTTGAGTGATTTCTTTCCATTCTCGAGTGATTTCCGTGATTTCTTTCCATTTTCGAGTGATTTCCTTCTATTTTGAGTGGTTTGCAGCAATTTTCGAGCGATTTCCAACAATGTTTCAGTCATTTTCAATGATTTCCAGCGTTTTTAGTGATTTTTCCGGTGATTTTTGGCGATTTCCGGCGATTTGTAGGTGAGTTTTAGTGATTTTGACCGTTTTCCGGCGATTTCTGGCAATTTCCGGCGATTTCTGGCAGTTTCCGGCGGTCACACTGGGTCACAGGGTCGAACTGGGTCGGACTGGGTCGCAGGGTCGGCTGGGTCGGCTGGGTCGGCTGGGTCGTAGGGTCGCTGGGTCGCAGGGTCGGCTGGGTCGGACTGGGACTGGGTCGCTGGGTCGCAGGGTCGGTGGGTCGGACTGGGTCGCTAGGTCGCAGGGTCACAGGGTCATACTGGATCGCAGGGTCAAATTGGGTCAAACTGGATAGAAGGGTCGCAGGGGGTATTTTGAGAATTTTAACATTTATAAAGGTATTTTTGAAACGAAAATTTTTTTTTCGGGAAGGGTATTTTTGAAATCTTTTAGTCCTACGAGGATATTTTTGAAGTTACCCTGTTTGAACATATAACTTCCATTGGAAGTACACCAACCTTTACTGATTATAGTTAATCCAATTGGAGTTATTCGAACTATTTACTATTTCAATATTATTTCGAGGTAAAATTTCAAATTCTTGGAGAAAAAATATATATCAGTGCATTTCTTTGTTGTAAAGTTTTCGACAAATAATGTAAATATAATCTAATTAATATATATATATAGGCAATATTCTAAAAATAGTTCTAGACGTCTATCTAAATGTCCTCTGGCCGCCCAATTGATCTCTAGTGGTCTTTTTAAAAAAAAAGTGACGTCAAAATGACGTCGTTTTTGGTATTTAAAGAAAAAAATTAACAATGACATCTATCAATGCAATTATCTTTTATCGACTTTGTTATCATCATTTCATTTGTCTTTCTTCTATCTATTGCATCATGTATTTTTTTCATCTGAGTCTTTTGTCCTCGCATTCATCTCTCATCCTCGTTTTTGTCTGCATCCTTGTTTTTATATTTTTTTATCATATCTCGTATGTTATCACCTTCTTCATCTTTTATTATCGCCTTTATTTCTTATCTTCATATTTATTTTATCTCCACCCTTAGTTTCATCTCTCGCATTCGTCATCACCTTTGCCCTTGCCTCAGTCTAACATCGTCCTCACTCGACAACCATTTTTATATTTTGTTTGTTTTATATTGTTTGTCGTAGTAAGTTTGATATTGTGAATTTAGTATTATAAATTTTTATAAATATTAAAATTTATTTATTTATATATTTTTTTATAAAATTAAGTACTTATAAATATTTCGATTTAAATATTTATATTATAATTATATTAAATAAAAATAATATATATATAGATATAATCGATTAGTCTGTCCAGACATCGTCTAAATATTCAGAATACTAGACGCTGAATATCTACCCGACTAATGTGTAGGACTTTTTTGAACCTTGGATTTAGGTCAAACGATTACAAATATATGGATTAAAAATTGAGGTTATTATCTTCCCTTGCTGACATCAGCACAACAACAAAGTCATCTTGATCTTTTTTGTTCTAAATTTGTTATTTCATCATTAATTATTAATGGAGTTAATTATGTTTTAAAAAGGATGAATCAATTTAAAATTTAAAACATGTTTCTTTAATTAATTAATATAGATTTTTAATTTTAAACTTATTTTAAAAATTATTCTCGATCGTAATACACTAATCTAAATAAAAATAACATATCGTAAAATTTATTTTAATAGATATAATTTTAATATATCGTAAAATTTATAAATTTATTTTAAAATATAATAAAAATATTTTAGTGCATATTATATTTATGAAATTTCGGATTCTAACATCATCCATAAATTCATAATATTTCTAATATGTTATAAATTAATTTGATAAAAGTAAATTTTATCATCTGTTAATATATATTTCACATTTAAAATATAAATAAATTTTAAAAACCAATTTTTATTTTTTATTGTTGATTGTTATATTTTTCTCTACTAAAATAAAAAAATTAAATGAATAAAAACACGTTTTAAAATCAAATTTTTCCAAATTAAATAATATGTTGAATATGAAACCAGTGTGAGGAATAATGAGTATGTGCATAACAATATTATGACAAAACTGGGATCCATATAAAATGAATTAACATTTGATATTTATTAATTCTCATTCATCAATTAAAATGTTTAGGTTATGTTATTTACAAAATAAATAGATAATATGTGTTCTCTTAGATCAAATCACACCAAAAAAGACATCAAAACCTTCAACGTTCAAAATTTACAAGATCTATAAACAATACACTCACCACAGAAATAAAATATAAATTTAAAAATATTATTTCCATCACTAACATGCATTATGAGGATTCCAAACTAATCTTAATATTACTAAAAACTAACCAGAGAGAAAAAACTAGAAAACTAATTATTTAGTTTTTTTTTTAAATTTTAAATTTTTAATTATATTTTAAAAAATAAAACAATATTAAAAAATTTAAAATTATAAATAGAATCAAACAAAAAAATTTAATATGATATTTTTTACATCCAAATATAAAATAATTAAACATTTACTTCATTTTAAATAATGTTTAATTCATTTGTAAATAAAATATAAAGCATTTAAAATTTATTATAATTTTTAATCTATCCAAAAATAATAATTAAATAAAATAATCAAATCGTGTCCATAATTTAATTTAATTTAATTATTATAAATAATTAAGAATATAGTTATAAAAGCATTTAATAATATTTTAAAATCATTTTATTTTATAATTTTATAACTTAAAAAAATAACTTCCGACTTTTATTTTAAAAAATTATTTTTACTCAAAATTCAATAACTGCTATTTATTTATTCTTTTATATATTCTTCACATATTAATCAATTTATTTCGATCAAAGAAAATAAAATTACGGTGTTGTGCATCAAAATTACAGAATTCAACAAGAGAAGTATTTGAGTAATTATTAATTCTATTTGTTTCTTTTATTTATATTTTTTAACTAATTTTATTTTAGAATTATAGATGAAAAAGTAATATGAATTGTATATAATTTCTTAGTTTGGTTTTTTGAATTTTAAAGTTTTTTCTTTAATTATACTAATACTTTTTCATTATAATAGAATTTAAGTATATATAAAATCTTATAACGTTCCTATATTCAAATATCTAATTGATGAAAGAGAATGTTAGAGTATTTTTAATTTAAACATCTAATTGATGAAAGAGAATGTTACAGTATTTTTAATTTACCAACCATTTAAGATTGATTTTTATTCAAACAATTTATTTCAAAAATTATCTACATAAAATTTAATTTTTTTAGTTTTTACATGCATAATAATTATAAGCTCTGATATCTTAAAAATTATTTATAATTTTTAAGAAAATATATATACTTTTAAAAAAATTTTCAAATGAAAATTATTTAATTTATTTTTAAAATAGATAGAAAATCATTTTAAACGAAAATGTTAAATTAATAATTATTTAACGTATTTCAAACAAAATATAAATAATTTTTTAATATTTATAGTTTTTAATTTTTTTACACTATAATAATAAATATATAATTAATTATTAATTAGTTTAACTTCCACAAAATATTAACTTCCCATTTTTATAAATAAATTTATTTTTTAAATTTATTTAATTGTTATAAAATATTTTAAAATATTATTTTAAAATCAATTAATTTTATAATTTTATAACTACCACAAAAAACATAACTTCCGATTTTTATTTTAAAAAATAATTTTTAATCAAAATTCAATAACTCATATTTATTTATTCTTTTATAAATCTTCATATATTCATCAATTTATTTTAACTAGAGAAAATAAATTTACTGTATTTGGTAAACAAAATTACGGTATTGCAAACAAAATTACATTATTCAACTAGAAAAAATAAATTCACCACTAAACTTTGCAAATTAAAATTTTCTGTAAGTATTAAATAATTATATTTTTTAACAAACTATTTTTATTTTTGAATTATGGATGAAAATGTATATGAATTGTATACAACTTCTTAGTTTGGTTTTTCGAATTTTAAAGTTTTTTCCTTAATTATACTAATATTTTTTTCATGATAATAGAATTCAAATATATATAAAAGCTCATGATGTTCCAAAATTCAAGTATCTAATTAAAGAAGGAGAATGTTGTATTTTCAATATCTAATTAAAGAAGGAGAATGTTGCAATATTTTCAATTTTAATTTGGTTTTTAACCTTGATTTATATAAGTCATTAGACCAACGGTTAATTGTACATTGTTTAATCAAGAGTCAAAAGTGAATCTGAAGTCAAAATTCTGACAACGGACAATATAAAAACATTCGAAATTTTTTTACTAAGAAAATTTTATGAATATAGAAAACTTCATGTATATACTATGAAAAGTTTTGTAGTTCATAAATTTTATTATTTGGTGGTTATTATTATTACCATTATTATTAACAAATAATTGTTTGTTAATTTTTCATTATAGTTTGTTTTATATATGTTTCTTCAATTATTAAATTTTTATTTTTATTTAAATTTTTTATTAGATTATTAGTGAATATATTATCCATATAAATAAGTGAAATATTATTTTAATTTTTATAAAATAAAAAA
>CM071863.1:15945982-15957114 GCA_036759665.1 Gynandropsis gynandra
TATTCATAAATATAATATCGCATAATATTATACAATCTTCGAAAATATTCCAGATTTAAATAAGATATCAGAAAATATCCAGAATATCTCATAGAATATCATCAGAATAACTTTTGTGACCTTTGTAACCTATGGACGACTCATGCGACCACATAATACCCTTGTTCGACTCATGCGAACCTATGCGACTCGGTGCGACTTGTCGTTTTGCTGTCAGACTCCTGTCTTGCCACCAATGTGACCCATGCGACCCATGTGACCCTTCCTACCCATGGAAATAGAATGTGTGCAGAATCTTTGATTGACTTTGTAAATGTTTTGTTTGTTAGGAAAAATAATTAAGCACCCATGCGACTCTCAATGAACTATTTTTTGGATGATTTTTCTTAAGCTCTCGGTTGCCTTTTATAGGTGAGCTCTCGGTAACCATCATCCATAAAAAAAGGTCGGCTCCTAAAAAAGGTCGGCTCCTTGAGACTAGGGAAGAGTTGTTGGTCATTTTTCTCAACATTGTTTTGATTTAGAATCTTTGTAAATGTATTATTTTGATTTAGAATCTTTGTAAATGTATTATTTTGATTTAGAATCTTTGTAAATGTATTATTTTGATTTGGAATCTTTGTAAATGTATTGTTTTGATTTAGAATCTTTTTGTCATTTTATCATCCTAAACCCGTAAATTCGTCGAGTTCGCATCTATTCATCAATATATGCGATCATGCGACCCTAATTTGGCATATATGCGACCAAGCGACCCATGCCATTATCAATATGCCATTAACAATATATTGAGTTGTATATGTCTAATTTAGAATCAATATAGATAATAATAAAAATAATATCGACATTTGAAGAAAATGTTAAATGTATTGTTTAATCATCCCCCGAGTTCTTAAAACACTACTATCACTTTTGAAACACGGGCATTGGTTATACACAACTCAACTAGGTACACATGGGTCACAATCTGTTTTAACCGTTGATTGACGTTGTAAATGTATTGTTTTGATTGGTTTTTGTCATTTTATCATCCCAAACCCATAAATTCGTCGAGTTCGCATCTATTCATCAATATATGCGATCATGCGACCCTAATTTGGCATATATGCGACCAAGCGACCCATGCCATTATCAATATGCCATTAACAATATATTTGAGTTGTATATGTCTAATTTAGAATCAATATAGATAATAATATAAATAATATCGACATTTGAAGAAAATGTTAAATGTATTGTTTAATCATCCCCCGAGTTCTTAAAACACTACTATCACTTTTGAAACACGGGCATTGGTTATACACAACTCAACTAGGTACACATGGGTCACAATCTGTTTTAACCGTTGATTGACGTTGTAAATGTATTGTTTTGATTGGTTTTTGTCATTTTATCATCCCAAACCCGTAAATTCGTCGAGTTCGCATCTATTCATCAATATATGCGATCATGCGACCCTAATTTGGCATATATGCGACCAAGCGACCCATGCCATTATCAATATGCCATTAACAATATATTGAGTTGTATATGTCTAATTTAGAATCAATATAGATAATAATATAAATAATATCGACATTTGAAGAAAATGTTAAATGTATTGTTTAATCATCCCCCGAGTTCTTAAAACACTACTATCACTTTTGAAACACGGGCATTGGTTATACACAACTCAACTAGGTACACATGGGTCACAATCTGTTTTAACCGTTGATTGACGTTGTAAATGTATTGTTTTGATTGGTTTTTGTCATTTTATCATCCCAAACCCGTAAATTCGTCGAGTTCGCATCTATTCATCAATATATGCGATCATGCGACCCTAATTTGGCATATATGCGACCAAGCGACCCATGCCATTATCAATATGCCATTAACAATATATTGAGTTGTATATGTCTAATTTAGAATCAATATAGATAATAATATAAATAATATCGACATTTGAAGAAAATGTTAAATGTATTGTTTAATCATCCCCCGAGTTCTTAAAACACTACTATCACTTTTGAAACACGGGCATTGGTTATACACAACTCAACTAGGTACACATGGGTCACAATCTGTTTTAACCGTTGATTGACGTTGTAAATGTATTGTTTTGATTGGTTTTTGTCATTTTATCATCCCAAACCCGTAAATTCGTCGAGTTCGCATCTATTCATCAATATATGCGATCATGCGACCCTAATTTGGCATATATGCGACCAAGCGACCCATGCCATTATCAATATGCCATTAACAATATATTGAGTTGTATATGTCTAATTTAGAATCAATATAGATAATAATATAAATAATATCGACATTTGAAGAAAATGTTAAATGTATTGTTTAATCATCCCCCGAGTTCTTAAAACACTACTATCACTTTTGAAACACGGGCATTGGTTATACACAACTCAACTAGGTACACATGGGTCACAATCTGTTTTAACCGTTGATTGACGTTGTAAATGTATTGTTTTGATTGGTTTTTGTCATTTTATCATCCCAAACCCGTAAATTCGTCGAGTTCGCATCTATTCATCAATATATGCGATCATGCGACCCTAATTTGGCATATATGCGACCAAGCGACCCATGCCATTATCAATATGCCATTAACAATATATTGAGTTGTATATGTCTAATTTAGAATCAATATAGATAATAATCTCTCTCTCTCTCTCTCTCTGGTTACTCTGGTTGCCGGGAAAATTCAGTGAGAAAATGAGGGAAAGTGGAAATGAACAAGGCGGTGACGCGTTGGGTGATATATAACAGTTAATTACGGAATATTCTGAGGTTGTTTTCGGAATATCCATTTGTTGTATTTTTCAATTACAATCAGAATATCTTTGGTTTTATTCCTTTTTTCTTTTAGGTTCCATCGATAAGATTATTGCACGTGGCATTATCGGCTCATCAAAATTGCTGACGTGGTGGTGAGCTGATTATTAGTAGTACGTTACCTTGTTAAACAGAATATTTAATGATCGGTTCAAAATATAAAATATAAAATAAAATAAAAAGTGAAAGTTTATCTAACGAGTCATATATTGAGAATATATATTTCCAGCTGAATTAACACATTGGAAAATAATTGCTCATTACTTTTATTTTCAAGTGCACGTTGATAATTTCTTTTCTCATTTTTATTAAAAATCGGCATACAAAAATAACATATTAATATATGCAATAAATAACATTCAAATACAGGTGCAATTACAAGATTGATAAAAAAATTTAAAGACAATTATAGCTACTAATTTGGGAATAGAGATAAGATTATTAGGTTATAACCAAATTTAATACGAAGTACAATAATATAATAAAAATATAACTAAATTATATATAATGAAAATTCCCTTAAAATGCATTATTTGAATATATAAACGCCTATCTATGACAGTCATACATACAAATATTATATTAAAGTATAAATTTGTCTTTAATCAAAGATGTAACGATTTTAAAAAATTTGTTAGATTTCCTTACTATGTATTTTATGCATAATAAAAAAATTAAGAGTATATTGTAGGGTTTGTTTTTTATTTATCTTTCACCGCAAATGTTTTAGATTTTAAAGGTTTTGTGAAGACAAAATTTGTTTGGTGAAAACTGATAGAACAAAAAATTGATTTTGATATTTTCTTTTCCAGACAAATATATCATTTAAAACAATCGTATATTTGGATAAATCAAATTAATTTGAAAATATTGAGTTTAACAAATGTTTGTCTAAAAAGATAATTATCAAAATTAGAAAAAAAATATAGTTTTCTTTTGTAAAAATGTCTACTGGCAAATTAAGGTTTTCAACTTTATTTCATACAAGGAATATCATTATGATTCATTATAGTGTTTGAATAAAGAAAAATTAGAAATAAAGATTATCTTACTTAAGAGAAATTAAATATTTATGTAAAAAGATATAATATGCTTTGTAATGTGAACCAATCGATTAATGTAGGTGTGGGGAACTGTGAATGATACCTTTAAATGAATGGAGACTTGTAGTGGTTGAATGTTAAGAGACTTTTCCCGTGCTGAGGTTTATGCTCTTCTCTTCAAGCATATTCCATGGTCCAACTAAGTCCAAATATTTATTTCATTTTATTTTATTCTATTTAAAGCATCAAATAATTTATTTCAAATAGACCATTTTATATTAAAAATTATCACTATAATTTTTCTGACAATTATTTGACACCAATCTTTATTCAAAACAACTTGTAAGTCATATTGGAATACTTGTGAATGATAAAACAAAAAAATTTAATACTGGAGTTTTATGGTTATCTTATATAAAAGAATGGGTAATTTTAATTTTATGAACCAAATCGTCTAGATAGAGTCGTATATGTATATATATAACCAATAAATATTATTAATTTTAAATAATTATATTTTCTATATTATTATTTTAATAATATTATATTATAATGTATATAATATAAAAATATAAAAAAATATTGATCTTTTTTCAAATTTAATACAAAGAAAATAATATTAATAAAAATTATTATTTTTAACGATTATATTTCGCTATATTATTCAAAATAATTATATATATTATTAATTAATTAATAATTAAAAATCTATACAATATTAATAAAGACTATTTTTTTAATAATTATATTTTGCTAATTTATTTAAATGAAAAAATCTTAAATAAAATCATTCATTGTTGAAATAATATATTTAGTTTAGATGAATATCTATATATATACTAAAAGGCTTGCAGTGATGAACAGTGCAGCGTGCTGACGTGACAGTCGGAATGGCCGTTGGATGCAAGGGGGAACACGTGGATGGCTGCAATGGAGCGGGTTAACACGCAGATCACCAACCCGACCCGCGCGAGTGGACCGTTGGATGCAGCGCGTCTTCTGCATTCGCTGTGTCTCTGAATGTGGACCGTCCGATTGAAGCTTTTTTAAAAATCCAACCAACGGCCGGATTTAGTCACCGACATGGGGTTTAGGCCGGGATTCGAACCATTTGGGCGGCGGTGGTCGAGGCGACGCGCGGCGAGACGAGGCGAATCGAGGCGAGGCGAGGGGAACTGAGGCGAGACGGTGGTGGAAGTAAGTCGAGCCGAGGCGGTTGAGGATGAGAGGATAGGCGGGGGAGAGAAAATGAAGAAGAAAGAGAAGATGAGAGGAAGAAGAAGAATGGCGTCGGGAAGAGAAAAGGAGAGAGAGGGGAGGAAGGAGAGAGAAGAAGGCTGCAGAAAAATGTGTTTTTTAAGTCTAGAATGTTATTAATGAATTATATTTGAAAAAACTCTAATAAAAATAATTTTGAACTGTATAAAAATTTAAATACGTAAAAAAAAATTTCTTTAAAAACCGAAATTCATTTAAAAAATATACAATGATATTTTTTTTAGAAAATTTCGATAGAAATAGTGTTGTATAGTATAAAAAAGAGTGAGGGTAAAAAAATTGCATAACAAAAAAAATTAATTTTTATTTTTATAAAATAAAATTTTGAATTTATTTTACAAATTATTGATGACGTTGCATGATCCGTTTATGAATTTAACATGACATGTAAAAAATTGTACTGTATGTAATTGTTATTTTAGTTTCATATTTTGAATATTGAACTCTTTTATCTTTTATTTAAAATAAAATGTATCTAATGGAATTAAAAAGTTATTTACATAAAATTGAAAAATTAATAATAGTAATTAAAAAGTTAAATGGAAGTAATTTTTTAAATATATTTTTCCTTTAATATAAAAAAGTATCATTTTTTTCTTCAATTGTTATAAATAGGGTTTTAGCGTGATAGTTATATAATATTAGATTTCGAATAAATCAATATTACTCCATTTTTTTGGAAACTAACTAATTCCATTTGATAATTTCATTTTTTGCAGTATAAAAAAATTATTGGGGTGGGTATATATGAACCCTAATGACATTTCCGTAATATATATTATCGTTTCAAAATAAAAAAATAAAGAAAGACCAAAATTATTTATGTTAGATGATGTGGTAAATATACAACAAAAACGACAAATGCTATATACAAAGAAATATTTAATAATGTTTAGAAGTATTGTAAAATTTTATTTAAAAAAATATTTTGTTATTCAATTATATCAAAATACAATCACATAGTATTTTAAATTATTAAAACAAATATAAAAGATTAATCTTACCCGCGCGATGCGCGGGATCAATACTAGTATAGAAATATTTATATTGTCTAAAGAATTATTAGATCAACTACATCCACCATAGGGACCTTTTTTCCAGTTTCAAATGCTTGAGCCTTTGTTTGATACATCTCTAGCCGCACAAGTCAACCTAGACTATGAGTTCAATGCTCACACTGTGGTATGTTAGGACATATTCCAAATGCTACAAGTTATACAAATATATAAGTTATAAAACACAAGGAGTTTCTTCTGTGAATATTTGGAATTCTAAAGTTGTTTACAATAAATATACTATGAGCACATACTGCATGACAAAATTATGGTCATATTAATATGGTGGGATCATCTTCTAAAAGCGAGGATGCTACAAAAGATTGTAAGCATGTCAAAAATCCTACAAGCAAACAAGATTCAAAACCCTCAAGCATTGATTTCTTATCTATTTATCCTGCTTCAAAGTCTTAGCATTACATTCATGGACTCATCTTTTCAAAACTAGCTACCTACTAAACCAATTACCTATCCAATCCTAACTTTACCGGAACCAAGCTTTAAATTCAACTAAATCATAGATCATTGATATTAAAGCTAGTTATCAAGTTTTTTTTTTTTCTTTTTTTTTTGTGATTTGAAGTTGTTTTTGGCATCCAAGCCATTCTATTAGTACATGTTACTTTTCCAATGGTCAAGCCATTCATGTCACTCTATCTGTTTTCGGCAAAATATCTAAATTTTTCACATTATCTTATTTTTTATATGTTCCTTCATTTTGTTTCTTAGTTTTAAATTTCAGTTCTCTGACTAAATACAAATCTTGTTCTGTCATCTTAACTTATAAATCTTTCATATTCAAGGACTTTATTTAAGCGTTGATGATTGGTAAGTGGGAGCTACATCAAAATTTATACATTACAAAGATGGATGCATTAACATCTAAAGAACATGAAAATTCTCAACTTTATCCACCATCAACCACGACGATAACAGTCGATTCATAACATCACATGATATGATATTTTTCATTCATGAAGATTAATTCATTTGGATTTTCTTTTCATATTTTCTTTATTCTTACGTATAATGATTCTTCTTTCTATAAAATGTGTCATTTGTCTAAACAAAAAATTTATTATTCCTTCTTTACCTAAACTATCTCATTTAACTTTTGATCTTGTTTACCTTGACAATTCGAAACCATTTCATTCTTCTACTCATGAAGAATAAAAATATTTTTTTTACTATGATCGATGATTGCATAATAGTAACTTGGAGGTATATTGTAGGTAACAAAGCTTGTGTACTTTCTAGATTACTTGAATTCATAACATTGGTTGAAATCCAATACAATAAAAGATAAAAAAAAGTTAGATAAGATAATGCACTAGAGTTGCATATTTCAACTTTATTGGCTTCAAAAAATAATTTTTCATTATTTTTCTTGTCCTTACACACATAAGAAAAATCGGTTATACATAGAAGACATCAACATATCTTATATGTGGCAAGATCACTATCTTTTTAATCCAAAATACTCTTTACTTAGGTGATTGCGTTCTTATTATTTTTGTTTCTCATTAATAGAACACATACACATGTTCTACAAAATAAAAGCTCTTTTGTGGTTTAACCAATGTTCTAAAAAGCGCTCTGGACGTCCGTCGAGGTGTTGGGCACCCTCTGACCGCCCGATTAATTTCTAAACGGTCTTTTAAAAAAAAATGACGTCAAAACGACGTCGTTTTGGTACTTTAAAAAACTAACAATTATACTTATCCATGCGTTTATCTTTTATCGCCTTTGTTTTCATTCGTCTGTTTATATCTATTGCATCGTCTCTCGTCTATTGACTTCACCTAAGTTCATCCTCGTTTTCTTATATGCCATCGTCCTCGTATGTTCTAAGTTCATCCTCGTTTTCTTATATGCCATCGTCTCTCGTATGTTGTCATCGCTTTCATCTCTTGTCATTGCCTTTATTTCTCATCTTCGTCTTTGTTTGATCTCCACCATCGTCTTCATCTCTATTATTCGCCCTTGACATCTCCCTTGCCTTGTTCTAATATCGTCCTCACTTGACGTCCGTTTTTCATTTTGTTTTTTATGATGTTGTTGTCGTTGAAAGGTTTATATTGTAAATTCAATATTTATAAATATTTTTATAAATACTATAATTATTTATTTATATGTATGGTTTTATACATTTATAAATATTTCGAATTAGATATTTAGATTATAATTATATTAAATAATATATATATATATATATATATGTCTAGGCTCCGTCTAGTCGCTCTGGGCGCTAGACACTAGGTGTTCGTCCGTCTAACGTCTAACGTTTTCTTGAACCTTGGATTTAACTAATCAAATAACAACATAATCTCATATAAGAATGTATGTATTATGTCAGCACATACTTGAAGGATATACCGAAATTTACAAAAGGGAAGACCAACAATATTTTTCGACTAACAATTCAAATGAAAGGATATAAGATTCTTGATCTGAAAAATCATTCTATATCCATATCTTGGAATGTAATGTTTCACAAAAATATTTCCTTTTTAGTCAAACATTGAGTTGGGTTCTAAATTTAGTTCTTTTTTTTTTTTGCATTTTTTAGCATTTCATTTTTATGATAATCAATTATAAAAAAATTCATCTCCTCATCCACTATCTTGTTTTCCCTCTATTCCAATATCCTCTATTCACGTAAATCTTCAATAAAAGTACCCTCAAACACAAACCAATTTATGTGTCTATGAAAACATAACAAAAAAAAAAAACCAAATAGATAGACAAAAATCACATGAATATCATAAAAAATATCATTGTTACTATATATCTCATCACACTCCCCACCTTATTCCTTCACAACTCTTTCCATTGTCATTTTATATAAATTCGAAAATCTTGTTAGATTGCTACATCGGATGCGAAAGCGTGTTTTACAACCGAATTATTAGATCTAGTCAAGTTCGGGAATAGTTTTCGGGTTTTCAACGATGAACGTAATTAGAAACAATTTTGATAGTACCTGTTACGTTGTAACTGATGATAATCGGATGCTAGATTTGATAGCGCAAGTGCTCTACTCGTATCCACGCCGAGAACGGATTCTGCAATCAACGGTTGGTGCGGTTTCTAGGAAGAACGAAAAACTGTTTTCTCGTTCTTCGTTTTTCTCTCTGGTGGCTATTAGGTTTTAGATTATTATTATGAAATCTGTCAACGAAAACTTGTTTTTCGTTTAGTAAATATTATTGAACTTTTCAATAATTACACTTTAAATCCGTGACTATTAAAATATTACATAAGAGGCATTATACTTTCAATCTCCCACTTGCCTTTACGTAATATCTCAAATAGTCGAAGTACATGTATCTCTATACACATACTTGCATGTACATCTGATGTACTAACCCCAAACGAGAACCAAATATAATTACATTCTTCGGTGCTAGCGGATGAATATAATTGCATTCCACACTGATTGTCTAACAATCACAAGCAGATACCGAGACACTCGTATGCGTGTGACCTTGTAGGTTCATCACTAAACCGGTAGCCAATTAGTCTCCACTAATTAACTAATCGAGGTTGGCATCTAGCAACATTCCCCAACGACCGGATAGCGTGAAGCAACATCCTTACTCATTTGAGTAACGATATTACCTAAAACGAACCAGGGTGAAGTTGACGTTAGTATTTCATTCCATCTTTACAGCTCTGGATGCATCCTAGGCATGGTGATAACTGTCAGCCTTACGGATCATCAACTATGTCTCATCTCAATCACAACTGACTGATGAATGAACCTAAGAAACATCTTTCTTCATTCATTCAATGCACTCTGGCCAGAGATTCGTATAGTCATTGTGATTACTGACAACATAGAGCTCAAACTCTTACCAAGAGTTGACAGATCCCATCTTGATCAGTCACTAACTACGCAAATATCTAATTATCCCCAATATCTGTTCAACTAGTACTCTAAGATACTAGGTGTCCAGAATCAAAGAATAACAGATAAAATGCTAGTTATTATGCTGATCTCAGGTCTAAGGAAAAACTAACTATCTAACTATCTGGAGAAATCTTAATGATAGTTCATTGGTTATTTAACCATTAAGCATTTCTCCCTTTAGGTCAGTTCGATGATCACATCATTATGTGTATCACCCACATATGTGATTTAATAAAAGAGATCCACTAATTTCTATCAACATAGAAACTTATCACATATATGTTGTTCTTTCCGGATCACTATAGTACGAGTAGAGATCCTACGAACAAGAACAAGTTAGATTAAATCATACCAAACTTGACTCTTTTTATTATGATCTCTATCATAATGCCAAGTTTCAGATCTAATCCTGGACTCTGTCATACACTTATGAAACTCATCAAATGAAAATAATACCATATATTATTAAAAATAAAATCGATGTCTAAAATATATAACTCGCTACAAGTCTATAACTAATGTCAGCTAGTCATCTCTCTCAATCCGATCCTCAGTTTATGCTTGTCAAAATCCTTTAACCTAAGAGCCTTCGTGAACGGATCTGCTGCGTTTTTCATTTCCATCCACCTTTTGGATTTACACGTCTCCACGCGTTATGATCACTCGTATCAGGTGATACTTCCACAGAATATGTTTTGATTTCTGATGAGATCTTGGTTCCTTCGCCTGGGAAATAGCCCCGGTGTTATCACACAATAAAGGAATAACTTCCTTTATCGAAGGTACCACACGAAGTTCATCTATGAACTTTCTCATTCAAACCGCTTCTTTAGCTGCTTCGCAAGCCGCTATATATTCTGCTTCAGTCACCTAATCGGCTATAGTAGCCTGCTTGGAACTCTTCCAACTTACTGCGCCTCCATTCAGACAAAACACATAACCTAAAATGAACCGACTGTCATCCTTGTATGTCGAGAAACTCGCATTAGTGAATCCTTCTAACTCCAAGTT
>CM071863.1:15959249-15990163 GCA_036759665.1 Gynandropsis gynandra
GTTTCTGTTTTTAGAATAGTATGTTTACGAAACCTCGTAACTCGTTTATTTATAATTATTAACTTTTTAATAATTACAAATTAAACCCAAAACTATTTAAATATTACATAATTGGCATAGGACTTTCAATCTCCCACTTGCCTTTACGTAATATTTCAAATAGTCGAAATACATGTATCTCCATACACATATTTGCCTGTACATCTTATGTACTAACCCAAAAGAAAAACAAATACAATTATATTCTTCGGTGCTAGCGGATGAATATAACTGCATTCCACACTGATTGTCTAACAATCATAAGCAGATACCGAGACACTCGTATGCGTGTGACCTCGTAGGTTCATCACTAAGCTGGTAGTCAATTAGTCTCACTAATTAACTAATCGAGGTTGGCGTCTAGCAACACTCCTCAACGACCAGATAGTGTGAAGTAACATCCTTACTCTGTAGAACCATGGTAGAAGGATAATATTATTATTTCCCTCCGTCTTTACAGCTCCAGATAATCCTAGGACATGGTCTGTCTGACAAGTCCTAATAGATTCTCAACTATGTTTCATGCCTAACATAACTGACTGGTGAATGATCGCAAGAAACTCTTTCTTCTCTCATTCAAATGCCCTGGCCAAGGTCTTTTCAGTCATTATGTTGCTGACAACATAGAGCTCAAACTCTTTACCTAGAGTTGATGGATTCCATCTTGATCAATCACTAACTGCACAAGCATCTAATCATTCCCAATATCCTTTCAACTTACATCCCAAGGCATAAGGTGTCCAGTATCAAAGAATGGTAGATAACTTGTCAGTTACTATGTTGATCTCAGGTCTAAGGAAATTATAATATTCCAATCCTTCTAGAGAAATTCCTATTGACAGTTCAATGGTAATGTAACCATTAGGAATTCTCCCTTTGGGTCTGTTCAATGATCACATCTCTATGTACATCATCCATACATGTGATTTAGTAAAAGAGATCTACTAATTTCTATCAAACATAAACAAACACATCCATGTTGATCTATCTGGATTACTAACGTCCAAATAGTTATCCTATGATCAAGAACGATTTAGATTAAGTTTTTACCAAAACTTGACTCTCTTTATCATGATCTCTACATGATGACAAGTTTCTAAACTTAATCATGGACTCTATCATACTAGTTATGAAAATATATACACATATATATTTATAATTATCATTAAATGATAAAACAATGCCATTTTATTTATTTATAAGTGTTCAAAATACAAGACATAAAATAGCTCTTAAATAGTTACAACAGTTGTACTATTCCTAGAACTAATTCCAGCATGCCATGTCTTTCAATCCAATCTTCAACTTGTGCTTGTCAAACTCATTTGAACCAAGCGCCTTTGTGAGTGGATCTGTTGCATTCTCTTTTCCTTCTACTTTCTGGATTTGAACGTCCCCACGCTCAATGATTTCCCTTATCAGATGGTATTTCCGCAGAACATGCTTTGATCTTTTATGAGATCTTGGTTCGTTCGCCTGGGCTATTGCCCCGGTATTATCACATAATAAAGGAACTGGTTCCTTTATCGAAGGCACCACACCAAGTTCAGTTATGAACTTTCTCATCCAGACCGCTTCCTTAGCAGCTTCGCAAGCCGCTATGTATTCCGCTTCACTAACCGAATCAGCTACAGTGCTTGTTTGGAACTTTTCCAACACACTGCACCCCCATTGAGACAAAAGACATACCCCGATGTCGATCTGCTATCATCTTTATCAGACATAAAGCTGGCATCCGTGAACCCTTCTAACTCTAAGTTAGAATCTCCATAAACGAGGAATTGGTCTCTAGTCCTTCTCAAGTACTTGAGAATGGTTTTCACCAATTTCCAATGTTCCTCACCGGGATCTGCCTGATACCGACTCGCTACACTTAGCGCGAAGGCTACATCAGGCCTCGTACATGTCATGGAATACATGATGGCTCCCACTGCGCTAGCATATGGGATCCTACTCATGCGTTCTCTCTCTTCTTGTGTCTAAGGACAATCCTCTTTGGAGAGAGTAATTCCAGTGCCTATCGGTAGATAGCCTCTCTTGGAATTTTCCATGTTATACCTCTTCGTGATGGTATCAATGTACTGGGACTGCGATAGTCCAAGCAACCTCCTTGATCTATCTCTATAGATCTTTATTCCCAGAATATAGGTTGCTTCTCCCAGATCTTTCATGGAAAATTGTTCGGATAACCAGAACTTCGTCTCTTGCAACGCCGGAATGTCATTCCCTATGAGCAATATGTCATCCACATAAAGCACAAGGAAGACAACCGCGCTCCCACTAAACTTCTTGTACACACAAGGCTCTTCTTCGCATCTAACAAAGTTGAACTCTTCAACTGCCTTGTTAAAGCGAATGTTCCAGGTTCGAGAAGCTTGCTTGAGTCCATAAATGGACCTCTGAAGCTTGCATACCATATGACTTTGAGTTGGCGACGTGAAACCCTCAGGTTGAGTCATGAAGACTTCTTCCTGGAGCTCTCCGTTAAGGAAAGCTGTTTTCACGTCCATCTGCCAAATCTCATAGTCATGGAATGCCGCTATCGCAAGCAGAATCCGAATAGATTTGAGCATTGCCACAGGGGAGAACGTTTCTTCATAGTCAATCCCTTCTCGTTGACTATACCCCTTGGCAACTAGACGAGCTTTATAGGTCTCTACCTGCCCGTCCGCTCCAATCTTCCTTTTGTAAACCCATTTACAACCTATCGGTCTGGAAGCCTGTGAAGAATCAACCAAAGTCCATACTTTGTTGATCTTCATAGATTCCATCTCGGATTCCATGGCTTTCCACCATTTCTCAGAATCAGGGCCTTGTATAGCCTCTTGGAAAGTCAAAGGGTCGTCATCTATATGACCGACCACATCCTCTTGCACCATCAGATTAAGTCTGTCAGGTGCACGTCGAGAACGTGTTGACCTTCTCAAGGAAGCCTGTGTAGCAGGTTCAACCTGCGCTGGGATATCTTGTTGGGCTTGTTCCTGAACAGGTTCCTGAACAGGTTCCTGAACTTGTTCCTGAACGGGCACTGTCACTTCAACATTTGAAGATGAAGCGCCGGAGCCTAACACTATATCACTCAGCCAAGAACGCTCATTTGACATCTCATGTCCATGAGCTTGTGTTGGCTCATCGGGTTCTTGAATCTCGTCAAGAACTACTTCCCCACCATGAATTCCTTCATCAAGGAATTCCCTTTCAAGAAAGGTTGCCGTTCTGGCCACAAACACTTTGTGTTCAGACGGGTGGTAGAAATAATATCCCATAGTTTCCTTGGGATAACCTATGAACCTACATCTGTCAGACCTAGCATCAAGCTTGTCTGGCTGAAGTCTCTTAACGAAGGCCGGACACCCCCAAACCTTGATGTGCCTCAGGTTTGGCTTACGTCCTTTCCATATCTCATATGGTGTCTTCGAGACTGCTTTGGTGGGAACTTTGTTTAGCAGATAGGCAGCTGTTTCTAAAGCATAGCCCCATAAGTTCATTGGAAGATCAGTGAACCCCATCATGGATCTCACCATATCTAATAAGGTTCGATTTCTCCGTTCGGATACACCATTATGTTGTGGTGTTCCGGGAGAAGTCCACTGAGACAAAATCCCATTTTGCCTTAGATAATCGACAAATTCATGACTAAGATATTCACCGCCCCGGTCAGATCTCAACACCTTGATACTCTTTCCGGTTTGTTTCTCCACTTCACTGCGGAATCTCTTGAACATTTCAAAAGATTCGGATTTGTGTTTCATCAAGAACACAAATCCATATCTCGACATATCATCAGTGAATGTGATGAAGTACGAATATCCACCCCTGGCTTGAACTCTCATAGGTCCACATACATCAGTATGTATCAGTCCTAGGAGTTCTGTAGCTCTCTCCCCGGTTCCACTAAACGGAGATTTGGTCATCTTACCAGTGAGACAGGACTCACAAGTTGCATAAGATTCATAATCGAAATGGCCTAAAAGGCCATCTTTATGCAATCTGTTTATCCTCTTCTCACCGATATGACCAAGTCTACAATGCCAAAGATACGTCTGTCTTTGACGATCATCTACTTTTCTCTTAAGGCCCGGAACATGCATGTTAATTTGTTCTACATTAACATCAGGTAAGATATACAGCCCTTGTTGTAAATAACCATTCACACAAAATTCATCACCATGATAAATAGAGCAAATGTTATTACTAAAAACTGTTCGAAATCCACGTCTATCAAGCATAGAAATAGAAATTATGTTCGAAACAAACTTAGGAACATAATAACAGTCGTCTAACAACAAGGTCTTGCCCGTAGGCATTACAAGGGAAATTGATCCTACGGCTAGAGCAGCAACACTTGCGCCATTTCCAACCTTCAGACTGAATTCTCCCTTCCTGAATCTCCTACTGATCCTCAGCCCCTGCAACATATTGCAGATGTTAAAACTGCTACCGGTATCCAATACCCATCTAGACGAATCAATAGTAGTTAAGGAAATCATGAAAACATTTTCCATGAGAATCTTACCTGGCTTCTTGCCCTTCAGAGACTGCAGGTATTCTTTGCAGTTCCTCTTCCAATGCCCCTTCTTCTTACAGAAGAAGCACTCAGCATCAGCTTGGTCAGATTTGCCCCTTTTTGCCTTGGGTATGGTCACACCACCCTTGGGCCCAAGGAGCTTCTTCTTGGGCTTTTTGTTGCCCTTGCCCTTCTTGGAAGAAGAGCTGACCATCATTACGGCACTAGATCCCTTAGACATCTCGGACATTGACTGACTTTCATAGTCAATCAGTTGGTTCAGCATCTCATGCAGATCCATGTCCATCTTGTTCATGTTAAAGTTAACAATGAACGGAGAGAACGTCTCAGGCAATGACTGCAAGATCAGATCTTGAGATAACTCTTTGCCTAGTGTGCACCCCAGCTTCACAAGCTGTTCAATAAGACTGATCATCTTACGAACATGGGGCCCCCCCGGAGAGTTCACAGACAATCTTGACTTGAATAGTGCCTTCGACAACTGATATCTTGCCGTTCGGCTCTGCGCACCATACATCTTCTTAAGAATGATAGCGATAGCAGCAGGATCCATATCCTCATGCTTGCGCTGGAGTTCTGAACTCATTGAGGCTAGGATGATACATTTGGCAGTGTGATCCTTTTCCAGGAGATTCCTTTATAGGATTCTCGATCGCATCGAGTGCTTCTCCTGCTTGAGGATGATTTTGAGGTTGTGGTACCAATCATCGAAATTTTCCCCAACAAGCTTGTGGACATTGAGAATGGCACGAAGTGAAAGTGAAGACATTTTCGGGAAATCTGTAAGGAAAAGTTGCAGCATTTATTAGAACACTTATTTAATCAAATAGATATGGACCTAAATGATTATAGTATTCCGAAATCGTATTTCTTTCAGTAATATTTCCTGAACTTATCATGCATAAGCCCCCTGGTAGTCAGGTCGTTTCTTAAGCATATTAAACAGGTTGGTTTTAATTTGGCTCTATATCACATAGTCACCTGGTAGTCAGGTCGTTCCTATTGATATAGTTGAGTTCATCCTTCAGCTCATGGTTAGATATCAATTAAGTTTATGTCCCCCGGGTAGTCCAGGCGCTTACAAAAACTAATTGATCCCTCCCACTAGACATCTGATGTCGTAGATGTATGAATCGAATTATTGAACTACATGCCTCCTGGTAGTCAGACCGTACCATGTAAAAAAGAACCTATTCAAAACATCTACGATGAAGGAAAAGCCTAACGATAAACAATTTATCATTTTGGAACTCAATTATTAATTAAAATTCTCAATTTTAATATAACTCTATATCACATAGCCACCTGGTAGTCAGGTTGTTCCTATCGATATAGACGAGTTTTATCCTTCACCTCATGGTCGGATATCAATTAAGTTTATGTCCCTCGGGTAGTCGAGGCGTTTACAAAAACTAATTGATTCCTCCCACTCGATATCTGATGTCATAGACGTATGAACCGAATTTTCGAACTACATGCCTCCTGGTAGTCAGGCCGTACCATGTAAACAAGAATTTATTCAAAAACGTCTATGGTGAAGGAAAAAACTTAACGATAAACAATTTATCGTTTAATAACTTTAATAACTCAATTATTAATACTTTAAAATTAAAATTCATCTAATTTTAATCTTAATTTTTTTTATTATTATTATTTTTTTTATTTTTTTTAGTTAGGGTTAGGGTAACCCTAGCCGCCCCTATTGCCGGATTCACCGTCGCCCCTAAGAGCCACCGCCCCCTATGCTGCCGGAGGTCGGGCTGAGAGCCGCCGGTCGTCTGACCGAGAGTCGACGGCGTGGCGCTTGAGAACCGCCCGCGAAAAGGCGATTGGGGTTTCGGAAACCCCTTCTTCGCCGTTCGCCTTCAACGCCCGAAATCCACCACGATTTGCCCTCGGCGTCGACCATGACCGTCGACCCGTCGCTCACGCCGACCGTCACACTACCCAGACCCGAGTCGACGCGCGCCCTCGCCCTTCGCCTGCGTCGCCGCCCTGCGCCGAAGAATCCGTCGAGCGAGGAGTCGCTCGACGCGATTTCTCTCTCGTGCGATCGACGCTCGCGTGTCGCCGCCCTCCTTTGCAGCCGCGCCGGTCTGGGAGACGCCGGCCGCCCTTCCCCTGCGACGGACGACCCTCGTCCGGCGAGCTAGGGCGTCGGCCGTCGCCCAGAAGCTCCATCTCCTCCGCCTGTGTGCTGGCGAAGGTTCGTGTACTTTTCGATCCGATTTTTCACACAAAAATCCGAAAACAAATCCTAAACATACGACCAGACGCTCTGATACCACTATAGGGTTGATTTCAATTGCGGAAGCGTGTTTTTATCAACCCGAATTTAGATCTAGTCATGTTCGGATTAGTTTTATTGATTTCAACGGCGAACAAATATTGAAACGGTTTCAGTGATACCTGTTGCGTTGAAACGAATGATCGGATGTGAGACTTGATGATGCAAGTCCTCTACTCGTATCCACGCTGAGATCGGGATTGCTTTGATGCGGGATTCAGAAGAACGAAAAAACTGTTTTCGTTCTTCGGGTTTTCTTTTACTGCCGGCTAGGGTTTTCGTCTTAGAATCGTCTGTTTACGAAACCTCGTAAAGCGTTTATTTATAATTATTAACTCTCTAATAATTACAACTTAAACCCATAACTATTGAATATTACAAAATTGGCATAGGACTTTCATCCGCAAACCAGAACAAAGGAGAAGAAGAACTCAAAGACACTATATGATTCAGAGGTTTTGAATCAAACAAAGACAATGACTGAATCAGAAGGTTTCAAGAAGGACTTGCAATGTTCAAAGACTCGGCATGAGATAGAAGTTTTTAATCAATTAAGGAAGACGTTGAAGTCTTCTTGTTCTGCAGATTCAAGTTACAGTCTTGGAGCCTTTTCTTTAGATTTAAAGAACCGTTTTCAAGTTCTTGCTTCTTGATGTGGATAGAATCTTTAGATTGCTATAAAGCTTGTCGAATCTCACTTGTATTTTGTAGAAGTTTTGATGATAATAAAATGAAATTCGATTCATTCTAAAGCTTTTCAAATTGCAGTCTGTTCACTGAATATGGTGAAATGTTACGAAATTGTATTGCCTTAGCGTCGGTCTTTTTAAGGCAGTTAGTGCGTGAACTCCGTAGCAAATTGTCACGCAACGACGCGTTACATTTGTGATATTTGTGGTAGAAAAATTTGGCATTGTAATTGCGCTACAATTTTAAAGAAAAGTTTGTTATTTTCCTAGACAACTTTTCCAACTAAAATTTCAACTCCATTTGCTTTAAAATGTGATACGAGCGTTACAAGTTCATTAGAACAAATACATAAATTGGTGTCACAATTGTGTTACCATGTGTAACACTGGACCGACGTTTTCCGATTATCAACCGTGTGGTAGTGAATCCAAATGTGACGTTGTAAATAGTAATTTTCAATGCAATACTTATCGTTTCCAACACAAATTTGCATAAATTTAAATTAATTTAGCATCTAATAATTTTTAAATAACATAATACTTATAATAATTTTAAAATTCAATTTCTATGTTAATTAATTTGATTTTTATTTTTATTTTATTTTTCGGAAAAAAAATTCTGGACGGGTGGGATGTCTTGAATTTTTCCGTCCAACAAAAAGTTGCGGACATAAGATTTTTTCCGTTATTTTCTAATGGACACGACCGTCTGCAAAATTTACGGATAGATCATTCATCCGGAATTTTGTGGACTGAACACCCTTCTACAATTTCTGAAAGGAATATCCATTCGAAAATTTATCGACGACCATTCCCTTTTGTTTTGAAAATTACAGACGAACACGTAGCTTTCTAAAATTACTTGACAAAATTTCTGACGACTAATTCGTCCAGAAGTTTTTGACGGTATTAAAGACGATAATTCAATCTATATTTACGAACGATATACAGATGAATTATGTATGAAAATCCATTATAGACCCTCATTTTTTTCTATCATCCGTCCGGAATCCGTCCAAAAACTTGTTCTCATATGGATTTCAAATGGATTTGGTCATCCAAAATTAGCTTTTTTCTTGTAGTGTTTTCTCGTTTTTTTTTCTAGTGGTTCTTCTATTGTTAGAAAGATGATAAAAAGAAATGGAACTCACTAGTAACTATCTAACAGAACCTTAAAATTTTCTTTCGATTGATGAATAACCTAAACATTCTTATAGCTCGACTAACGAACTTCAAACTTAGTGTCAACGCCATAACACTCGTGTCTAGTTTTGATAAGTTGTTAAACAGACAGATTCAGTCCAAGAATTCTTTAGCTCTCATAAAAATAGTAAGAAAAAGACTAATCACTTAATAATAACTTGGTTGAATTGTCCTACAAATAAGGTTTTATTTATAAGGATAAAAAATAAAGGTGAACTAGGAAAATAATTGTATTACAATGGTGCATGTTTGTCCATTGTCTTATTATTCTTAAAATTTTCTTTATTCCATCCAATGGGATGATCTGCCAGAACAAATCGACAATTAATCAAGTCAATATGGTTTTTTATTGTGCTTTAATATGAATGAATATGTATCATCCATATAATATAGACATGAAAGACGTTCGTATGTGCTACCACCACTAAAAATATCATAAGCAAGAAAATTGCTTACTGTCCACATCAATAAGAATCTCATATATAAATTTTCTTGCTTTGAAATATTATATGATTCAACATTGTATTTATATAGATAACTCAACTCATCAATCAAAAACTGTAAAAATATATCAAAACTTTTTTCGATGATCTAGAACATGTATGAAAACACTCAAAAATAAGAATATTCTTTTCAAATACATCATAACTGGTGAATTATATGATTACACATTTACGGGCCACGATGAATATTGTTTACTTGAGACATCGTACGATGTGAAATCATTTGTTCAAAACACTAGCTAAACATTTCTTTTTCTGGAGAAAAAAATAGGATATACCTCTAAAACTTCTTCCACACTTTTCCATCCGACATATATTGCATTTCTTCATATACAGAATGGTGTTTCGCTTGTCATTTCACGTGTAATGAATATATTTTGATTCATATAATCTCATTAATCTCCCACAATTGGCATGCATACATACTTTTAAACGGGATACTTTTATTTCAATTTTTCTTTTTGGGTTTAACTCTTTGAGCCCTACAAAATATAATTCAAAATATTAAAATTGTCGTTTCAAAATAACATACAGTTATTTGTACACGCGTCAAATTTTTTATGTTGCATTCCAATATATCTAATGAGCTTTGAAATATCATAAAATTACTTAGATCTGGTGTTACCTTTAGAACAAAACATCATGGAATATCTGATACATTTGATTCATGCAATATTCTATGGCATTGTAACTTGCCATCACCCTCATCAATCTAGTATCGAGAGATAATTTTGAATGATCCTCACAATCTTCATATACAAAGGTTGTTTTACTACACCAAATAGCTCATAAATTTTATTAATTTCAGCATTTAGAACTTATTCATTCATGTTTTCATCATGTATATTAATATGTTGATCATAAAAGACTTTTCCAATCATTTTCATATATCCAGGACAAGTATGATCGTCAAAACTACTTTTATTTGTAATCATTGAATAATTATAAATATCATATGCCAGTTTAACAACATATGAATAAGTTTTCATTGTACTCATATCTTCACCACGATAAACACAAATGTAGTACATTTCCACTAAAATTATTTGTGGAAAATATCATTAAACTCTCTAATCCATCTTTAAATTCGACAAAAAAAACATTACTCAACTCTGAGTCAAACCCCTTATAAATACATCTTTAGAGTGACCAAATATCTGAATCGCAAAAAGATATTACATTCAGATTATTTTAATGGTTTAGATATATGAGAGTTGATAAGGTTCTATGTAACACACACACATATACATAACTTTATTACTACAAAAAACATGCAATTTTCAACGGACATATACATTGGAAATCGTCAAATTTCGGTTGCAGTGAGTGATACCCAACGGACGACAACAGATAGAGAGCAATTGGGAATCACTCATTGCAAATCAAGATCCGTTGTGATTCCCAACGGGGTTACAACGGATATTATCTGTTGGTAGATTGTAACGGATGACCGTTACAATGTCTACAACAATGCCCGTTACAAAATTGCAACGGATGCCCGTCATAATCCGTGCAACGGATGACCGTTACAAAACTGTAATGGATGCTCGTTGATAATTTGGAACGGATATTTGTTGCCCATTCGTTGGTATGTAAAATACACGGGAATTGAAAGGTTACAACGGATGTCCGTTGGTCGGATGGCGGGAAATGGCAACGGAAGTCCTTTGCAAAATGGCAAGAATTTTGGACTCCAACGGATGCCCATTATAATATTTTTAAACTCTCAACGGGCATCCGTTGGGATGTTTACGAAAAAATAAACAAAAATTAAAAATAATTTTAAAAAACTTAATTAATTAAAAAGAGTTCTTACAACAAAACAAATAAAAATATAATTATATTACACATCATATAAATTTGTGATGCTGAATTCATCCACGTGGTCACCAGCACCTCGTGAAGAAGGCGTTGCATCCAAATCGATAACCAGGTCTTAACGCGGCATTTTTCCTCCGTCTCATGTTGTGGTTGATACGCCCGACCAGTTAGCAATTCTATGGCACTCTCCATGTGCCGCATCTGTGCTTGAGTTTCTCAAATTTGTGTTTCGAGATGTTCGATTCGTTGTTCTTTTATATAACTCTCTTGTACCACGGGGGTACTGTCGTGGCGTCCTCAAAGATATCCTTTTGAAGCGAACCGAGACCGTATAGACGCCCCTTTTACGGTCTAACCGACTACAAAATAAAAAGTTAAAGTTAGAATCGTTAGAAAATATTTATTTACTAATCTAATTACAAACAATAATTTTTTCTTTACCTCCAAATAAATTATGTCCTTTTGTAAAGGATTGAACTTGTCAGGAGTTGAACCGCAAGCTTGTGATTGTTATGTGATCTTATACGTTACAGTTTTCATGGTTTGTTCCGAGGGTCGACGAGTTCAGGTTCGTCACTCTCATCCCCAATGATCGGTTTTCTCTTGGCGTGGGTTTCCACAACTAGTTCAAGAAGAGTCGGTTCTCTACCTATTCTTTGCATCTGTTTTATAACATAAATATAATTATATAAATATTGTAAGAAACAAAAAATTTAAATAATGACTAAAAGAAATTTACCAATTCTTTCTTTCTCTTCGGAAATGAGTTTTATCCCGAAGTATGGCGATGCAGACCATCTCCGGGAGCCTTCTCGCCATATTGACATTTCTTGGCCTTCTCGCTCTTGGCCTTGAAGTTCCAAGACTCCCAATGTTGGACGACTTGGTTGAATACCTCGTCTGTTGCCCATGTCGGGTTGGCATTCTTCTTGTAGTAGTTGCGTTTGGCGTTGTTCATCATCAAGCACATTTGAGCTTGTATGTCGTGCATTTAAGTTGTGTAGATGCGCAACATTCCTTCTTCCAGCATCTGTATGCGCGCTGCAAAATAAATTATAATAAATTAGTTTAGAATAAATATAATTAATCATTTTAAATACAACTTTTATAGTATTTTTAACTTACGATGAAAGTACACCACCATCGGTAGCGTATAACTTCTAGCGTCACCTATCAGTAATAATAGAGGCAATCATGTAGCGATCCCTAGATAATAATGTTGTTTGTATGTTTGAGAACATCATCCACATCAGATCTGCACATAAAAATGAAATATTTAGATAATATTTATAATTAAAAACAATATAAATAAATAATTTGAATTCTTACCATATTGTCCCGTCATGGCGATCCGGACCGATAATTAGAAGGGTGAGACATCCGTCGAAATTATTGATCAAGGCGTCTATTTGATGATGAGGACGATATGGTGGCAGTGGAGGCGAGGGCGGGGCTCCCGCCGAACCAGCCAACATACCACCACTACCTATAAATTGTCTTGCCCTCATTTTGTGTTTTGTATTTAGAAGTGCTTGTGTGCGATAGATTTGTAAGATTAGAGAGGATTTTGATTTAGATTTTTGTTGAAAATGAAACAGTTCAAGGTTTAATATACAAAACTTTCCAACAGCCATCCACTAGCATTTCCAACGATTGCCCGTTGGAAAAGACGTTTACTCAACGGACGCAATTAATTGACACGATTTTCTGTATTTCCATAGTCATGGGGCAACGGATGCCAAAACGATCTTATGTCTCCCCATTGGAAAACATAGTAGAGTAGGATAGCCATGATGACACTTAACAACGAGCATCCGTTGCCAATTATAACGGATGCCCGTTGGCGCTGCCCAAGTGTCAGACTTTGTCTGTTGAGCTCCCTTGCAACGGGTATCCATTATAAATTACCAACGGATGCCCGTTGACATTATGAAAGCCTTGAAATTTTTGCTAAGTATCGAACACGATTTAGCATTTCAACAGGCATCTATTTGTTGGCAATCTTAAAGAATGCCCGTTGAAATTAGATTATATGAAGTTAAAAAAAGGTTAACACATAATTTATATGATACATTATAGAATTTACATTTCTTCTTCGGTAGATTCTTTGATTGGCGAGTCTTCCTTCAATTGTTCATTGAATTCATCGCCGTTTTCATCTTCTGCATCTTCCAGTTCAACTTCTTCATAATCGCGTATGTATTCTCCGTCTTTGTCAGTTCTTGTGAGAATCTCATCCCGATTGTCTGTATTAATTAACCGAATCGGCTACGGATGATCGGTTTGCAATGGATCTTCTTTTTTATCTGTGCTTATAATTCCTCGTGGTTTGATCTTTACTACGACCCACCACTCTTCTCTTCGATGTTTCAATATTGTTGGATATTGCACATAACATACTTGATCTGCTTGATCTATTGTGATGAATAGATCATACTTACCATATTATCTCCGGATTGATGTCCATTCCTCCCCATCGATTTTTTCGTGTTTCACATCCTACGGTTGGGTCGAATCACTAACATTTAAAAAGCATTACCTTCAACCTAACGAGACCGAGATATTTCACCTGTAGGATTTGATACAAAATACCATAGAAGTTATCACCCTCTATTTCACTATTACCGCAAACACTGTAATTGTATGTGCTTCTATGTTTTCCGTGTTCATACGTGTGGAATATGTAGCCATGACTAAACAAAATTGGCCAGCACATAACATTTCGTGCAAGACCATTAGCCAAGTCTTTTAACCAGGTAGGAAGTCTCTCATCAAAACATTTCACCTATATAACATAAAAAATGAATAATTTTAATATATACAATTAATTTTAATATATATAACACGTACACACCAGTACTTACGTAATCTCTCAACCACAAGTCAGAATGTTGAACTTTCATTTCTATGAGTCCATCTGCGTTTAGATAAGGATATATACCAATTACTTCTTCATCAAATATCGTATAATGAAAATACGTTAATATTTTAAATCTATATATATATATATATATTAATTGCATTTAAAGATTGATTTTCATTGTTTTGTATCTTTTGAAAGGTAATAGCTCTTGATAATTTAGTAATATATACGTGTGGACGTGATTATACTCCACTTATGTTAAACCAATATTCTTCAGATTTACCTCGTGTGCATCCAATCGGTGTAAATATCTCAGGAATTATGCCAAACTGCGGATTATATTGATATAGATAGTTGGTGATCATCCGTTGCACGCCTTTCTTTTCGTCTGAATATGCGATTCGAAATAAAATATGCTGAAATATGTGATTTCTTACAACAAGTATTGTTTAGAATAGATCCTTCAACCTCTGCTTTGTTTTCTTTTCTTTAAATGAAAGAAAAACTTTTTGAAAGGATACATCCATGTGAAACTGAACTAGCCCACCGAGTATTGCCTCATCTAGTAAATGCATTGGCAAATGTTCCATGACATCGAAGAGTGAAGGCAGAAAAACTTTTCCAATGAACATAATACTTCAAAGATATTGTTTTTCATTAATTCCAAGTCATCCTTTTTAAAATTTATTAAACATATATCACTGAAAAATATGATAATTCTGCATAGCACATCGTGAACATTCCGTGGTAAGAGCTCAGCAAATGCAATTGGAATGAGTTGTTGCATGAAAACGTGACAATCATGACTTTTCAACCCGATCAGTCTCAAACCAACAATGTCCAAATACCGAGCAATGTTCGATGCATATCCATCTGGAAACTTAATGTCTTCTTTTAACCACCTTAATAATGCAGATTTCGCCAGTCTAGACAATTTGAATACTGGGATATGTGCCCTTCCATCTCTTAATTCCAACTTAAGTCTTCGGCATATTGTATTCAAATCTTTTCTTGATTGTATATTATCCTTAATTTCCCCGCCATATTCAAAACAGTATTGATGATGTTATTGAAAAAGTTTTTTTATATGCATAACATCTAAATTATGACGTAATATCAATGATTTCTAATATGGTAGTTTCCAAAAGATACTACATTTATACGAGTTATGTCATTCACCTTAGCCTTTTGGTTTACAATTCCCACGATCTCCACCGTATTCTATCGATTTTTGTAAATCGCACATTGCGTTCAATCTTTCGTAAAGGATTTGCGTTCCAGTTTGCATGCATAGTGCCTCTTCTTTTTGTACCATGTTCTTTCGAAAATGTTTTTTTATCTTTCCGGAAAGCATGTCCACGAGGAAGAAATTTTCTAACAATAAAACCAATATGGTTTCATACCATGTATTAGTCGAAATGAATCTTTATCTTCCATACAATATGGACATGCTAATCTCTCATGCTTGCTCCATTCAGATAACATTTCATAGGAAGGAATTTCATTAAATATCCACAACAAGACCGCTATCAACGTAAAATTTTGCGTCGTACTCACGTCATAAGCAAGAATTCCTTCGTTTCACAAATGTCTTAATTCATAAATTAAGGGTTTCAAAAAGACATCGAAACTTTTCTTCGGATGTTCTGGTCCTGGAATCAACAACGTCAAAAACATTACCTCTCTTTTCAAACACATATCGAGAGGCAAATTATACGGAGACAAAATCATCGGTCATAGAGAATATTGACTTCCAGGTTGTCCATATGGATTAAAACCATCGTGCAAAGTCAAAGATAAATAGTTCTCGTTTTATACGCAAACTCAGAAAATATTTCATTGAAATATTTCCAAGCCTTACCATCCAATGGATGTTTTTGTATTCCAACAAGTCTTTATTATTCCCCAAAACAACATGCAATTGTTTCTACAAACATAAACTTTCTCATGTGGCATTCCAAAATCTTTTAAAACATTCTTTATTTCGTAATATGTCGCGGGAGCTTTATTATTTTCCATTAAATATTCACGCATGGTTTTACAAAATGAATTTATGCAATTTTCAACAACATTGTAGTCTATTTTTATACTCATTAATCTTGAAGATAAATATAAGAGGGACTGACATTCACGAACAACCTTCATATATAGGTTGTTTTGTTGAATCAAATAAGTTGAAAAATCGAAGTGCCTCATTGTTCGGCATCTCTTTATTCGTTTGTTCAACAACTCCAGGAAAAGCATCTGACACCATTTCCACATATAGATTGGTCGTTGATGCTTCATAAATAAATTCTTCATTTCTTTCGATTTGTGCTTCTTACATAATATCTCTAACACCGTAATTTTCCCCGTAAAATAACCTAATTTCGTAAGTCTCTACAAAACCCACCTTTTAAAGATGTTTGCAAACAAATTATTGACTTCAATACTTCATTTTTTTTTTGTATCTTTTGCATGGACATAACATTGTCCCACGTTCTTGACACAAAGGTTGCATCGATGCAAAACTCATGAATTGCTCCAATCCGTGTAATAATTCTTGCGTAATTTTTTTCGGTTATAGGATCTTGTCTTCTATACATCCACTCTCTCGATCTATATATATCTCTATTCTCGATCTATATATATATATATATATATCTATTTGACGAAGACAATATTTTGTTGAAAATATATTTGTTGCTGATGTTTTGATGCTAAAACCTTGATATTGATCATTAAATAGTGTTTTTTTTCAAACGGACATATGTGTCAACGGATGGTAGCAATGGACATGATCTGTTGCCCGTCTGTTGACAGTTGCAACGGATTGCAACATATGACAATTTGTTGAACGTTCTCGGGTATCCGTTGATCCGTCTGTTGCAAATTGCGTGTTTTTTGTAGTGTCTCAACGCAATACTTTTGGCATGGCTTTATTATAGCAAAATTAGTAATAAAATTGTGCTGACTATTATGGCGCTTGTGAACTGATAATTGTTTCAGATTTGTGTCAGCCGAGTAATGCAATTTTGTTACACATATTGATGCGATTGTGTTTTTAGTTGTAATGCCCGATAAGCAAAAATCGTGTTAAGAATGTTGTATAACCCAAATGTTAGCACCGATACGAAATGGTGACATCAGTCTCACACTGAGCGGTGTGTTACCATTGTGTTACACTAGTGTTACAATAGTGTTGGGATAGGCAAAGCGGGTTCCTACATAACAGTGACAATTTAATTAAAATCATATTAAAATTACCAATGCAATGGCCATTCAGATCTTACTTTGCAACTGTGTATGGCGTTGCAATGTGTAAAACCAATGCAACACACAGTTCGTGCGAGACCACCACTACATCGGGGTTGGATTGGCATTGCAAATTGTTATTAGCGTAAATTTGTTTTGGCCTTTGCATCAAAAAAAATTTTTATAGATGTACTATGACGACGATTACACATATGATTTTGAGAAACAAATGACATTTTTATGTTACATATTCACGGTGGGTAACACAATGAGCTGGATAATGAAGCTACAAAACTTATAGCTTTATCTACAAATAGTGATAATACACGGCTCAAACCGAAACCATTAAAGAGGCAATATGGATTAATAGTTTTGTGGAAGATTTGAATTGTTAGAAATATTAATTGAGCATTTGGCATGCGTCTCAAAGCGCTATTTGTCCCAAAAAAAAGATTCATCATGAGAGAACAAATAATATTGATGCAAGGTTACATTACATCAAGGATGTGCTGAAAATGGTTTAATTCATGTGCAGAAGATCTAAACAGAGAGGGATCTTGCAGACATGTAAACAAATTGTTCTACCTACCCAAAAGCTTCAGCAAGCTCTCTCTTCGACGAAGGTGTTTGAAGGAATAGTTCAGGCTAAATTTACTTGGAGGATGCTGGATTTGGATGAAGAAATTTAATTTCAAACTTTGCAAAAGATGGAGAATTGTGGGGTTTACTACAAATTGTGTGAAGTTTGGGAATCGTCTAAGGGAATGGTAGTTAATTTCGTTTTGTCGTTTGGTTTATGCTTTCTAGTTAAATCTTAATCTTTTCATGATTAAATGTCATTAGCCTTAGTATTACTTTGTAATTGAGGAGAAAACTAATTGTTGCTTTGTATCCTCTTGTAATCGAAATAGAACTACTAATGAAAAATTGAAGATCTTCTTGAGACGTGCGTTGGATCAACCACGATGAGCCAACTAAACTCGTAAATCTCTTGTTTTCAATTCCTTTCTTGTTTTTTTTTTTGTTCATAGAAAGTTTATAATATATCATCCTTTATAGTTGTAAAGAATGCTACAAGAAGCAACAAAACACCATGAGAGCCAAGCATTAAGAATGTGGATGTAAATTGTTTTGATTATTGCAACATGAAAAGAATAAGAGTGGATAAACCAAACATACTGATGCACCAAATATTACACCATACATAAGATATATTATATATATATATATATTATCTAATCACTTTTGAAAGATAGTGATAGTTAGTTTCCACATTTAATAAAATAATATTTTTAATCAGATTCCAACAAAATAAAATAGATTTTTTTCGTAAAATATCAGATACATTGAACATTAAATGAGGATAAGGTTAGTTTATTGCCGTAAAGGTAAAAAACAAGAAACATAAAAAAGAATCACAAAAACATAATGTGAAATTACAATCAGATAAAACATGTGGACCAGTCGTGAGGTGTTTAGCTTAATAGATAATTATATAATAAATTTATTTAAAACTAATTATAAATGAAATGATAATTCCATATAAAGAAGAAATTTCCTTTTCAAACTATTTGTATTTGATACCCATCCTACTATAAAATAGGTCTTCTACTTCTTAATTTTATACAAAACAAAAATAAAATATATAGTCGAGCTTTTGTCGTTAGCCGTAAAGTAAGTATTCTCTCTTCGTATCTTTTTCGAAAGAAGACGGAAAGATGTATGAGTTTTTGAACTGTTATATTTTATCAAAGAATTTTGAATTTGTGTCGTTGCATAGAAAACATAGATTTCGTTTTTATTGTACAATTTTTTTCAATCATATTGTATATCATATTAAATTAAATATAAATTAGGTCTTCTACTTCTTAATTTTATACAAAACAAAAATGAAATATAGAGTCGAGCTTTTGTCGTTAGTCGTAAAGTAAGTATTGTCTCTTCGTATCTTTTTCGGAAGAAGTCAGAAAGATATATAAGTTTCTGAACAGTTATATTTTTATCAAAGGAATTTTGAATTTGTGTCATTGCATAGAAAACATAGATTTCGTTTTTATTGTACAAAATTTTTCAATCACATCGTGATATCATATTAAACTAATTTAACAATGTATCCAATTGTTGATGTGAAATTAGGGATATAGGTAAATTTTAAACCCTTTAAAAATGTTTACAATAAAATCTATATCTATATCTTCTTTGAAAATTAATTAGATTTTCAAGTTTTTTTATAAAATAACAAATGAGGAATTTCAGATTTTTAATCGGTTTGTAGAATTTAAAATAATTTATACATACTGTTTGTACTACTGACAAAAAAATTCGTTTTATAGAATCTAAAATAATTTATACGTATTGTTTGTACTGCTGAGAAAAAAAAATTATACGCGACTATCTTTTCGTTTGGAGAAAAGGTAAATAACCACTAGATTTATAGAATATAAGCTTCTATCAATACTTTTATGAGAATCTAAATATACTTTTTTCATTAGCTTTTTGGAATGTTAATACATGTGCAAAACACTTATTGTGTGCGTATTCATGTCATGTTGTTTACATGATTTTCTTTTTTTTTTTGTTCTTGTGTATAGCATATATATACATATATATATAAATTTTTCTTGTGTTTTTTATTGTGTAATTAACTTAAAATTTTCATGTAGCAATCACGATTTTTGAGGATAATCACACTTTTCATACCCTTAAGGATTGTGGTGAAACATATATATATATATATATGCATGTAGCGTTATGTTGAGGACCGTGCTAGGCACACGATCTTCTCAATATTAATGGATCGATTATTTTCGGATCTGAAAGAAAGGGAAAATATTAAAAAAAATAAGATGTATAATAATTTTTCTATAAAAAATGGTCGAACTCGTGTGGTTAATTAGCCCCGTGAAGTTGTTTATATCAATTTCGTATTGTATATCCATATTAAATGTAATAATCTTTGCAGGACAACCATTAATTTATCATTTTTCTTCCCATCGTTTTTGGTGAAATGGATGGTTTGGATTTGACTCTCAAGTTGGGTTTGCCAACCGCTGACCATGTTGTCGATACCAACAAGGTACACTTTCAGTCCCCCTTCCTATTATTTTTTTTATTACAATAAACATGCGCACACATATGTGTATGTATATATATATATATTCTAAATTGTGTGTTATATATGTAAATATATATATGGATAGATAGGTAGATCCTAAATTTGTTGAAAATTTCTAACTGTAATGGATGTGGGTCTGATATAGCTTACAATTCCAATTATCAAATCATATGATTATACTTATTTGTATTAATTGTAACATATTTATTATATCTCTCAATATGGGATATTTAGTAGCAACTACTAAAACATTTCAATAGGTTTTGTAATAATTTCCATATTCTGTAAATATCTACCATCTATATCACTTTACTCGTCGTTTCATTACATAAAATGATTGAAACACACACATATATACTACATATGGTCTCTTTTTTTTAATGACTATAATAAAGGGTCCGACCATCGGCACCGGAAACAATGGCGGCGGCTCCTCCGTCAACTTCCTCGACGGAGCAATGAACAACAGGGATGTCAACATCATGGTGTCCAATTACATCAGTCAACAATTTCCCGGTGGCAGCTCAACCGATGAAATCCTCCGCCGTGAACCGCCGGGTCTTAATCCAGCACCGATCATCGGAAACCATGTTTTGCGGATCGATGTTCCGGCGAGGAGAGCCCGACGTGAACGTGCGTTGGCAGAAGCAAATGCAATCGCATTAGCAAATGCAATCGCAAACGCTGATCCCAGTATCATTGCGGCATCTATTAAGAGGTGTACAAATTTCAACTGCAGGACTTCTGATACCCCTATGTGGCGAAGGGGTCCTCTTGGACCCAGGGTTAGTACAATTTCTTTTCCCATTTTACTTTTTAATTATTTTTTATAATTATATAAAATTATAACGGTGAATTTAAATATCTCAAAAACTAAAAAAAATATGGATTAGCATAATATTTTTTTCCTAGACAAATATTTTTCCTCTGAAGATCAATAATTCAAGTTTCAATATTTTCTATGACCTTTATTATGAAATTGAGGATGTTAGACAAAAAAAATATTAATGTTACCATAACAAAAGAAAAAAATATTCTTTTTCAAAATTCAAAGTATATACATAAAGCTAGAATTATACATATTCACATACATTTATATGTATTATTATATTTAAACATATTTATCACTATAACCACACAAACACTTGTTATATGTATGTTGTGTGTTGGTTGGTGTGTGAATGTATTTATTAGAATATAATAATTTATATTCATTCAATTCCATTCAGAAAAAGGAAAATATAACTTAATAATTAAAAAAATAAAAATTGGAATGTTTATGTTTCAGACACTATGCAATGCTTGTGGAATAAAGTTCAGGAAAGAGGAAGAGAAGGAGAAAGCAAGAGAGGCAGCAAGAGAGGCTGCAAGAGAGGCTGCAGGCAATAGAGGAGCACCAGTTTACATCAATTTCATAGGTTAAGGAATAATTATGTATTAAGAAAAGGACTTTTCTTGATTTTAATAATCTCTCTATTATAGGAGTACAAAACTTCATGTTTTTATTTCTTATATTATGCAAGATTTTGGATATTTTATCTCATATATGTGAAAAACCATTAATCACTAATCGGACACTGATTTAATATGGATCATTTGGATTATTTAATCAGACGGAAATTAAATATCTAATGTATAATAAATGTCTAAACGTTTTTAGATTAATTAAATAATTAATAAAAATATTTATATATGTAAATCCAAATATCAAATAATAAATAAAACATTTTAATTCAAATGTAAATAACAAATTAAAGTTAATTAACTAAAATAATATAAATAATGAAAATATCATATATAAGTATTTATTGTAACTACTTGATTTCATTTTCTTATTTCTTTTGTTGAAATATTTTTTTATACAACTAAAATTTGTATCGATTTTTTTTAATTAAAATTCGATTTATAAACTCTATAGCATGAAACAAAAAACCATCTGAATCTTTCATCATGAAAAAATATGTTAAAAACGACAATATTCTGTAAAAAGAATTAAACAAAAATAAATTAAAATAAATTTGTTCTTCGTTTGGAATCTACAATATTTGAGCCGTATGAAATCTATTAATTTTGAAAATAGGTAATTGATTCTAATTCATTTAACATTTTATTTAACAATTTTAGGTTTTCCGATACTCGTTAGTTGTACAACAAAAAGAACTTATAAACCACCTCTTCTGAGAAATATAACAACTTGTTTTTTTATAAATATAACTATTTTACAATTTGGTTAATATGAGGCATTTTCTTCCTTTAAAAATTAATCCATAGAATGACAATATTTTCTTAAATAAAATCTTACAAATTAGTTTTGTTTTATTATAAAAAAAAAGCGAATGCGATAATGACAAAATGTAAAGACTACTCAATTGATACGCATACAATAATATTTAATATGAGATTTAATATATGAGATTTTTGTAATAGATATAAATATTTGACAATGTGTGTAATATTGAGTTTTTTTTCTAAAAAGGAATATAGTATTATGCACTCTTCCACTAATATGGAAATTCCGAGTGAAATTAGCTCATGACATATATTTTTATTTTTATTTTTTTGTCAATTATATGTCGGTTGAAAACATATAACTAACTAAATAGATTGCTTTAATTTTCGTTATGACCCAGGAGGATATTAACATAATAATCCAAGATTTTTGTTTAATTAGTTATACATTTAATCAATAATTATTTGGATTACAGGCTATTTAAGTTGCTTAAAACATGAACAAAAAACAAGAAACAAAATAAACTAAATTTTTTGAAACAAATAAAAATTTGAACACACGTAGACCATTATGTTTTTTCGTTTGTCTAAATTAAGACAGTAAAAAAGAACCTAAACTAGATCCAGATTGTCCCTTAAACTCACTTAGCCTCTTTATCACCAATGAAAAATCTGAAAAATAATGAAAAAACTAAGAAAAATAATTAACAAAAACCTTTTTTATCAGTAAGGAAACTTCTACTAACACCCTTCTGGTGAAAATAAATTACTCTGTAAATTGTTTCCATTTTTCTTGTTTTACGAATAAATAGAAGAAAAATTAAGGTAAAAGGAAACTGAAAACTTTCCAAGTTTTATTCATACAAATTAGAAACATAAGAGAAAAGAGATGAGTGATTTTTGCAAGATTTGGTCCCTCAAATCTCTCCTCTAATTTGTCCTTTTCTTTTGCCTTAATCTTTCCTCCGTTTTCTCAGACCAAATACAGGGAAAGCTTTAACCCTTCAACCTTCGCTGTTTCATCCAATGGACGTGGACGACACGTTGAGTACAGTTTCGTCTTTGAACCTCCAGACGAACACCAACGAGCCCAAGACGACGGAAACATCTGGCTCGACCGATTCCATTTTACGCCTCTCGAAGCGTAAATTACCAGAAGATATGGCCTCCAATGTTGCCTTGCCCAGCACGGTAAAGTACAAAGGGGTTGTGCAGCAACAGAACAGGCATTGGGGTGCACAGATTTACGCAGACCACCGGAGAATATGCCTTGGTACGTTCAAGTCTGCTATAGAGGCGGCCATGGCATACGACAGCGCAGCCATCAAATTGAGGAGTTCGGACGCAAATTCGCATCGTAATTTCCCTTGGACTGATGTCACAATTCATGAACCTGACTTTCAAGAATGTTACACCACAGAGGCCGTGCTAAACATGATCAGAGACGGGTCGTATCAGCACAAGTTCCGCGATTTTCTCAGGATCCGATCACAGATTGTGGCGAGTATCAACGTTGTGGAAGCAAAAGAAGGGCCAGGAGATGAAGAGACGGGCAAGTGTTTCACGTGCACGCAGCTGTTTCAGAAGGAATTGACGCCGAGCGACGTTGGTAAACTGAACAGGCTTGTGATACCTAAGAAGTATGCTGTGAAGTACTTGCCTTACATTAGCGAGAACGAGAGAGAAGGGGAGGGAGTTGACGATGTTGAGCTGACGTTCTATGACAGAGTGATGAGGCAGTGGAAGTTCAGGTATTGCTATTGGAGGAGTAGCCAAAGCTTCGTGTTCACCAGAGGATGGAGCGGCTTCGTGAAGGAGAAGAATCTCAAGGAAAAGGATATTATCATCTTCTATACGTGCGATGTTCCCAATGATGTGAATACATTGGAAGGTCAGAGCAGAAAATTTTTGATGATCGACGTACATTACTTCGAAGAGAACGGTTTCGTGGTTAGAGATGAAGCGGCAATGGCAAGATGCGACAACTCAGGCGCTGACATGAATTCAGGCAACGTTTTGAGGATGAGATTAGATGAAGAAGAAGAAGAAGAGATAAAGACACCACAAGAAGAAGAAGAAGAAGAAGAAGAAGAAGGCGGCTCTCAATCGGGTAATGCTATGGAGGAGAACAAAGGGTTTATGTTGTTCGGTGTAAGGATCCAATAGAACATATTATTCATTCTTTATTAACTCTAGGCTTTGCTTTGCTCTGCATCTTTAGTCTTTTCATTGCAGCTTTTGTATTTGAACTTCACTTTCAGATTAGTGTTACTACCTTACTTATTGGGATCGTAAATGTGATTTCTGTTAATTTAATCGAAAACGCTATGCTAAATGTGTATACAAACCTACAAGGAGCACTACGCTTGTCTTTATTCAAAACAACTACCGTGAAGGATCTTGAATTCAAGAGCGCTAGAGATATAACAAAATCAAATCTGAATCTCATATTATGTATGCATCAAACACATCTTCAGATGCTTGCCTGTTTCACTCTTAGATCTAACTACTTAGCTATATCACAAATCGAAGCATAAAAATACAAACAAGAGATTAACTTAGCTGCATATTATATACCATAAAACAACAAATCTTCATGCTTACTACCCATCTTTCAATTGAGCCTACGCTTGCATCTGCGGCGTAGCCCAGCACCTTGGCCAGCATCACAGTCGATATCAGGAGAATCTTCTATCACTGTTTCTTCTTGTATTACCAGACCTCGGTTCCTAGATAGTTTTCTTATTGGTGTTGTATGTGATTCTTCTACGCCCCATCCTTCTTGAGTTGGTTCGGCTAATGCCAACTGACCAGCAGGTGAGACCACTGTGGTTTCTCTATGTGGCATAAGTTCCTCACCAACTGGTACCATTGTGGTCATCAACTGCGAAATAATCACCAGACATCCTACTTATTAGAGACAAAGAACTAAATTGTTCACAATTTAGTGAGTGAATATGCTCTAACTATAATCAAGATGAACCATAATCCTGCACCTTCCAATCCTTGAAATCATATCTAAACACAAAATGGTTATAGATAACATCGCCCGACATAACCGCACTTGCAGCAGGTGCATTCCTTGGCACTGAAGAAGAAGAGGGATAAATAGAGATAAGTGAAGCAGTTTGTTGGTTAAGGATGAAATCAAACTAATACCAAATCAGATGCTGGATGAAAGTGCGTCTTACAGACAAAATGAACACCATTTTCGTCAACAGAGATCTCAACCCGTCCATCTTTGACCAAGAACGACAGTGCAAACAAATTCTCTACTGTCTGTGCGAATGATCTCCTGTTGAGAACCAAGTTGTCAAGCCTGACACGTTTATTTCGCCTTAAGATATTAAACATTATCAGCATGTTCTTGTCCGTATCTGTTTTCTCCTCTGCTTGTGTATCATGAACCTGTTTGATATGTAAAGAACACTTAAGATTCGTCGAATGTGAATCCACGATTAAATGAAAAAAGACAATTCCCTATTAACAACACATCTTTCATTTACAATGCAATCGACGAACATCAAGATTTCACTCAGTCTCTAGACAATCAAACAACTACAGAAAAACATGTAAATGGATGCAAGCCATGTAAAACCGATGACAACAAGTGAATACTCAGTTCCAAGATTTAAAAAAAAAAGAAAGCATCCCATACCTACTGGAAAAACAGAGGAAATCCAGGGATGGCTACCCTCAGAGGAGTTTGGGGCCACACATACTACAGTAAATCTTGATGGTAAACTAAACCAATGGTTTTCAAAGAATTTCTCACCTCATCTGGCCGAACAACTTCAGCTAGCCTCGTACGTTTTCTGTTGTTGACCACTGCCCTTTTCCTTTGCTTCAATTCAGAGTCTATAGGCCCTAACCTGAAAGGATTTAAAATCAAAGAAAAACATATTAGAGAGACCTTAAACTAACAATTCAGCATAAGGTAGCATCCCCTCATATAAAACAATGCCCAGCTGCACAAAAAACGAGTTAAGATTAAGCATTGAATAAAGACTCACATTGTGGAACAACCACAATGCACTGTAACTGTAGATAAGACAGAAAGACCAATGTCTTTCCAATTCATTGACACCCGAGCATTTTCCTCAGCATCAAGTCCTCTAGAAGGCTGCCCAAATTCATTGATCAACGCATTAATGAATTCCGCAGGGGAAACACCATGTGAAGTTTGGGACTTGACCGATGACACCAAGGTGTTTGCTATATCCAGAAGCACCTCTGCATCGGCGATTTGCTCCCTGGGCTTCTGAACTGGAGGGAAAGGAAAATAGAGGTAACAGCACAGAGAAAGGAAAGCTATTCGGTTAGACAATGTTGCAATTCTGTACAAGTACTGAGCTGTCGTAACCTTGAATCCCATAACCGAACAGGTTAAAAATGACGTGAATTTCAGATGTCGAAGCATATTTACCTTTATGGTGCAAGTTCTCAACTTCGTTAATGATGTCAGCGAATTTTCTGGAATCCACTTTCGACAAATCATCTCGCACATCTGCTCGAAAATCGAAACGCGAAACCCATGACTTGATAAAAGAGTTGAAATCAAACTCCAGAGGTACACATCCAATACTTACCACTGATCTTGTTGAACAAAGCGAGGTACTGAGACCTCAGAACCCGCCGATCAGGAGTTCCCTGAGGGTTCTCCCGAGTCGAATCGTCTGTTCGACCCGACCCAGTTCCGGTATTACTCCGGTTCTTCTCCTTCTTCACCGTCCTCACTCGCGCCGACTCGTCGCCGGACTCCACCGCTTCTCGCTTCACCGACTTCCTCGTCATTATGAGAATAAAGGGAGAATATTACCCAAATAACTGCAAAATCAACAAAAGAATCGAAGAAACCCTAACGGCGAGGAGGGGAAACCAAAGAGACGAATAGCTTCTGCAAGAAATTGGGGTTTGTGGGGAGAAAAAGGATGGTTCGATAATTTTCCCGCCAAGCAAAAAAAATATATTTTGGAAACTGGGATTTTAATTCTGGAACACTTCTCGTCACTAAAAAGTTTTGATTTTCAGATTCTTATAATTAAATTAGACTGTCATGTGCAATGTGCTTTAAAATTGTGAAATTTAGAATCAAAACGATAAAAGATTATTGAATTCGTGGATTTGTATTATAAAGTGTAGTGTTAATGTCGATTTTCTCTACTTAAATTGATTTTTTTTGTTGTATGGTTAGATAATTTTATAGAGTTCAAACATGAATTTGAAAATTGTAAAAAGAAAAAAAAGAGAGAAAACAATAAGACGAATAATGAAAACAATACATCAAGTTAACAAGTTCAAAGCATTAATATAAGTGTTTTTTAAGAATTCAACTAATTTAATATGTTTCTTATGTCAGGTTTTTTTAGACCTCAACTAATTTAATATGTTTGATAGTTTTAGAAGATTACAAGGTTTCTAACTAAAACCTCAAAATGAAATCGAAAAGTGTATCGAAAGTCAACCCAAAAACATCCCTTTATTATATGAAACAGTGCATTTTTTATTTAATAGTGAAACTCAGAGTTATTGTCAAAACACAATCCAGTCTGTGGACTAACTCGAAGCTCACCGATAAAAATCGGCTCGAGTCTACAGACTAAATATTTTCTTGGGCTCGTTGGAATTCGAGTCGGCTCGTGGATTTTTAAAAAAGATAAATATCCTACCATTTCCGCTGTTTGACTTTAATCCTACTATTTCTTCCTATTTCATCGAAAACACACCTACTTTGTGTGTGATTTCTCTTGTCCTTGAAAACTCACCCACCTTGTGTGTGATTCCTCTTGTGGTCGAATTCACCCGCCTCACCGGGATGGACAAATAGCGAATATCCGTAAATATTCGATTATTTGTATTCGTATTCGTCGAATATTCGATTTTACTATTTGTATTTGTATACGTAAATACCGATATTCGTAAATTCGAATATCCGCAAATATTCGGATATCCGTATTCGTAACAAAATCAATTTAAAAAAAATTAATAAAAACAATTCTTATAAAAAAAGTTAATAATTATCAAAATATCATTCATAAAGAATCTTCTGTTGTAGATTCCATTTAAACCAATGAAAAAATTGACTAAGTTATAACATCTAAACCAATGAAAAACTAAAAAATCGACTAAGGTATAACAAAACTAGAACATGATGGCTCGATATACACATCTAAACAAATGAAAAACTGAAAAATCGACTAAGGTATAACAAATGGACAAAGCTAGAAAAAAACAATAACTTACTCGAAATGGAGGGCGTGGGAAGGAGGAGGAGGGCGTGCGATGAAGTGCGACGGAGGAGGGCGTCTGACGGAGAGAATGCAGCGGCGGAGGGCGTTTGACGGAGAGAATGCAACGGAGGAGGGCGTCTGATGGAGGGAATGCGGCGGAAGAGGCGTCTAACGGAACTCCGAAACAACTGTAGATGCCAGAATAGTAAAAGATCTCTTGCCATCAAAGAAAGAGTTTTATACTTAGAACCCATAGTCTTCCACCGATACAAAATATCTAAAGTCTCAACATCTTCTTCACATTCTTCTGACAAATAATTTTATATTTAGTTTTAAAATAAAATGTTTTTTATTTTTATTTATAATTTGATCCTTAAAATTAATTTTATTATATATATCTATATATTAAATAAATATCTATTTAGTACTTACACATACGAATACTTAGAATAATTGACTATACTATTTGTATTTTTCGAATATCTAAATCCTAATATTTGTATTTGTATTTATTCCTACGAATATTTGCTTTTTCGAATCAAATCCTAGTAATGTTCTTGATTTCGTTTACTCATAAATCTACTTATAAAACATATATCATATGCTAGATCAGGTCTTGAGTCTATCATTGCATATATCATGTTTCTTACAATATTTGAATATGAAATTAAAATCATTTTGCTTTTTTAGGAGTTTGAATACACTTTGAATCTCTTATATTACAATTATATATTATATTCTCAAGGTAATCTCCCTGTGTGAGAGTGCATTTGATTCTATCATTTTCAATATTCATTCCTAGAATCTTCTAGGCTCCACCTAAATTTTTCATATTAAACTCATTAGTGAGAATCTTTTTCAACTTCTACACATCTGTTTTATCTTAAGCCACAAACATATCATCATAGAATAATAAGTACATACATGTAGAGATGTCAATGGGTTGGGTTATACCCAACCCATTAAAATTAAATGGGCTTGATAGTTTAATTGGATTGGGTTCAACCCGACTCATTTAATAATGGGTTATATAGGTCGGGTTAAACGGACTAAACGGGTTTATTCATATAATTAATATTTTTCCTGAAAATAAAATTTTTAGCAAATTCTAATCAAAAGATGTCCGATACAATCATCAAATCTTCATCATGTCCGATACAATCATCAAATATTTGATTTCACCCAATTTTTCCGAATTTTAACTTGATTTCACCGAATTCCAACCCAATTTCATCCAATTTTGACTCGATTTCATCTAATTTTAATCCAATTTCACCAAATTCTAACTCGAATTCACCCAATTTAACCTGATTTCACTAAATTTTAACTTGATTTCACTCATTGTCACCGAATTTTAGCTCGATTTCACCCAATGTCATTGAATTTCACCTCAATAAAATTAGGTGAAATTGAGTTAAAATGGGGTGAAATTGGGATGAAATTGAGTCAAAATTGGATGAAATCAGGTTGAATTTCGGCGAAATATGATGAAATCGAGTTAAAATCGGGTTAAAATTGGGTGAAATAAATTTGAAATCCGGTGAAATTTGATGAAATCGAGTTAAAAATGGGTGAAATTGGGTGAAAATGAGTCAAAATTTGATGAAATCATGTTGATGCTTGGTAAAATGTGATGAAATCGAGTTAAAATCGGGTTAAATTGGATGAAATAAATTTGAAATCCGATGAAATTGGGTGAAATCAAGTTAAAATTGGGTGAAATTGAGTCAAAATTAGATTAAATCAGGTTGAAATTCGGTGAAATGTGATGAAATCGAGTTAAAATTGGGTTCAAATTAGGTGAGATAAATTTGAAATCTGGTGAAATTGGATGAAATCGAGTTAAAATTGAGTGAAATTGAGTCAAAATTGGATGAAATCAGGTTGAAATTCAGTGAATTGTGAAGAAATCGAGTAGAAATCGGGTTAAAATTGGGTGAAATAAATTTGAAATCCGGTGAAATTGGATGAAATCGAGTTAAAACGGGGTGAAATCGGGTTAAAAATCGGTGAAATCGAGCTAAAATTGGGTGGAATCAGTTCAAAATTGGGTTGAGATTCGGTGAAATTGAGTTAAAATTAGGTGAAATCGGATTAAAATTGGGTGAAATCGAGTTAAAACTAGGTGAAATATGGTTGAAAGTAGGTGAAATCGAGTAATTAGGTGAAATCG
>CM071863.1:15993566-16006538 GCA_036759665.1 Gynandropsis gynandra
CCATCACCTCGGGCTCACCTTTGTCCGATCCCACCGAGTATCGTCAAGTCATTGGCAGCCTACAATACCTTGCTCTTACGCGCTCGGATGTTAGCTACGCCGTCAACAAGCTGTCTCAATTCATGCATCAACCGACGGATGAGCATTGGCAATGTGCCGAACGTGTGCTTCGCTATCTTGCTGGATCTCGAGGCCAAGGTATCTTTCTTGCCGCTCACAATACTTTGTCTCTTCATGCCTTTAGTGATGCGGATTGGGCTGGCGACAAATCGGACTTCAAATCTACGGGGGCGTATATTGTTTATCTTGGCAAACATCCCATCTCCTGGTCGTCCAAGAAACAAAATGGCCACGCTCGCTCTTCCACCGAGGCCGAATATCGATCCGTAGCAAATACCTCGGCTGAACTTTGTTGGATTGGTAATCTTCTCACCGAACTTGGAGTCACTCTTCCCTTGGCGCCTACCATTTATTGTGACAACATTGGAGCTACCTACCTAAGTGCCAATCCGGTCTTTCATTCACGTATGAAGCATCTTGCACTTGACTACTTCTTCGTTCGTGGTCAAATAGAAGCTGGTACACTTCGAGTTTCTCATGTGCACTCCAAGGACCAGCTTGCCGATCTCCTCACCAAGCCACTTCCGAGGTTGTCTTTTCAAGACTTGTGTTCCAAGATTGGAATCACTACGGGTGATTCATCTTGCGGGGGCGTATAAAGAGTATTAGAACATTATTGTACATAAGGGTATTTTTGTAATTTCTTATTCCGTAATTAGGTTTAATTCTTAACCTATTGTATTTATAGCCGCTTAGGGCTATTGTAATTCATTATTCAGAAATACAATTTTCAGATTTGAATTACCTTTCACAAAAATTAGGTGAAATCGGATTAAAATTTGGTGAAATCGAGTTAAAATTGTGTGAAATATGGTTGAAAATAGGTGAAATCGTGGGAATTGAGTGAAATCGAGTTAAAATTGGGTGAAATCGAGTTAAAGTTGAGTGACGATTTGAAATTCGATGAAATTGGGTGAAATCGTGTTAAAATTTAGACAAATCGAGTAAAATAGAGGTCAAAATCGGATATTCGGAATGACGATGAATTTGAAGTGAAGGATAAACGGGTTTAATGGGCTAAATGGGTAAAACCCATTAAAATGAATGTAAATGGGTTTTAAACTCATTAAGCCCATATAAATTTATGCTCATTTATCAAGAACACATTTATATTTTAAATGGGTTGGGTTGGGTTAGCCCACTAAACCCAACCCAATTTGACATATCTACATACATGTACCATAGAAGTAGATACATGTACCTTTCGAAGCCTTGATGAATCGTAAAATTGTCAAACTTCATGTTCCATTGCGTTGGAGATTGCTTCAGTCCATACATAAATTTGTGTAATATGTATACCTTTTCTTCTTCTCCCTTTTAAAAATCCCTTTGGTTGTGTCATGTGTATCAATTATATATATTAAAAGTCTGTACTTTGCTCGCTCCTCAGCCATTCTCGCTCCTTAGCGAGCCACGTCAGCCTTAAAAAACATCCCAACCGACTATTCTTCGCCCAGTCTTTTCAGTTTCCTCTCCTATGACTCTCCATCTTCCTTTCTCAACAAAGGATTCAATACCTTCGGCATCACAGTAGCTTCTAATGTGTCGTTTAGGGTTTTGTCTAGCTTCCATCGTCCATCTCCAATTGCTAAAGGTATCTACCCTACATCTCACCGTATAAGCTCTTCTTCTTTTTCCCTAACAGAAATTTTCTGCACATTTTACTGGTGGTTGTATCAAGATTTAGTTTTTGTTCTTTTCTGAGTGTTATCAGATTCATTCGCTCGATGTCATGTAGGTGAAAAGATTTGGAGGAAGGAAACTGGCGGCTTATACGAATTTTGTTTGCATTGTAGGGACCGTGGGGGAGAGCTTGATATGCAAAGGAGATGTCCTTGAAAAGCATCCTTTGTGAGCTGAAGGAGGTGAGGGATGGAATTGAATCCATCTAAAGGCGTAGCCGAGCTAAATCTCACATTGCTCCTGTCTCTTTTGTAGTCACTGAAAATGTTTTGTCTCTTTTACTTTTTGGGTTTATTGGTAAGATATTGGAATGATGATAGGAGAAGCTTTTGGATGCGTCATAGTGATAGAATGTAAGCAGAATAATGTTACTAATTTTGGGTTTCAGATTTCTTATTATGTTTCATGTTACTCATCATCCATTCCATTCATAGCTTTGGTGGATGGTGGAGTCTAAGAAGTGTGAAGATCATGTATGAATGAATGAATCTTCAATGGCAGGTGTTGGATTTCCCTGGGGGAAAAGTACCAATCACACCGGAGATGTGTTTCATATCCGAATCCAGTAAAGATCGTATACCTTGCTAGCGAGTTCTTGATGAAACTGGGAGACAAATTCCTAACAGCCAGTTTGTGCAGGTAACAAAATGATCTCCTTTTCCAAGATATGATTATCCAAAGAGAAAACTCAAAGTGAGGATCTCCTTCTTTAGGTCAACAAGGATGTCGCAGTGAGGATATATAGTCAGATGGTTACTCTACGAATGATGGATACTAGATATTATGAAGCTCAAAGACAAGGGAGACTTTAATTTTATGCTACTGCACTTGGGGAAGAGGCCATCAACATTGCATCAGTTGCAACTCTCACCCCGGATGATCTTATCTTCCCTCAGGTTCATCTATATTATCTGAAAATATGCATACATGTATGATTTAGTTATATTCTTTACACAATGAAGAGTATAACATGTCTGTCTTTGTGTTTTGGCTGCAGTACAGAGAGCCTGGCGTTCTACTATGGCGTGGTTTTACACTTCAAGAATTTTCAAACCAATGTTTTGGTAACAATGCTGATAATGGAAAAGGCAGCCAGATGCAAATCCGCCACGGATCTAACAAGCATAACTATTTTACAGTTTCAGCAACAATTGTGTAGGCCTCAAAGCCAATTCTTTTACAATTCCAATCTTTGATTTTCATGTTCTTGAGAATCTAAAGCTTATGGGAAATATTATTTTGTTCAGTACACAATTACCACATGCAGTTGGTGCAGCTTATTCCTTAAAGATGGACAGAAAGAATGCATGTGCCATCACATTCTTTGGCGATGGCGGGTCAAGTGAGGTAAATCCAAGTAACTAATGATATCTTGTTCAATATATCTTGAAATTGTTCTCGCCTTTTGGTTCCGATGAGGCACCTGGTGTTAGCTATAGCCCGGTCAAGAAATCGAGGAAAGTGTCGCGGTCGCCGTATAAGGTAAATGATTTGTTGTTAGAGTGGTCGAATTTCATGTTCCTTTTATGGTATAGAATTAGGTTCTGGTCTTAGGATTTGACGTATCCGAAGTAGATGGCTACCAGCCTCACTTAATTGCACCAGAACAGGGTTATCGACATCTTATCGAAGGTGCACTCAACTATTTCAGAGGTCCAGTCGAAGCTTATGTGTATGTTGTAGGTTCTTTTGCATTTCTTCTTATTGTCTTTACAGTTTTATGTTTCACTTACATCTCTTTTTAAGCTCAAGTCCCACCTTTTATACATATATATAGGTTCACTTTGTACTGAAAAAGCTTGTGAGAAAGTCGATCTACGAAACTGAGGTGAATTTCTTTAACTCAAACTGTTTTATTAGTTTTTACATTGGATTCACTGATGATTGTGGCAAAGCAGGAGCTAAAGCAGTTCCCATCTCTACAAAGCGAGATAGCTGCAGCGCCAAACACTGCCTTAGAGAAGATGTTGCAGAAATTCACTTTGAACATTATACCAATGATGAGATTGCTAATGTTTTTAGTATGTTGTTTTTTTTCATTAGTTTAGGGACCTGTTACATATCTATTTGGCCTTAATGGTGACCAGTATAATGACTGTTGAGCCTCATAAAAAATCACTACTTTCTTTTGATCAGAGACAAATAACAACTACTTGCTTGGAGAAACGGTTGATCGTGAGGCAAGATAGTTGCAGACTGCTTAAAATCCATCAGAATCACGATGACGTTGTGGGGAATACAACTTCATTAGTCTGTTTCCTTATGTTAGTCTTTGTTTTGCTTATTCTTGGGCGTTATATGTATGTTGCATTATCAAGAGTGACATCAGCCAACGGATTGCGTATATTAGATCTTAATAAAGAAGTCACACAACAATCGCTCATTGTCTATACATAAATATTCAATGGACTACCAATTACATAATGTCAGCATAAAATCGTTTTCACTCAACCAATTACTTACTAACTTATAGTGTTGTTTTTATTTTAATAAATGTTAGTATTTTTATCCTGCATTTATGTCGTACGATCAGAGGCTATCTTACCATATCATCATACAGAATCATCCATGGGTCACTATTTACAATAATGCACTATTTTTAAAATGTCCGTAATATAACATTTCTCCTAATAACATGATTTACGAATAACATTGTTCTTCATATTCATTCATTTATATTGTGATACATTTTCATTCAATATTTTGTCATATACGACCATTAACATGTTTTAAGTTTCTTCATTAAATTAATGCATAACATTTATTTATATTCTAAAAATTACAATGATATATCTTCCCGCGCATCGCGCGGGTATATACCTAGTTCTTCTAATTCCCCATGCAAAAAGGTTGTCCTTACATCAAGTTGTTCAAGTTCCATATCCAATGAGATTATTATTGATAGTAGAACTCTTATGGATTCATGTTTCACAATAGGAGTAAATATTTTAGCATAATCAATACATTCTCTTTTGTGTGAAACCCTTTGCCACAAGCCTTACTTTGTAACTTGGCAATTCAATACCAAATATTCCAAGTTTCGTCTTTAACATCGACTTACATCCAATAATTTTTGTGTTTTCTGATTAGTGAACCAATGTCCATGTATTATTTTGTTAAAATGTTTGTGTTTCTTGTTTCTATGGCCTTCTTCCAATTTTTTCAATCTTTGCTCTTCTTAGCTTCCTCAAGCACATCCTCCAATGCTCATTTTAGGTATGCGACCGGATATCACTGTTTAATTCCCGCTTGAGATTGTTGCCAGAGAAGCTCAAATCGCAATGGTCGGGGCTCTTCACCATCAAAGGTGTCTTAGCACATGGAGCCGAAGAGTTGGCCAAGGGAAATGGAAAATCGCTCATGGAAAACACTCAGAGGTTAAAGCCATACTATGTTGATCACGTAGAGGATGGAAGAGACATACTTCCTCTTTCTGATCCCACACCTGCCTAGAGCGTAATAGTCAAGCTAAAGACCGTAAACAAGTGTTTCTTGGGAGATAACCCGAACTTCAGTATATTTCTTTAATATTAATTCCTCTTATTGCTAAAAATAAAATAAAAAAATATTTGTTTGAAATTATTTCCTACTAAAATTATTTAGTACTATTATAAATTATTTATATTTATCTTAAAAATATTGTTTTTAATAAATTATTTTTATAAATATTTAAAATATATTTTATTTATGTAATTTTTTATTCATGCTAAGTTTTATTTAAAACTCTTAGGCATGACTCTACACATTGATCAAAGAAGAATATATTGGTTTAACGGTTATTACCATTTCCTTTTTATTTATTTATGTATGTGGAAAAATGGGGTTATAAGCTTAAGCAACTTAGTATTGAATTTACGTACCACTAAGTTCTAAATATTTTGATTATGCAAGTAGATTCTTAAGGTTTGAATGTCTTCTTCAACTATTAGGTTTTCATTTATCTTTTATAGTCGTTCTTCCTTTACAGTTCAAAGAGGCGGATGTAATATTTTTGATATAGAAAAGTTAAGATTATATAGCTTGAAACAAAAATTAGAGAAGATAAATATATTGCAGAAGTGCTAGGAACGTTCGACGCATCAATTTTTGGTATCACTTAGCAACGTTCGACGCATCAATTTCATAATATGAAAAAAACTGATTTTAATGGTAGTTGATTAGATTTTTAAGTCATCGTGATATTAATGATACCTATTGGAGATAATAGTATAATTAATATTTGTATATATATATATATATTATTGATTACAAGGAATTTATATTTATTTGTAATGATTTTATGTGGTGTTTCTTTGGAAACAACCATTCACTATATATGTATTGGAATTGATATTATATAGTCTAATATTAATATAAGATCTACAACTATTCATGTGTATATCGTAATGTTATGGTTCATGAGACCAAAAACTTTAGATATAAAGTTTTGGTTATGACTTATTTTTCCAAGGATTTTCTTTATTTTCAAAATCTCATCATTATAATTTGACAAAATGAAAGTTAATAAATATCATACATGTAAACATATGTAAATAACAAAGTCAAATCTCACATACCGAATTACCTCGTATTGTTAACAGTTTTATTTTAAATTGAATGTGAAAATTATTTAATAATTTTATATAGTGTTGAATTCTATAATTATTAATGTGCATGACAAATTTTTTTCAAATTAAAAATATATTTGTAATGGGATAAAATAGTGAAACAATGTGTTATATTTTCAAAAAATTATAATTAGCATGTATTTTAAAAATATTTAATGAAGAAAGAAAACTTGATAAAGAAAAAATATTCATGTTATTATATCATATATATTACTTTTTATTTTTCATTTTGATTGTATTTGATAAAAGATTATTATGTATACATTTTAGATTAAAAAAATTAATTATTTCATTAGAAATTTATTAACTTTCCGCAAAATGTTTTTCACTTGGATATCCAAAATTGAAGTTGAAAACGCGACTCCACTGGGGATCGAACCCAGAATCTCTGGTTTCGTAGACCAGCGCCTTATCCATTGGGCCATGGAGTCACTTTGCTATTATCTTTTTGGTTTATTGAATTTAAAACGTTATTTTAAAAGATTTATAATAGATCAAATAAAGTAAGATATTGTTACATTACTTTCAATTGAAAGGGATTGTGAGGCTAAGGTGATGCAACGAAAATAAAAAGATATCCAGAAACTTAATGATTGAATATTGAGTGTAGTGCATTGATGGATAAAAATGAATTTTAGGGAAATCACGTGTAAAGATGTGTGCACGTGACTAAAGGAGTGTAAGTGATATTTGCATAGTTGGTAATTTGTGGATTTACTCATCGAAAGAGAAATGTTGATACTAGATTGGATGAGTTAATATATATTTGGAATAAAAAATTTTAATTGAATGTGTTACATGTAAATAACACTTTTCGTATGATATTGCGACACCACAATGAATAATTTTATGATTTGCAATTATAATCTATGCAAAATTACACACGAAAATTGAACGGGTTTGTTTTGATGAGCTTGGCCATATGGGATCCATGGAGGGTTAGGCAAGAATAGGGGTTTTAGGTTGAGGTTTCGACTTTTGCTTATCATCTCCCAATTTGTTTTTACTCGATTTATTATCTAATATTAAATTAATTAATTACAAATAGACATCTTCTTAGAACGACGTGAAGTTAGTTTTTTTTATGTAAATACGGATAATAAGATTAAAAAGTATTAAAATATAAAAAAATGTAATATATAGTTTATATAGTAAAATAACAAGATCAAGTGATTTTTTTTAGAATATTATCTTTTTATGAATATGACAAAATATGTAGATAATAGAATTTAAACAAAAGAAAATAGTAAAATATTAACTGGTGAATATGAATATATTGGAAATGATTTTATAATTTGAATATCTAAATCATAGTTAGAGTAAAATAAAATTATCAATAACGTTAAATGGAAAACATATTATCATATATTACAGTATAATAGTTATATATTTTAATAATTATCGATCATAAATTTTGAAAGCACAATAATATAGACTTGATTTGTGTATCATATTTATCTTGAGAATATTTTGTGTGAATGAGAACTCAATCTAAAAATTAAGTCATAATTCTAGTTGATAATATTAATAGTAGTAGTAAATAGCTTAATTCTGCAAAGATCTCAAGTAATAAAAACCAAGATTCAATACATAGACGGCTTTTGTATTACATTTCTTAGTGGGTCTACTATATCAATATCAAAATCTCCATATTTTTCTTTTACATCATATTACACAATAATTTTCCAAAACATACCGTTGAATCTAAAAAAAATAGTGTCGTTGAAGCTAAAAAAGAGACAAAAATCATGTTTTGGAAAAATACTAAGCTAGAGACAAAAACCATGTTTTGGAAAAATACTAAGTTTGAAACATTGCGTCATACACGTTTACATACGGTCATTTCAACTTCTTGAACCTTTTAACACAACCAACAAAACATAACCACTCAATCTTCTATGGTTCTTTTATTTTCAGCGACCAAAAGGACTTGAAAACACTTTCAGTTTTCAAAACCGCTAAGCAAATGAGACCAAAATTGAATCTACAAAATCAATATAAAGACAAACTTTGGAATTAATCCAGCTCAAAAGGACAAAGGAACGATATTCACAGACTTGAGAGAAAATGTGCTCAGATTACAATCAGGATCATGGAAGAGATGTTGTCGATCTAGAGCAAGCAAGTAAATTCAAGGAAACCATAACATCAAAATGGATATTTAATTTACAATGATAAGTTTCGAACTAAAAAGAGTCAGATGATAAAACCCCGAGCAATGTATCAATCCTCTAGTAAGAAAATAATATTGTCTAACATCGATTATGACATAAATTTTGGATTTTTATATATAATACTATACAACTTTAAACTCTAGTTAGACCAAAATCCATATTTGACATGATATCAAAGTATGTTTCGTCGCGATTTGAATATAACGATGTTGAATCAAATCTGAACGTGGGGTAATATTATGACATATTGTCTCATCTCGATTATGACATGAATTTTGAACACCTATATATGATACTATATTGAATTTGACTCTGATACAATGTCAAATATAAATTTGAGTCTAATTAATGTTTCAAAAATTATTCAAGAGTTTAGGGTAATCTAATATTTTAAATTCATGTAATAACCAATATGGGATAACATAACATAATAGAAATTCATCTAAAAATGAATAAGATCATACCAAAAATGCTAAATACTCCTTTATTTTGGTTGATGAAGTCAGCTCCTCGTTCATCGGAAAGCATATATGTTTTCAATCCATTAACCAACCAAGTTTGGTACCCTAAGAAATAGAAAGTGAAGATACTTAGGCCAATAGAGGTAATTATGTTGTAATTAATTACAATAATAACGATAGAATATACCGATAAGAAGAGAAAAACCGAGGATTCCAGAGTATTTGGCTGGAATGTGACAAAGTGATGTAAGAATTGAAATGGCAACAAGTGTGAAAAACAAATTCCAATGTACTCCATATTCTGTAACATGAACCTGTATAGAGTAGAACCAATGCTTATACTTGTATTCATATCGAAATTTGTAAAAGGGTTGAAATATTTACCTGATAATCCACTCCTCCTGTAGTAATCAAACGAATAAATCCAAGTAATAATAGAGGAGTTGTTGCTTTAAGTCCAATTATCCAGTTCCTGCAGCAATGTATCAAATCAATCGATCTCACATTGAGCGAATCAATATGGAAATTAGAGATAAATTCGGACGTAATACTGCAAAATCCAATGCAAATAACCCACATTGATGAGATATCTCGAATTTGTCGAGAAACTATAGCATTTTCCAGCACAAAGGAACCAACACCCAAGATCCATCTGATTTTGATCAGTCAACAAAATAGGAAGATCGATCGATCGAAAATTAGTTTGCAGCAGATAAGAGTAAAGTAGATATGATAATACACTTATAAACCGTACCAAGCTAGTACCGTAAGCCTCTGTTTTGGCATATCTTCGTGGGAAAATAGTGAAATCCACAGCCAAGATACACAAACATGTAATTATCATCTGCAACAAATTCCTTCAGAATCAAAAGGGTATAATACTAAGAAAGTTTATTTCATTTAATACATATGTATTGCTTCTTTACCAATGCAACTATATATAATGATATGCTTGTTCGGTACAAGAAAGACTGTCCTACTGTCATCCCATCAGAAGATCTGAAGTTGTATTGAAATTTTAGAGCTTTAGTTAGTCTTTATAAGTCATTCATTCATTCTCAATGAATCATAAATCGAGGCATAAATCTTGGTTCTTGAAAAAATCGTGAGAATACATCACTTACAAGTTCTACCTTTTGAAAATCACAGAAAGAATCGGCATCATCGACAACAAAGTTGTCCCCAAGTAGATCCAGTCACATAGAACCTGTAATAACCATATAGACAGATCAAAAGAACTGAAAGTATTCCCCTTTCAGTAAGGGCATATGAACCCTAAGGCATTGGAACCCCATCAACATATTCCCAGACTTCAAATCATTAACGGAGACTTCATAAAAAATACAGTGAAAGATATCAAAAATATCTCGAAGACTACGCAGTAAAAAGCAAATGAAGTTCTTGTAGAATAGTTGAAAAGGATCATTGAACCAATAGCTAGTATTAGTTTGCAAATTCTAGCAATTAAAACAAGACTATCACACTTTATGTAGAGAAGTAAGAATAAAAAAGCTCCATAGTAAAAGCTCAAAGAATATCACATGCTTAGCATCCAACGAACGAAAACGACGGACCTAGCTGCTTTAACCCTTTCATCAGGCACTCTAACTGCTTGTCTCGTTGAATCTTCATCCTAGAACATGATTTTTTCATCAAGATGATTTGTTTATCAAGAAGTTTGCCTGAAAGATTCTATATAAGTACCGAAATGCATCAGATTAGTAATTTAAATCGAATCTTATGGATTGACACGAATTTCTGAGTGACTAAATCACGGAGTCGAAGTGATTGTAGAATTGGAAAACATCGTTCTCCATAAGAAACTGTCATGAGAAAATTAGAGCCTCATTAACAGAAAATCCTAAAGGTTCCAGATTTTACCTCTAAACTCCAAACATGTTGATTGCTCAGTGTTCTGAGTCCTCGCTACAATAATACTACAATAATGAAACAAGAGAAACGATAAACTGTTGAAAACATGATTCAAGAAACCAAAAGACCTAAAAAAATGAAAGGCACCATTCTATGTTTCTCACTCAACCTATGCTTAATGCAGTTTAAGCAACAAAGACGCTTACATCTTTAATCAACGTGATAATCACTCAACCAATACTGAATGCAGTTGAAGCAACAGAGAAGCTTGCATCTGAATAGCTTCTTTGGATAGTCGCTTGGGCTCGGGAATAACATCATCTTTTCCTCCTTCCACGGCTCTTGTGCCTTGGCTTTGACAATTATTTGAATCTTAGACTGCTTTATGGACAGAAAATACGCTAAGCATCACGTTCAAAAGCTTTTCAACCTCGTCTTCTATAAGTCTCATCCCTAAGCAACATATGTAGACCGCTTCAAGAGCCTTTTCAATGCAAAATTCAAGACCAAAACCTTCAACCTCGTCTTCTTCGACCTTGCCTTTCTCTGCATTCAAGACCAAAACCTTAAAAAATTTAAACTTGCTTGTCGAACAAAGCAAAATTTGGAACAAGCTGTAATTGAGAAAACCCTCTCTCACTTCATTCATAAAGCTATGAAGTTTTGTTCTTCAAACTCGAGATCATTTGAAATGTGAAGCCTTACAACGCCTTCAAGGATCTCCTCGGATTTCAGAAATCTGGCACACCAACAACAGTCACCCAACAACACAAGAAGCACATACAAGGGCTCCCCTACCTACCAATCATAGCAAAACCGACATGGTTATCACCATAAACAACCATAATGCTAAGTTTTGTTTTGGTTTTATCACCATCCTCTTCGAGCCTTTCAGATATGAAATCTCTAACAAGCAAAACCACCAACAAAGAGATAAAATTTCAGAAATTACCTCGCCTCTTATTTCTTGAAACTCATAAAAAGTCATAGAATCAATCACCGTGCATTTCTTCTCCACTCGTACATTCCACAGTTCAATGAGTCCTCAACGTACATCATTCTCTTCCCTCTCAAATTCTCAAGCATCAAAGACGCGTTGAATCTATCACCATTCAATTTCCAAAACCTGAATCAGATCTGTTTGAACAAATAATCTAAACACAAAAAGAGAGCAACTGAAACTTTAATACAGAGACTGACGAGGGGAGATCGCAGCTACGTGGCTGCCATCGCCGGAACTGGTAGTCCATTTCGAGACGACCATGTTCCTGACACATCATCTGTGGCTGAATGTACAGACACTCCCATTCCTCATAGCAGAATCGGCGGAAAAAGAGATCCTTTAGAGGGTTTGTTTGTGCCCTTGACTTAAGACTACTCACCAGCGAAAGAGACTGCCATCATTTCCTAGATGGAGCTCTGACACGAAGAAGACCTCTGAATGCCTTGGCTCTAAGCCGTACGTACCACCGTTCAATGCCGTCTTCAGCTGGGCAGAAACTTTCTGGGTTTGCTCATCTCGTCCCTCACCCATATCCCACTGAATACGTCACACCCTCATGGGTTTTCCTATTGAAAATGGAATCTTCTTCCCCATCCTCTCTTCCATAAAACAAAAACCACCAAGAAAAAAACAAGAGGAACACACAGCAAAAACCCTCCTACAAGAGGCTATGGGAGAATTCTCGCGAAATCAATTCATCCTTTTCTCTTACAATGTATTCACGTGCTGGATTGAGAAGAGGAAAAGCTGAAAGGAAAAAGGAATATGAAAAGTTTAATACGCTAGAAGGAGATCTCGCTTGGGAAAAGTCATTAAAGATTAAAGGTGACGTGGAGAGTTGAAAAAGGAGAAAGGAGAATGCATGAGAAACAGCAAAGATTTTTTAAACTTTTAGTATAGACTAGTAGGGGTGCAGGGGTGTAAAAAACAGCCCGAGCCCGCGGACCCACCCGAAGCCCGTCCGAAATACGCGGGCTCGGGTTGTAAAATTAGCAGTCCGAATGAAACCGGGCCTTCGGGCTCGGGCCGACCACAAAGCCCGTTTGAAACGG
>CM071863.1:16006857-16019615 GCA_036759665.1 Gynandropsis gynandra
GCCCGGCGGTCCGGGCCGCGGGCCGAAGATTTTCGGCCCGTTTAAAACGGGCCGGGCCGGGCCCGAACCCGAATGAACCGGGCCGAAACGGGTTCGGGCCGGGCCGGCCCGTTTGACACCCCTATAGACTAGTAATCGAGCCCGTGTGATGTGCGTATAGTTATATTATTCGAAACAGAGCTCATGAGAACGTCAAGATCTATGCCTGTCGTTTTCTTCACATTTTGGAGCTCTGTGTTGAGTCCCAAGACAAGATCGAGCCCCATTCTTCTGTAATCTACTTCTTTCTTTTCATTGGTTCTGTTTTTGTTTGGTCTCTGGTTCATGATCCGTCGCATGATGTTGTCTGACACACTGATTCCCTCTGATCGAGAGATCTCATGAACAACAAAGTGAAGCAGAGTTGTCTTTCCATATGTTCCTTTTACGTCGGAGAGTTTGAGCAGAGCGTCAAGTTTGAAGGCTTTTGCACCACCGCGGATGGTCCTAACGTTCATTCTGTTTTCGGTCTTGAGCATTGCTTCTAAAAGCTTCAGGAATACCCTGCTCGACTTGAGCGGTTGCTTCTCCTCTGACAAAGTGTTGCTCTCATGTTCAATCCGGTAATGCATGTTGTAGATCTACATCCACCATATCACTCTTTAGTAATAAGAGACCTAAAATGACATATATTTATTAAAACATCGAGATTTCTTTTATTCAAATGCTCAAAACAGGGAGGATCAATTCATACAAGATAGTCAACTTCCTTCTCCCCAGAGCATTGTTGACCACCAATAAAATTGCGGGGCTTATTCTCATCGAAGATGGCGTTGTATTCGTCACGCTCAGACTTCAAATGCTCCATTTGAGTGAACAAAGCTGATCTCTCAGCCTACACGTTAACAGTTGTCACTCCATAAACTTCATGACCTTTATCAACGCATTTTCATGTATAACAATTCGTCATAGTTACCCTTTTTGCTTTAAGAATACTGGAGTAATGAATGCGAGCAACATTACACACATAAATCTCCTTGTCGGCCTCATCTATCCTGGCCCTGATCTCATGATCTTCAAAAGGATCTCGTGGACCATCACTTCCATTACTTGCGTAAATTTAAACATTACAATAGCCTATGGAACAGTGACATCATGCCAAACAAACTACAGGCTATGAAAAACACAACATTGGGGGTTTTAGACGAGGAAATATTTCCTTGGGTCGAGGTGGTGAACTCTCTTCATTCTGTAAGCTTCCATATCCTCCTAAGTCACCTGCAATGTTTCTGCTACACAGACTGGGAACGCTTCTAGCTGAACATCCATAAGGCGCACAACAGGACAACCTTTTTCTATCAATGTCACCCATGCTTCTATTCCTTTGTTGTCCCTTGCGTCCATCAGTAATATGATGTTCTTGAAAGCTGATGTTGCATTAGTCGTCACCCATGTCGGCTTTCCCCATCCCAAATCCATTTCGTATAAAGACATTCTGCACCAACTGGAGCATGTATAACAATCATGTTCGTCCCCATTCGCTAGCATCTCTGTCGTTTCTTTTGCAAGTTGAATATTGAAATATGATGCTTGATCTCCTGCTTCAAGCTTCTCCCTGCACATTTCCTCCATTTCTTCTTTCTTTTGCCTTAACTCGTTCACTAACTCCCCCAGAGATGCTTCAATGTTTTCATTTCTTACGATGAAATGATTCAGGAGATTCCCGATGTTATTTTCAGACAGTTGAAGGTTTGTGTTTCTTCTTCTTACATCAACAACTTGAAGCAATACTGACCTCCTCCTTACGAAACCCGAATTGGATCGTGCTGCCTTCGATGCACATTTCCATACAACGACTGTGACAACTTCTACACGAGTTGGTTCCCTCACATGGGTGCTGCTGTTGCGTTTAGCCATCGCTTGGAGAGCTGCAATGTTATAGAAAGCAAACACAAATCTCTTTGTTACGCAGTTGTGCCTTGTCAAATGAACTTCATTCAGTAACAGGGAGGGTTCAGCGACAGGGAAGCTCATGACAGCATCAAAAAGGGGAAAGATCGAATGGTCAACGCCTAAAGCAGTGGCTGACCAACACTTCATGAACGTTGCCATGGATGTGGCATCTGAGAACTTGTGAGAAAGATGCCAATAGCCATGCCTCCACATCTGAACACGTTGACTTGGACAAGTAAAAGTGGCCATGTTGCTGCTTCTTTAGAGAGAATATCTACAGGAAGAAAAGATTGAAGCAAAGCAAGATCTGGATTTCTAAGGAACTCAGAGAGAAAGCAGTTGACTTTAGCATATATAAACACCACTCCTTCATCATTGTAATCAATACTTACATGCCTCAGGCTTCCAGCAAATGGGTAGAAACGAACTAAGTTGTCAGACAGAGATTGCTTCAGTTTAGTCAAGTTCTTCTCCATCAGATTAGAACCATCATCGTTGAAAGAAGTATAAAAGAAAACGAACCTTGTGTAAATGGAAGGAGAGAGATGATCAACAGTGACAAATCTAAACCAGAGTAACTAAATCAGTCCAAAAAGAACATATGCATGCTAATTGGCTCTTGTACCTTCTGTTACGGCCTGCAGTAAGAAACAACAATTTTTGCAACAGTTGGGAAATACAGAATGATTTTGCTCTATGTAATAAATTAGCAAATTTACAACGTGAGCAGGATCGATGATTGTTCAAAAGAACTGGAAATTGCATCGAAATTATAATGGCATCGAAATGCAGAGAAGCTTACATGATGGAGCGAAGGCCGAGAGTCTAGAGGAAAGAGAGGTTAGTGGAGTCCGGAAACCAAACCTGAAAATGCCATTATCGACCATAGCAAAACTTAAAGGCGGAGTCAGGTTAAGTTCAGACGAATACAATAAATGATCATTAAGGTAAATCAAACAACATTCATGAAGCTCTTACATCAATCACACACCAATAATAAACTATCATATGAAATACAAATGAAATGACCCATTTTCCCACATATATAAACCTCATAGCTTTCAGTTTCAATATATATATATAATATACATGATCGTACAATCCTTCCTTTATCGAAGAAGAAGAATCCAACAAATGGGCATGCAAAAACGATATCCAGAGAAATAAGGATCATCAAAATCTCACTTATGGATGATAATCCGATCACATAGAGAAAAACAACATGAACCCATTATTCCGAAACGAGAATCAGATATCAAAACGCCGTACAATCCTCAATCAAAGCTTCATCAGGCCAAAGGAAACATAAAGAGAACACAGAGATCGGGATTTACCGGGATTTACCAGTTCTCAATCGCATCCACGCGCCTCTCATTTCTCTTCTTCGTCCTCTCTTCCTCTTCTCTGCTTCTCTCATTATCAGCCTCTCGCCCGCTTCATTATCGACCACCGACACCCAATTCTCCTCCTCGAATGCCCCGCCGCACAACCCCTCCCTTTCGCCGCCTCTCCTTCCGCTTCCCTCCGCCGTCACCGCTTCTTTGGCAGCGAAAGTCTCTCCCTCGGACCCAACTGATTCCCATAGATCAAGTTTATTAGGGTTTGGATTCTGAATGCAAAATAAAATGAATTTGAAAAGTGAGAGCATAATCGAGCGGATGCAGTTTTTCCGATCTAATTCCGATTAGCTTTCGGCCCATCCGATTTCTTCATAGCACCCTCCAATGTCTTATTCGGCCTCTCTCCCGCTTCATTATCCACCACCGAACCGTTTACCTCGCAATATCATTGTCGTGTGTCTCCCCAGCCGAATGACTCCAGTATCTTCTTCGTCTTCCAAGGCTGGGTTCGGCTTCGTTTCGTCAACCTTCACCGTAGACTTGAATTAAATTTCGGAAGAAAAAAAAAACTGGCGAGAGAAGATGAAGTGAGAAGGGTTAAAGGATGATAGAACGTGGGTGGGAGAGTTAGGAACGGTGATAATGAGATCGTGGGTGGGATATTAATCAATCAAATTAAGTGGCCACGATGACGTGGAGGCACCAGAAAACAAAATGTGTCAGAAGTCAGCATTTGTTTATACTTTTAATATATAGATTTCCTTTTCGTTAGCTTTTACTAAAAAACATAATGCATTATAGATTGTAATTACCTTTCAATTCTTTGATTGTCTCCAAAAGTTTTAAATTTAGAATTTAAATTTTGGGAATTCTCATAGAGATTTTTATTAGACACTAAAATTTCAACAATTGCATTTAGAATTGACAAATAAATTCAAAATTTTGATAATATCTAGTTAAGATATAAAAAATACTCAAAAAACTATATGTATCACTTATCACCTCACTCTTCCATTTTCCCTCTCCTCGTAACAATATGGGCAACATAAAATTGCCAAATTTAGACACATTAGAGTCATATACTTTTATACATGCCACAACAAAATCTAAATGCAAAACGAGAAAAATTCAAAAATATAACTTTTTCGATGGATTTTTTTAGTACCCAACAGCACAATGATTATGAAACTAAGGACTAATCAGAAAAAATAAAAGAAGATTGATGAAAACAACCATCGAAACACAAAGGGAAGTACACTGTGAAGAACTAGATTTCTTCATTTTGACCCCTTTCTTCTTGTGGACTATCTCACCCTGGTCGTTGACTTCTACATCGGCACCCACCTGGATCTTGTGCCTCTTTGTTTTCCAGAATACAATCTTGAACCTCACCTCCGTCGCTAAATCCACCCTGAAAACCGCCGACCCATTTGGCAAAACCGCCCGTAAAACAGCCTCCTTATCCAAAGGCTGGATTTGGCCCCATTTCTTGGCTTTCTTATTGTGACCCTGACAGAATTTTGGGATCGTGTGATTGCCCACGAGATGGGTCTTGGTGGAAGAGTTGAAGAAGGACAAGTAGACATCGTCATAGCAGATGCCTTGCTCTTTGTTTGGATTATCAAGACGAACCATGAAATTTAGAGTGGTATTCTGTCGTGAATTGAGGGTTTTGTTAAGGGCAGGAATGTAAAAGTGTTGGATTGAGCATTTGGGGTGGTGGGGACGAAGACTTAGCCACAAGAAGAGAGAAGTGAGACCAAGAGTGAAGATGAAACTGGCACAGCAGCTGCAACATGATTTACATTCCGACATTGTTTCAATCCTCATATGGAGTTTTTGATCCGAGGACTGAATTTGTGGGTCTTTCTTTATTTATTTTGGATATTTTTAGTTGACTTGACTTGGAGGACGAATCACCAGCTTGTATTCTTGAAAGATGTAAATATATATATATATATAAATTTTAGTTTTTTATTACATAAAATTATTATATTATTCAAGCCGTCACGAGTTGCTGTAGTACTCTGGCCGTCGTAATAGGAACAAACAGAGCTTTCACGGCGTCTAGTTGTAGATGTTTTATCGTCTGTTTACGTTTGCATAATAATGCATAGACTTATAGTTTATTAAAATTTGTATAGCTTTACTCCACTATTCTTTTAACTTACAGTTAATGAATGTTATATCCAATAAAAGTTGAATTTTAGAAACCGCAATGAAATACTGAAAAGAAGATAAAAGAGGTACAATCGTCTTTTAAAAATTTTAAAAAATCGATCCGATCATTTTTTTATCTTGGAAAGGACTTAGAGTTTTATTACGACACATTTCTATATAGAGATTATAAGTGAAATCTTGTAGAAGATGACTACTAAGTAAATAATCGATCGGACACGAATTTATCAAACAGTATATGTTTATTTACTTATCAATCTTTAAGTACACTTGTTGTTTTCTACAATGTACTAAAGATTCCCAAACATTTAACTCCCCCTGAGTTAAATGTATAAATACAACTCACACTGTTTCCCTTTTTCAACCCAATATCTATTTAAGTGCACCTAAAAACTCTGAACTTTTCTGTTCTCTGTTTTGTGCACTCGCCCGATACTCCACAGATTTTTTTTTTGATCTTCATTTTCAACTTCAGATCAATTTATCAGTCATCCTCACGGCTCAGCAACCACCTCCTGGTCTTCAGCTGCGCCGTTGTGCTGAAAATCTTNTTTAAGCTCCCTCAATATTCTCAACCACCTGAAACACAATACATAAAACTCGATCCAATTTTTGTTGCATTAACAATAAGATACAACGTTTTTTTTACACATCTTAATATCTCAATGATAAGAATGAATATAAAAAAGATGAATCTAACTTTGCCTCTAATTGTTTAGAACGGAGAAAATTTTGAGTTTATATTATGGATGCTAAATGGATTATCAACCCGCGAGTTGCTCATGACTCAATCCATATAGGTGCAGATTTGTTTGAACTATTTACAGTTTATATAAAAAATTGACTGATGGAATGAGTTAGATTTTTATTTGATTTATATATTTTTTGCGTCTAATTGCTTAGAATTGAGAAAATTTTGAGTTTATATTATGGGTGCTAAATGGATTACCAACCCTCGAGTTGCTCATGACTCAATCCATATAGATGCGGATTTGCTTGAGCTATTTGTAGTCTATATAAAAAAATTGACTCATGGAATGAGTTAGACTTTTATTTGATTTATATATGTTTTTATGAATTATTTAATATTTTAAAATTTAAAAGTATTTAGATATATAATTTGTATGCATAATATTCATAACATATAATTATAGTTTTTTATAGAACACAAAATATAGTTGTAAGCTATCCACGAAGATGAAAATTATGTTTTGAAATTTCAACTTGAAAAATATTTAGTCCAATGTTGTGTTTATTCTATGTTTTTATGAATTATTTTAATTTTTGAAGTTTCAAAGGATTAAGATATTTTTATTTGACCTTTTAGCCATTTTATTTAGATTACTTATGAAATTTTAGATATTTTATAAATTATTTATTATATAAGTTTATAAAAAATTTCAACCTGCGGGTCAACCTATATAATTCGTGGATTATGATGGACTAGACTGGTTGGAAAAATTACATCCCATATAAAATATGGTTTGATTTGGGGTAACTTAAAAATAAACCAATCCATGGTAGTTTTGATGAAAATACATCATACGAGGCCTGACATGGTGAATGACCGATAATCCATTTTTTCTCACCTTCGTCTGCATCGCTCGTGTTAAGGACACACAAAAGTTTTTTAAGAAGCTTGACGGTCGAAGCACACCAATGATCTTTGTGTAGGGTTGATTTCAATTGCGGAAACGTGTTTTTATCAACCCGAATAAAGATCTAGTCATGTTTAATGATTAGTTATTTTGGGTTTCAACGAACTACAAAATTAGAAACGATTTCATAGTACCTATAGCGTTAAAAGTGCGATAATCGGATGCAAGACTTGATAGTGCAAGCCCTCTACGTGTATCCACGCCGAGATCGGATCTACTTTGATGCGGAATTGGGGAAGAACGAAAACTGTTTTCGTTCTTCGGGTTTTTTTCTTTCTGACGACTATTAGGGTTTAGATTATTATTTTTTGATAATCTCATAACGAAAACTCGTTTTCGTTCTTTAAATAATTATTAAGACTTCTTAATAATTGCAACTAAACCCTCAACTACCCAATATTACATATTAGGCATAGGACTTTCAATCTCCCACTTGCCTTTATGTAATATTTCAAATAGTCGAAGTACATGTATCTCCATACACATACTTGCCCGTACATCTTATGTACTAACCCAAAAGAAAAATCAAATACAATTATATTCTTCGGTGCTAGCGGATGAATATAACTGTATCCCACACTGATTGTTTACCAATCATAAGCAGATACCGAGACACTCGTATGTGTGTGACCTCGTAGGTTCATCACTAAGCTGGTAGTCAATTAGTCTCACTAATTAACTAATCGAGGTTGGCGTCTAGCAACACTCCTCAACGACCAGATAGTATGAAGTAACATCCTTACTCTGTAGAACCATGGTAGAAGGATAATATTATTATTTCCTTCCGTCTTTACAACTCCGGATAATCCTAAGATATGGTCTAACTGTCAAGTCCTAATAGATTATCAACTATGTTTCATGCCTAACATAACTGACTGGTGAATGATCGCAAGAAACTCTTTTCTTCTCTCATTCAAATGCCCTAACCAAGGTCTTTTCAGTCATTATGTTGCTGACAACATAGAGCTCAAACTCTTTACCTGGAGTTGGCAGATTCCATCTTGATCAATCACTAACTGCACAAGCATCTAATCATTCCCATTATCCTTTCAACTTATATCCCAAGACATAAGGTGTCCAGAATCAAAGAATGGTAGATAACTTGCCAGTTACCATGTTGATCTCAGGTCTAAGGAAATTATAATATTCCAATCCTTCCAGAGAAATTCCTATTAACAGTTCAATGGTAATGTAACCATTAGGAATTCTCCCTTAGGGTCTGTTCAATGATCACATCTCTATGTGCATCATCCATACATGTGATTTAGTAAAAGAGATCTACTAATTTCTATCAAATAGAAACCATCACATCCATGTTGATCTATCCGGATTACTAACGCCCAATTAGTTATCCTATGATCAAGAACGATTTAGATTAAATTTTTTTGAACGTCCCCACGCTCAACGATTTCCCTTATCAGATGGTACTTCCGCAGAACATGCTTTGATCTTTTATGAGATCTTGGTTCCTTCGCCTGGGCTATTGCCCCGGTATTATCACATAATAAAGGAACTGGTTCCTTTATCGAAGGTACCACACCAAGTTCAGTTATGAACTTTCTCATCCAGACCGCTTCCTTAGCAGCTTCGCAAGCCGCTATGTATTCTGCTTCAGTAACCGAATCAGCTACAGTAGCTTGTTTGGAACTTTTTCAACACACTCCACCCCCATTGAGACAAAAGACATACCCCGATGTCGATCTGCTATCGTCCTTATCGAACATGAAGCTGGCATTCGTGAACACTTCTAACTCTAAGTTAGAATCTCCATAAACGAGGAATTGGTCTCTAGTCCTTCTCAAGTACTTGAGAATGGTTTTCACCAATTTCCAATGTTCCTCACTGGGATCTACCTGATACCGACTCGTTACACTTAGCGCAAATGCTATATCAGGCCTCGTACATGTCATGGAATACATGATGACTCCCACTGCGCTAGCGTATGGGATCCTACTCATGCAACCTCCTTGATCTACCTCTATAGATCAATGTACTGGGACTATGATAGTCCAAGCAACCTCCTTGATCTATCTCTATAGATCTTTATTCCTAGAATATAGGTTGCTTCTCCCAGATATTTCATGGAGAACTGTTCGGATAACCAGAACTTCGTCTCTTGCAACACCGCAATGTCATTCCCTATTCCCTATAAGCAATATGTCATCCACATAAAGCACAAGGAAAACAACCGTGCTCCCTCTAAACTTCTTGTGCACACAAGGCTCTTCTTCGCATCTAACAAAGTTGAACTCTTAAACTGTCTTGTTAAAGCGAATGTTCCAGGTTTGAGAAGCTTGCTTGAGTCCATAAATGGACCTCTGAAGCTTGCATACCATATGACTTTGGGTTGACGACGTGAAACCCTCAGGTTGAGTCATGAAGACTTCTTCCTGGATCTCTCCATTAAGGAAAGCTGTTTTCACGTCCATCTGCCAAATCTCATAGTCATGGAATGCCGCTATTGCAAGCAGAATCCGAATAGATTTAAGCATTGCCACATGGGATAACGTTTCTTCATAGTCAATCCCATCTCGTTGACTATATCCCTTGGCAACTAGACGAGCTTTATAGGTCTCTACCTCCCCGTCTGCTCCAATCTTCCTCTTGTAAACCCATTTACAACCTATCTGTCTGGAAGACTGTGAGGAATCAACTAAAGTCCATACTTTGTTGATCTTCATAGATTCCATCTCGGATTCCATGGCTTTCCACCATTTCTCAGAATCAGGGCCTTGTATAGCCTCTTGGAAAGTCAACGGGTCGTCATCTCTATGACCGACCACGTCCTCTTGCACCATCAGATTAAGTTTGTCAGGTGCACGTCGAGAACATGTTGACCTTCTCAAGAAAGCCAGTGTAGCAGGTTCAACTTGTGCTGGGATATCTTGTTGGGCTTGTTCCTGAACAGGTTCCTGAACGGGTTCCTGAACTTGTTCCTAAACGGGCACTGTCACTTCAACATTTGAAGATGAAGCGCCGGAGCCTAACACTGTATCACTCAGCCAAGAATGCTCATTTGGCATCTCATGTTCATGAACTTGTGTTGGCTCATCGGGTTCTTAAATCTCATCAAGAACTACTTCCACACCATGAATTCCTTCATCAAGGAATTCCCTTTCAAGAAAGGTTGTCGTTCTAGCCACAAACACTTTGTATTCAGATGGGTGGTAGAAATAATATCTCATAGTTTTCTTGGGATAACCTATGAACCTACACCTGTCAGACCTAGCATCAAGTTTGTATGGCTGAAGTCTCTTAACGAAGGCCGGACACCCCAAACCTTGATGTGTCTCAGGTTTGGCTTACGTCCTTTCCATATCTCATATGGTGTCTTCGAGACTGCTTTGGTGGGAACTTTGTTTAGCAGATAGGCAGTTGTTTCTAAAACATATCCCCATAAGTTCATTGGAAAATCACTAAACCCCATCATGGATCTCACCATATCTAATAAGGTTCGATTTCTCCGTTCGGATACACCATTATGTTGTGGTGTTCCGGGAGAAGTCCACTGAGACAAAATCCCATTTTGCCTTAGATAATCAAGAAAATCATGACTCAGATATTCTCCACCTCGGTCAGACCTCAACGTCTTGATGGTCTTTCAAGTTTGTTTCTCAACTTCACTGTGGAATCTCTTGAACATTTCAACAGATTCAGACTTGTGTTTCATAAGATACACATATCCATATCTAGACATATCGTCAATGAAAGTTATAAAATAAGAATATACTCCTCTGTCTTGAACTTTCATAGGTCCACATACATCTGTATGTATGAGTCCTAGAAGTTCAGTAGCTCTATCTCCAATTCCAGTAAACGGTGATTTGGTCATTTTTCAGTGAGATAAGACTCCCAAGTTGCATATGATTCATAATCATATTGACCAAGAAGGCCTTCTTTATGCAACTTGTTTATCCTTTTCTCGCCTATATGACATAGTCTACAATGCCAAAGAAAAGGTTTGATTTACTGAATTATCTTTCTTTCTCTTCAAACCATAAATATTTATGTTAATCATATTAACTTTTGCATTGGGTAAGACATAGATGCCTTGATGTAAATAACCATTTTGCACATAATTCATCGTTATGAAAAATAGAGCAAATTTTATTATCGAAGATTGTTTTATAACCACATCTATCTAACATAGAAATGGAAATTATGTTCGAAACAAATTTTTGGAACATAGTAACAATCTTCTAAAACCAATGTCTTGCCCGAAGACATACAAATAGAAATCGATCCTACAGCTAATGTCGCAACGCTTGCACCATTCGCAACTTGTAGGTAGACTTCACCTTTCTTCAACCTTTTATTGATTCTCAACCCCTTGCAACACATTGCAGACGTTAAAACTACTACCGGTATCCAATACCCAAGTAGAAGAATCAATAGTAGTTAAAGAAATCATGAAAACATTTTTCATGTAGGTCTTACCCTCTTTCATTTTGAGAGATGTAAGGTATTTCTTACAATTTTTCTTCCAATGCCCCTTCTTCTTACAGAAGAAGCACTCAGCATCAGTTTGGTCATATCTGCCCCTTTTGCCCTTGGGTCTGGTCACATCACCCTTGGGCTCATGGGGCTTCTTCTTGGGCTTTTTGTTGCCCTTGCCCTTCTTGGAAGAAGAGCCGACCATCATTACAGCACTAGATCCCTTAGACATCTCGGACATTGACTGACTTTCATAGTCAATCAGTTGGTTGAGCATCTCATGCAGATCCATGTCCATCATGTTCATGTTAAAGTTAACAATGAACGGTGAAAACGTCTCAGGTAACGATTGCAAGATTAAATCTTGAGACAACTCTTTGCATAGTGTGCACCCAGCTTCACAAGCCGTTCGATAAGACCGATCATCTTTCGAACATGGGGTCCCACCGGAGAGTTCATAGTCAGTCTAGACTTGAACAGAGCCTTCGACAATTGATATCTTGTCGTTCTGCTCTGTGCACCGTATATCTTCTTAAGATGTGCAATGATAGAGCTAGGATCCATATCCTCATGCTGGCGCTGGAGTTCTGAACTCATTGAGGCTAGGATGATACACTTTGCAATGTCAAGGTCATCCTTTTGCTTTATCCAAGCAATCAAGCCATCCTCATCGTCATCAGCAGGTTCCTTGATAAGATTCTCGATCGCATCGAGTAACTTTTCTTGTTTGAGGACAATTTTGAGGTTGTGGTACCAATCATCGAAATTTTCTCAAACAAGTTTGTGGACATCGAGAATGGAACGTAGGGAAATTGAAGACATTCTTTGGGAAATCTAGAAGGAAAAATTGCAGTATTTATTAGAACACTTATTTAATCAAATAGATATGGACTTTCATCTAAATGGTTACTTTATTGACTAATACTACAGTAGTATTCAGAAATCGTATTTCTTTCAGTAATATCTTCTGAACTAATCATGCATAAGCCCCCTGGTAGTCAGGTCGTTTCTTAAGCATATTAAACAGGTTGATTTTAATATGGCTCTATATCACATAGTCACCTGGTAGTCAGATCGTTCCTATTGATATAGTTGAGTTCATCCTTCAGCTCATGGTTGGATAACAATTAAGTTTATGTCCCACGGGTAGTCCAGGCGTATACAAAAACTAATTGTTCCCTCCCACTAGACATCTGATGTCATAGATGTTTGAATC
>CM071863.1:16036254-16054522 GCA_036759665.1 Gynandropsis gynandra
GATGCGATCGAGAATCCTATCAAGGAATCTCCTGTTGATGACGATGAGGATGGTTTGCTCGCTTGGATAAAGCAAAAGGATGACATTGACAATGCAAAGTGAATCATCCTAGCCTCAATGAGTTCAAAACTCCAGCGCCAGCATGAGGATATGGATCCTGTTGCTATCATTGCGCATCTTAAGAAGATGTACGGTGCACAGAGTAGAACGACAGATATCAATTGTCGAAGGCTCTGTTCAAGTCTAAACTGACTGTGAACTCTCTGGTGGGACCTCATGTTCGAAAGATGATCGGTCTTATCGAACAGCTTGTGAAGCTGGGGTGCACACTGGGCAAAGAGTTGTCTCAAGATTTGATCTTGCAGTCGTTATCTGAAATGTTCTCATTGTTCATTGTTAATTTTAACATGAACAAGATGGACATGGATCTGCATGAGATGCTGAACCAACTTATTGACTATGAGAGTTAGTCAGTGTCTGAGACGTCTAAGGGACATAGTGTCGTGATGATGGTCGGCTCTTCTTCCAAGAAGGGCAAGAGCAACAAAAAGCCCAAGAAGAAGCCCCATGGGCCCAAGGGTGGTGTGACCAAACCCAAGGGCAGAAGGGGCAGATATGACCAAACTGATGCTGAGTGCTTCTTCTGTAAGAAGAACGGGCAAGACCTTGGTTTTAGAAGATTGTTACTATGTTCCGAAATTTGTTTCGAACAAAAATTTCCATTTCTATGTTAGATAGATGTGGTTATAAAACAATCTTCAATAATAAAATTTGCTCTATTTTTCATAATGATGAATTATGTGCAAATGGTTATTTACATCAAGGCATCTATGTTTTACCCAATGCAAAAGTTAATATGATTAACATGCATATTTCTGGTTTGAAGAGAAAGAAATATAATCAAGAAAATGGGATTTTGTCTCAGTGGGATTATCTAAGGCAAAATGGGATTTTGCCTCAGTGGACTTCTCCTGGAACGCCGCATCATAACGGTGTATCCAAACGGAAAAATCGAACCTTATTAGATATGGTGAGATCCATTTTCTTCCAATGAACTTATGGGGCTATTCTTTAGAAACAACTGCCTATTTGCTAAACAAAGTTCCCACAAAAGCAGTCTCGAAGACACCATATGAGATATGGAAAGGACGTAAGCCAAACCTGAGACACATCTAGGTTTGGGGATGTCCGGCCTTCGTTAAGAGACTTCAGCCAGACAAGCTTGATGCTAGGTCTGACAGATGTAGGTTCATAGGTTATCTATCCCAAGGAAACTATGAGATATTATTTCTACCACCCGTCTGAATACAAAGTGTTTGTGAGAACGACAACCTTTCTTGAAAGGGAATTCCTTGATGAAGGAATTCATGGTGGGGAAGTAGTTCTTGACGAGATTCAAGAACCCGACGAACCAACACAAGCTCATGGACATGAGATGTCAAATGAGCGTTCTTGGCTGAGTGATATAGTGTTAGGCTCCGCACTTCATCTTCAAATGTTGAAGTGACAGTGCCCGTTCAGGAACAAGTTCAGGAACCGGTTCAGGAACCTGTTCAGGAACAAGCCCAACAAGATATCCTAGTGCAGGTTGAACCTGCTACACATGCTTCCTTGAGAAGGTCAACACGTTCTCGACGTGCACCTGACAAACTTAATCTGATGGTGTAAGAGGATGTGGTCGGTCATATAGATGACGACCCTTTGACTTTCCAAGAGGCTATACAAGGCCCTGATTCTGAGAAATGGTGGAAAGCCATGGAATCCGAGATGGAATCTATGAAGATCAACAAAGTATGGACTTTGGTTGATTCTTCACAGGCTTCCAGACCGATAGGTTGTAAATGGGTTTACAAAAGGAAGATTGGAGCGGACGGGCAGGTAGAGACCTATAAAGTTCGTCTAGTTGCCAAGGGGTATAGTCAACGAGAAGGGATTGACTATGAAGAAATGTTCTCCCCTGTGGCAATGCTCAAATCTATTCGGATTCTGCTTGCGATAGCGGCATTCCATGACTATGAGATTTGGCAGATGGACGTGAAAACAGCTTTCCTTAACGGAGAGCTCCACGCAGAAGTCTTCATGACTCAACCTGAGGGTTTCACGTCGCCAACTCAATGTCATATGGTATGCAAGCTTCAGAGGTCCATTTATGGACTCAAGCAAGCTTCTCGAACCTGGAACGTTCGCTTTAACAAGGCAGTTGAAGAGTTCAACTTTGTTAGATGCGAAGAAGAGCCTTGTGTGTACAAGAAGTTTAGTGAGAGCGTAGTTGTCTTCCTTGTGCTTTATGTGGATGACATATTGCTTATAGGGAATGACATTCCGGCGCTGCAAGAGACGAAGTTTTGGTTATCCGAACAGTTCTCCATGAAATATCTGGGAGAAACAACCTATATTCTGGGAATAAAGATCTATAGAGATAGATCAAGGAGGTTGCTTGGGCTATCGCAGTCCCAGTACATTGATACCATCATGAAGAGGTATAACATGGAAAATTCCAAGAGAGGCTATCTACCGATAGGCACTGGAATTACTCTCTCCAAAGAGGATCGTCCTCCGACACAAGAAGAGAGAGAATGCATGAGTAGGATCCCATATTTTAGCGCAGTGGGAGCCATCATGTATTCCATGACATGTACGAGGCCTGATGTAGCCTTCGCGCTAAGTGTAGCGAGTCGGTATCAGGCAGATCCCGGTGAGGAACATTGGAAATTGGTGAAAACCATTCTTAAGTATTTGAGAAGGACTAGAGACCAATTCCTCGTTTATGGAGATTCTAACTTGGAGTTAGAAGGGTTCACGGATGCCAGCTTTATGTCTGATAAAGATGATAGCAGATCGACATCGAGGTATGTTTTTTGTCTCAATGGGGGTGCAGTGTGTTGGAAAAGTTCCAAGAAAGCTACTGTAGCTGATTCGGTTACTGAAGCAGAATACATAGCGGCTTGCGAAGCTGCTAAGGAAGCGGTCTGGATGAGAAAGTTCATAACTGAACTTGGTGTGGTACCTTTGTTTTATCATTTAATGATAATTGTAAATATATATGTGTATATATTTTCATAGCTAGTATGATAGAGTCCATGGTTAAGTTTAGAAACTTGTCATCATGATAGAGATCATGATAAAGAGAGTCAAGTTTTGGTAAAACTTAATCTAAATCGTTCTTGATCATAGGATAACTAATTGGACGTTAGTAATCCGGATAGATCAACATGGATGTGATGGTTTCTATTTGATAGAAATTAGTAGATCGTTTTTACTAAATCACATGTATGGATGATGCATATAGAGATGTGATCATTGAACAGACCCAAAGGGAGAATTCCTAATGGTTACATTACCATTGAACTGTCAATAGGAATTTCTCTGGAAGGATTGGAATATTATAATTTTCTTAGACCTGAGATCAACATGGTAACTGGCAAGTTATCTACCATTCTTTGATTCTGGACACCTTATGTCTTGGGATGTAAGTTGAAAGGATATTGGGAATGATTAGATGTTTGTGCAGTTAGTGATTGATCAAGATGGAATCCGTCAACTCTGGGTAAAGAGTTTGAGCTCTATGTTGTCAGTAATCACAATGATTGTACGAATCTCTGGCCAGAGTACATTGAATGAATGAAGAATGGTGTTTCTTAGGTTCATTCATCAGTCAGTTGTGATTGACATGAGACATAGTTGATGATCCGTAAGGCTGACAGTTATGACCATGCCTAGGATGCATCCGGAGCTGTAAAGATGGAAGGAAATACTAACATCAACTTCACCATGGTTCGTTTTGGGTAAGATTGTTACTGAAATGAGTAAGGATGTTACTTCACGCTATATGGTCGTTGGGGAGTGTTGCTAGACGCCTACCTCGATTAGTTAATTAGTGGAAACTAATTGACTACCGGTTTAGTGATGAACCTACGAGGTCACACGCATACGAGTGTCTCAGTATTTGCTTGTGATTGTTAGACAATCAGTGTGGAATACAATTATATTCATCCGCTAGCACCGAAGAATATAATTGTACTTGATTTTCTTTTGGGGTTAGTACATCAGATGTACAGGCAAGTATGTGTATGGAGATACATATACTTTAACTGTTTGAAATATTACGTAAAGGCAAGTGGGAGATTGAAAGTAATATGCCTATTATGTAATATTTGAATAGTCTCGGGTTAAAATTGTAATTATTAAAAGTTAATAATTATATAAGAAACGAAAATTAGGTTTTCGTTAATATAATACACAATCACAAAACAAAAACCCTAGAAGCCGTCAAACAGAAAAATGAAGAACGAAACAGTTTCGTTCATCGGAAATTCCGCACCAAAGGTTGAAGGTAGATCCCGATCTCGGCGTGGATACGCGTAGAGGGCTTATACCATCAAATCTCGCATTCGACAGTAACACGTTCAACGACAGGTATTACGAAATTGTTTCTGTAAATTGTTTATCGTTGAATATCCGTAAAAACTAATCCGAACATGACTAGATGGTTATTCGGGTTGATTAAAATACATTTCCGCAATTGAAATCAACCCAACAACCTGTCCATTCCGATTTTACTTTCCACAACCTTTAAAAATTAAAAAACAAAAAAGAAACAACGAGAAATAAATCATATCCAGCGTAGTGCATATATGCACATCGACGTAGATTGTTGTTCTATTTTGAAAACCCACAAAATCATTTTCTTGCATATGTTCTAGCTGCCTCGTGTGGAAAATCACCATCAATGTGTTTTCCTAAAGAATTAGCTTCAAATAAGAAATATTTCAAAAATAGACATAATTTGTTTAATCAACAAACATTAGAAATTTATAAAATTATGTGACATATACGATAAGAACGAGATATTGGATTCACCATAAATTGCACGAAGACAAACAATGAAAGATAACATAAATGAGTCTTGAGATGTGTCCGTACAAATGTTGTTGTGTTGTTCGTTGAGCCTGAATTTTTTAATTTTATAGTAGTTAGAGTTTAGAATATTGTTCTTCTAAAAAATAAGTTTTAAATTCTATTATCAAGGTATTTATATTAAAAATTTAGAAACATGAAAACACGACATATTAATAGAAAAATGTGATGTGAAAACATGAAAACATAATATATTAATTGAAAAACATGATGCCACAACATTTATCTAATAACACAAAACCACACGTGTTTTTATTTCTTATATTTTTCTTCATATGAACGAGCATTCAATAGAAGATTCTTATGTTAATTAACTATAAAATCAAATATTCAAAAATATAATTTTTTTATATTCATAAAAGTTTTCGATGATTAGATAAATTTATATAAATTAAATATTTTTGAAATAAATTTCACTATTATCATTGGATCAAAACTTTCAAACGAATTTAAACTATTCATAGAGTTATTATTGCTAACAAAGTTTTTTTTTTAAAAAAAAGATGAAATATGAAGTTTAAAACTAAAATTTATTTTCTAAAGATACCTATTAAAGCGGAAGTCAAGATTGTATTTCGATATCATTATTATGAGTCAATTAATAATTTTACTTATTCATGTTTCTTTGATTTAATAATAACTCCATAAGAATCATATTATATTGTTTCTTAAATTTAAAATTAATTAATTTTGTCTACGGTGGATAAAATATCGAAGTATTCGTATCTGATCCGTATTTGATCCGTATTCAAACAAAAAATTTGAATATCTGAAGGATCAAACACATATATTTGATAAATACACATACAAATACAAATAGTGGATTCAGTTATGCAGACTTTTCGTATCCGTAAGTACTAAATATATAATTTATTTAATATATCGATAAATATATAACAAAATTAATTTTAAGGATCAAAATGTAAATAAAAAATTTTTAATTTTATGAAGGCATAAAATGTAAATAACTAATATTTAACCCTAATTTTTCTTCTCATTTAACGTGAGAACGTCGACTACCTACACAAACCAACACCATCCTCCATTCTAGCATGTGATCCCAACATTTATTTGCAAGCCATCGTCGCAACACATGTTTATTTGTCTCAGGTCGTCACAACACTTGTTCGTTCATCGCATCTTATTTGTCTATCTGTCACAGCCTGTTTATCCGTCCGTCGCAGCTTGTTCAATTGTTCGTCGCAGCTTGTTCTGTCGTCTGTCGCATCTTGTTCATCCGTCGATGATATTTATTTGATCCATTATCGATGTGTTTACCGTCGATGACAATGTTTCTATCCATGTGTTTAACTTCGGTGACAGTGTTGACTTTTATATGGCAAGAGATATTTTGGTTATTCAAGAATCCACAGTTGCTTTAGAGTCGGCTTTGAGTACATCAAGTTGTGTGATTCATCTATATTGTAGTTGTCTGACTCCTAACATGGTTGAAACTTTAATTTGCATTCTAGATTGGATGCCTAATCGAAATGAGTGGATAATGGTAGGGAAACATTGGAAGATATCGAAAAAACAGAACTCAATAAGTAAATATATTTGATATTTCTTTTGATAATCAAACAATTTTTTTCATTGTTTTAGATTAATTGGATATGTTAGTAGAGTCATCAACGACATTAAATTTAGATGACTGATGTGCAGATGAATGTGAATATTTGATGCTTCGTTTTATTTATATTATGTATTTTTGTGTTTTTGTATGATTGAACTTTAGTTTTGGATTTTATTGATGTTGTTTATGCTTTTTTTTACTTTTAAAAAATTTAAGTTCGGATACAGATATGCATATTAGATGGATATTCGTATGTACGAACATCTGAATATACGAATAAAAATAATAAATCAGATATTCTTCGAATACGAATACGAATAGTCGGATATTTTTGAATATTCGTTATTCGTCCACACCGAATTTTTTCAAATTTAAATTTACCAAAAAATTCAATACACAACCAAAAATCTTATATTAATGAATATAAATTTATATATTTTTGATATATATATATATATATGATAATAAAAGAATATCTTGTTTATAGCATATGTAGTAAACATTGATGCATGAATGAAAGTTCTATTTGTTCAGTTTTATTTTATACTAGATGTTATCCGTGTTTTACGTGAGTTTCTGATAATTAAATTGTATTTATCTTAAATTTCGTCTAATTAATTATTTCGAACATTCTCATGACATTTGTTATATGTATTGGCTAATACAAACGTTCGTATTGTAATTTTCAATGTAAAAGTTTAAATAATAGATTTATAAGATGTAATGTAAACTAACAATGCGATTTGTTCATAATATCTTTGAAATTTAAAACATAAATTTTTTTGGAGAAAGTGATTGCATGATTTAAATAAGAGTTTTTCCATGATTATTTTTCTTATTCGTACCTGTATAAATTTTGAAGATCAAATTTAATTTATCACATGATTTAAAATAAATATTCATATATGGACATAATTTATTAATCTTGAAAACTTACTTATGTTTGAATTTCTTTATTGTCTTTAGATTTTGATTTATGTAGATGTTTGTGGAGCAGGACGATGAAAGTATTAACAAATTTGATTGATATATTTACAAAGGATAATTACGAACGACATAAAAAAATAACATTAATTAATACAAGTATTAATTTCTTTTTAATACTGTTAATCATTATGGGAATAATGCTCTAGAGGTCAGAAGCTCCATGGAAAAATCGTGGTTCAATTTGATGTTTTCTAAGGGAGAATTAGAATCCTGATGTGAGTTTTTTTCCCTAGCCGGAGCTTTTGCGATTCACTCGATTATGATTATGATTGTGTTTTTACAATCATTTTTGCAATGTTTGAACAAAAATGCATAGCACTTCCGTCCCACATGGATATTTTACTAAATGTTTTTTATATTTGAAATGGCTGAGCAAGTTTTTGCGAAATAAATAACATAATAGGTTAATACAGTAATAATATCAGAATTTTACCTATTTAATAACAACTGAATTTCTAATAGGTTAATAGAGTAATGGCTCTAAAAGGGGAATTGAGAATTTTTCTGATAGGGGATCACTATTAGGAATCATTAAATCATTTAAAAGATCGGTCATATGTTTTGATCAGAGGTAGGCAGATACAATTTTGATTTTTGCATAGTGATTAGGAGTCCACCAACATCAACAACTTAGAAAAATCCATTAGATAAGGTTAGTAGTAAATAAATAATATTATTGATTCATTGCAACCTATTTACTCGATACAAGTTCTTTGTGGCCAACCAATCCAACCAATTCTCGGTATGAATGCTTCCCGAATTTGTATTCCAGAATTGTACGAATATGATTCATGACTTTTTCGACAACCGTATTCTCCTTAAAACATATGTGCATACTGTTATCGATTAACGTGTATTACCAATATTTGGCTATATGGATAAATGTTTTAGGATAAATATCTCTCCTCCACTTATATATTGGTTGTATTTGTTAACATCGGCAAGAGATATACGTCCTTCAATAGTAGTTCCCTGTAATATATCATATACGTAATGATGAAACATATTCATAGAATGTGTAATAAGGAAATATATTGACGTAATGATACATCCAACGGAATTAAACTGGACCTCCTAATGCGGCTTCGTGTGGTAGATGAACTGTCAGATGCTCCATAACATTGAAGAATGATGGTGGAAAAATCTTCTCCAAGTTACATTGTACAGTAAATATGTTACTTTTAAGTCTATGAACCACATCAACACTCAAATTCCTCGCACATAAATCTCTGAAAAATATGCCAATACCTGAAAAATTAAAGTTTAATTAGTTTATTTAACAATTAATATCTGTAAATTATTGATCATTATACTACTAAAAAAATTCAATGATACCTACATTTGCTTCATGTGCATGTTTTTCCATCAATTTAGAAAAACATATGGGAAGTAGTCTTTGCATGAGTACATCACAATCGTGAATTTTCATCCCTGATAACTTTCCTCCATGAATATCAACGCACCTTTCGATGTTAGATGCATAACCATCAGGAAATGTCACGTCTTCCTTCAACATAATTTATATTTCTCATCATTCGACAATCTGAATATTGGAATTGGAGCTTTACTGTCGTCGCTTATATGTAACTCCTTCCTTGAGCAATACTCTTCTAGATCCTTCAATGATTTAATGTTATCTTTCATTTTTCTTGTGACATTCAGTACCATGCTGATGATATTATCGAAAAAAATTTCTCTATGTGCATGACATCAAGATTGTGTCAAAGTTTTAGACTTTTCCAATCTGACATATCCCAAAATATGCTCTTCTTGTACCAATTATGAGTAATTCCATAACCACAAATTCTCGGACAATTGCTCCCTCCACAATCTATACTCCTAGGAATACCTAAAGCAAGAATTCATCCATACAAAATCTCTTCGCCGATCAAAACTGGAGGAGGAGATTTCTGCACAACTACATACCTTTTGAAATTTCTCTTGTTGCGACGTAATGTATCATCAACAGGAAGAAAATGACAATGACAATCAAACCAACTCGTCTTTCATCCATATTTCAACTGGAAAACATCTAGACAAGCCAATCGTCCATGCGTTGTCCATCCAAATAGCATACAATAAGGCTGAAAATCGCTTATTGTCCACATAAGAGCACCTCACAATATAAAACTATGTCGTCTCGAAACATCGTACGCTGGAACTCCCTTCTACAATTCTTTCAATTCATCAATCAGTGGTTGAAGAAATATATCCAAACTTCTTTTCGGATGATTAGACTCGATAATCAATATTGTTAAGAACAAAAACTCAAATTTCATGCACATATCTGGTGGTAAATTGTACGATGTCATAATAACTGACCACAACGAATAATTTCTCCTAGACATCTCGAATGGAATAAAAACTTCAGTGCAAAGGCCTAAATAAAGGTTTCGACTCTCAACTGTAAATCAGGATATACCTTGTTAAAGTGTTTCCACGCCTCATCATCTGAGGGATGACACATTTCTCCATCACGACTTGAATGTTCAACATGCCATCTCATGTCGCTTGCGGTCTTCTCAAATTGATTCAATCTTTTGATCATGTCTGTAATTGGTAAATAACATATACGATGATACATAATCAATTTTCCATTCCTTGTTAAATAAAACCGATCTTTTTTACAAAATCGACAATTGCTCAAATCCAACGTTTCTTTCAAAAAAACATACAGTTGTCTCGACAAACATCTTTTGATATGGCAATGAACCCAATTAGCTTATCATCTTATTTGTTTCATAATATGACTCAACTGTATTATTATCTTCAGGCAAATAATCTCTTACTAATTACGATATAGAATCCATACAATTCTCAGAAAGATTATTTTCAGTCTTCAAATTCATCAAACGTGCAGATAGAGATAATTGTGAAAGACCACTTCTATAACCATCATCAAGTGGATGCCTAGCACTTTCTAACATTTCAAAAAACTTTTCGCTTCTTCATTCGAATCTTCTTCAATATTTTCACATTCGTTTCTTTCATAGAAAATATTTTCACCATTTCCAACTTACCGATTTCTTTATAAACTTGTTGATTTGTCGCCATCATCATAAACTGTGTAACGTCTTCTATAAACTCCTTTGATACACCTTGAGTTTCTAGATAAATTCTTCTACACATCCAATGTATAGAAACGAAAATATTTGATCTCGATGATGATGTCATTATAATTAGAAACGATAACAAGGCATGTAGAGCAAAATATGAGAATTGTGTGTGCGAAACGAATAGCGGGAGGAAGGGTTAAATAGATAATTTCTGACTGATTAATGATGGATTACGGACTAAGACTAATATTTCTTGACAAATCATCCTGAATAAATCCCTAAATCCTAAAACGTCTTTATAATTTACGGACGGGCACTGTCACCGTCCTTAACATTTGCGGACGTCTCCCGATTCTATCTCAAATCCGTCCGCAATCACGGATGACTCAGGGACCGCTTTTCGATCCCTAAATTTTCGGACGGATTTATTTTTCCGTCCTTTATCTTTCCGGAAATTTAGGGACGTTCTGTTCAATCCACAAATTCCTTTCGGAATTTCCAAATTTTTAGTAGTGCTTGTTTCAGCTCGTCCCAAAGCTCCGTAGGAAACTCTATGTGCCCATATGTACGAAGTATATGAGATTCAAGGGAATTTTGTAAAAAACCAAGACAATGAGCTTATTTTGTTCCCAATTTTCTGATTTGGTACTTGAATCGATCCATTTCACATCCGATCCTGTCACGAAACCCCAAATACCTCGCATGCCAAGATTGACCTTAGCAATATTCGTCCAGAATGAATAATTGTTTCCATTGAAAGAGAATGAGATGCTTTTGGTTGAGTCCATGACGAGAGATCAGAAAAAAGGGAAACAAAAATAAAGAGAGATTAAAAATGTTTGACCGAAACAACTTTTGAGAGAGATTAGATTGCAAAAGAAACGAAATCGATCAAAAATTTTCCGAGAGTGGATCACCGCTCTGGTACCATGTAGATTTTGTAAACAAAAGATAATTCAGCAGAAGAAATTAGAAAGATCGAGAGATTTCGAGAGAATAAGATTAACTATTCTCTTATGATGTTCTCTAGATACAAAGGACACATATTTGTACAACAATCCAACAACAAGAAAAGAGAAAAACAAGAAAAATATAAGTACAAATGCACAACACAAGTTTAGATGTAACATGCATGAGGCTGAGCGGTCAACAAGCCATAGGATAGCGTGGAGCATATAAATTTGCATTGACTGGATGACTTGAGCAAAGAGAGTAGGACACGGAGAGCGGGACGCTAGACAGAAAGAGTAGGATACGGGACGCGTCCGAACGTGAAGAAGAATGCATCCGAACACGGAGAGTGGGATGCAACCGAACGTGAAGAAGAAGAGGAAAACACATATTTTCTTTATATACTTAACACAAAGAATACTTTCTTCCAACTACGTAGACAATTAAAGAATGGAGCAGACAATTCACACCTTTTACATTATTCACACAATCTAAACCAAAAAAATGGCATCCAATTTATCAACCAAGAATATAGCCTCAAACTTAATAATTCTACTCGCCATCTGCAGAGTATACACGAGCAAAAAAAAGTATGGAAACCGAGCGGGTAATGCAATGAAGGTAAGGTGAGAATGGGAAAATATCCTCGTAACCAAATTCCTCTCCGGTGTGGAAGAGGAGGGCGGAGGTGACGACTGATGTGGCAGCGGGGGAAGAGGTTTCTAGGACTGCTTGAGCTTTCCAAGGTCTTCAATGGCAACATGGCTGTGAGTTTTCTTTGCATCCCATCCCGAAATGAATGGGTGATAAATATAGAAAAATGGAATTAAAGAATGAAGATTTGACCATAGCGGTTGGAACTTACCTTCAATCATTATGTATGAACAATATGCTTAATTCAAATTTACAAGTGACTTGTCATCAAACTCTATGATTTGATTCGAGTTTTCATATGTTTTATTAATTAATCCATCAATATAGACATGCGTATTTGACGATCCATGTATCGCCTGGTGAAAAAAAACCTAAAATGCAAGAATAATATAAAACCAATGTATCTTTCACAAAAAATTGAAGAAATATCATATCTTGATCGATATCTTCTTCTAGCCCTGCCTTCTCAACTTTAACTCAAAGTCAAGGAAACCCATATATGGAAGCAATATCACCTGATGAACCAACCAAGCAGAAAGCATAGGGAGAAAAATAGTTGATCGAGATTTTATATAGTGTTTGCAATAACAAGCTGAAAATCGAACATAGGGCCATATGCAAGTTCTTCCTATTTGTACCTTAAAATGCTACCACAGGCTTCCACCGAGATCCTCCACCTTCTTCGCAGTCTCTGCCCCCATTTTCCCATTTCCCCAACCTATCCTACACCAAGTCCATCTTACCAATCCTAAAATCCAATCACAAAAACCAAAAAATGCAGCACATCTCTTCCACTGAATCAAAATTATCCAGTGAAGCTAAACCTCATTCACCCATTTGACCACCAGTTTTGGAGTCAGACCTTGAATCAAAGTCATTAAAAATGAAAAAAAGCCATAAAAAATCATAAGAAATTGATACGAAACACAACCGGTAACGATTTTGTAGCCTAATCGAAATTTAAGATCTAACCCAAATCAATGCCTTCACATTTAGATCCAAATCACGAAACTCATCATTTAGATCTAAATCAATTCCTTTACATTTCATTCATATCAACTATCATGCATTTATTATTTTTGTGCACATTAATAGATTGTAAAAGTGTTGTTCAAAATCAACACATTTTAAAACAAAATTATTTAACAAATAAGAGTTTCAAAGGATACTTCTATAATCATCAAGTATCTCTCTTTATTTCTGGAGTATACTTCCGTTTACATGCAATTATGCATAAATTTTTCTATCTCATTTAAAATCTACTACATTTTTATCTACTATATTTAGAGTTTACAGATCCCAAGAAATTTCCCAAACACATGAAACAATTCAAATCCAAAGATTTTATAAAAATGTCAATCAATTGTCGTTCAATAGACATATATTCAATCTGTAATTATTTTTTTTCCTGAATTTATTCTTTACAGAAATGATGATAAATTTCCATATATGTAGTTTTAGAATATTATACTAATCCATATAATATGAGTTGTGTACACAAATCTTTGTAAAATGTGCTCCACTTTTGCCCATCATCGGGGTGCAGCTCCCTTTACCACATGACATTACACAATACTTCCCTACAAAAGGTTGTTCTTTCTTTTCACAACATAATGTTGGTGTGGTATTCTAGGACTAGAAAACTCATGTGAAATGACAAGTGTATCTAACAAATTTTGGAATGAACTATTTTCAAACGATCACTTCTATTTATTGCAATATTTATTTCATATTTATCAATTTCAAGTACAAACAATGAAATGCATTGTAAAACCTCACCCACGTAAATCTTAAAAGTCTTCAACACAGACAAATACATACAGTCCTTCTCCAACGTTATCAGTATGCTCTTGTCCCATCGAGTCCATATGGATTTTGAAGCAATTTAGTGACACGTTAGATTTTAAAATTTAGCGTTATTTCATGATGAATCTGAATCTGCTTTTCGAGTGTAACATGTTTACTCATTATGTCATCTGTTCTAGATAACATAGGCACAACTTAAACCTTATATGAGTTAGACAATTTAAGATGTGTATGATGAGTTCCATGTCACAATTGTTGTTGTGCCACATGGAGAGAGTCTTATATAATTTTATAACATTTCAACTCTTTAGTTCATATGTAGCAATTATTTGAAACTTGAATCAATATAATAACACATTCACCATTTCCATTAGTAATGGTAAATATCTTATGTGAGAAATAAACATTTAATATTTCATTACATAATTGATTAATGTTGGTTAGATTTGTTCGAAGTAACAACTTCATTGTCTTCTTTGCAGATCACTAAAATCGACCTTTGTTCGAGGTGCTTTGTATATAAAATGACGCATTCCTTCGTGAGTGAGGGATCCACCTGGTACAAACTTTCTTATGTGCTAAATTTTCTCCTTCGTATACCAAACCAAAATGATTTGGTTCTTTCTTTCCTATAATGAGGAAGTAGTCTAATTTTTTTTATTCCGCTCATCAACATCTTAAAAAATTTCCTTATTTCTTCATGTTGAATCGTTACTAGCATTACTTCTTTTTCCTTTTATTTAAGATTTTCACAAGTATACTTTAGTTACAATTGGATTACCTCATTTTCTTTTATAATCTCAATATTGAGTTTACACATTTTAACGTATTTTCAATATAGCTCTTTCATTATGAGATCATCATCACTTTTTCCAACTTCTTCGTCATGCTCAATGATTTCAATGAATGCTGGATAGTTTGCAATTTTCTCTTCTTCAATTTCTTCTTCAGAATCAGACTCGAATTTTTATATTAATCTAGGATGATGTTCTATTATTACATGGGATAAAAATAGAAATTAAACCTGCTAATAACTAAAAAAGAAATTCAAGAACTTTTTTTCATATGAGAACACTCCAGACCTTCCTACAACTCAACTTGCGAACCTTAAACACAGTTATCGATACCACTATAGCGAACCTCATAATCACTCCAAAAGTTATTTAACTAAATCTCTCAAGAATTAGCAAGAAAATAGATATCTCTCATTAATAAACTTAGTTAAAATGTTTCTACAAGGTACCTTATAAGGTTCAAATACAACTGAAAACGAGGTAAAATAAGTATATAAAACAACAACACTAGAAAATGTTCGGTCGAGATGGGTGACCACCGATCATACTAATTTTGCTCTATAATTTATCGTATTTTTTTATTTAGTTTTTTTAGTTCCTTTTTACACCTTTTTAGATACTTTGTGATCTTTTAGGTAATACGAACTATGGAGCATTTCATGGAGAAACATAACAATATTTAGCACGAAAATGAGCATCTTTAGAGGAAATTGTCAAAAAGCTCGGCCAGTGCACCTAAACACTCGATCAAGCACTTTTCATCGCGTGCTCTAAAATTTCCATTGGAAACGTTAGACCGGAGCGATTTTTTGCTCAGTCGAGTAGCCTAGAGAAATTGTCAAAGTTAGCTCCAATTCTTATGGGAAAAGCATGAATTAACCAATCACTCGATCGAGCATTTGATTAGCTCATCTGAGCAGCTTACCGAAATCTATAAAAACTTATGATTTTGAATTGTTTAAGTGGGATAAACTTTTTCTATGAATTGAGGACGACTCTAGGCATAAAGGAGAACAAGAGGAGAGTAAGAAAAAGACTCTTGGGTGTACAAAAGAGTGAAAAACTATCGAACTTCATCGAAAGATCGAACTACCGATGGAGATGGGTCAAAGAGGAGGTCACTGTGGCGACTGATCGAGATAGATATATTGAGCTTCTCTAACCTTTCTCTGTACTTATTTCTTATTGTAATTCTTTTCTAAGATGTATATCCATAGATGTGATTTGAGTTTTAGACTAAAGTTTTGTGTACTTGAGCTCATCGTACTTCATTAATGGGATTTGTATTCTTTGCTTTTATTGTTTAGTGCATGTTTCAATTTCTTTTAATCCTTGTAGGGCCACTCAAATTGATTATCACATGGTATAACTATAGACGAATATGTTGGTTTATACTAGATTATATGCAATTAGATAGGCATGAGTAATCATCTTTGACAAGTCTAGGAGAGAGGATATCGTGTGATAATACATTCAGTATGTAGGTCATTGTGCATTGATCAAGTTATTAGATAGGAATCTACACCGAAAAAGCAGATAGATTTAGTAATTACGTACGTTCGATGTATTGGTTATTAGTCAGATACATCATTATTCACTTGAATAGGATTTGCACTACGAGAGTAGATAAATTCAGATTTCCACTATGAGAGCAGGTAGATCGATTTTAAGATGATTGAAATTTCCAATAAGAGTTAGGTCACAATTTTCAAAATCTTTAACGAGTTCATGTATGAAAATTCTCTAACCTAGAAGTATCATCTCGCCTGTATATATTTGTATTTGTAATTTACCTTACTTGTTTATATTAGATACACCCACACACCTTTTTTTATGATCGTAATTTTTGTGAAATAGATGGTTCAAATTTCTCTGAGTCCTTGTGTTCGACTCTGGTATTACACGATTCGTATCCTTACAGAATGTCTAGTCTAGGTATAATTTTTGAAACTTGATATGTTTAGAATACAACTAGATGGTGCATCAATCGCTCAATCCATTGACGTATAATGTTATTAACATGAAATATATCTAGATAAATATGCTCAATCGCATAACTCATGTGCTCAATAAAGTGGGGATGATCATTCAGTCGAGCAGTGTGTGCTTAGGTCGAGTGGTTCACATCTTTGAGTGCTATTTGGTATAGAGGAATCACTCATGTCAAATGATCAATGCGTATTAAGCATACATTGGTCCAAAGAAACTTCTCGGGTTGAGCGGTTCCTTACTTGGAGTGAACGCCTTTGGCTCTTCCACCTCCATGCTCCTCTCGATTTTCTTTTGTAGGCAAGTCACATGTGTTTGTATTGACCCCCTTGATGTCTTCATGGTGTCGTACAAGCTCTTCCATGACCATTCGAGCAAGCATGTTCTAAATCTTCTTTGCCCTCGCCATCGTGAGGGGTCTTCATATAATTTATGTCTGATCTAATGCCTCGTTCTCATTTCTTGCTTCTCGTATAAGGATTATTAGATCATATTTGAATGTTTCCACACCCAATTTTTTTGACATTTGAAACAATTTGTTCCATCTAAAGTCTTTAACATTGATTTTAATTTTTAAACACTATGATACTCGATTCTCACATATCTATTGCCCTTGCATTCATGGTATTTTACTATGAATTTTGATTTTCCTTCTAGTTCGAGTATACCTTGGCATATATGTCATATGGTCCAAGATTTTCTTTAGAATATTGTTAAAATTATTTTCCAATACAGACATATTTAGTTCAAATTTTTCGATCTTTTGTCTATCTCTAATGCATGATTGATTTTTTTGCTGGTGGACCCTTGTTCAAATTGTTACTCCATCTCATATGTTGAAAGAACTAATATTATCTCTTTGAAGCTTACTGTATCGGTATTGAGAGTTATATTCATTAGGGTTTTTTAGCAGCGAATTTTTGAGGGAGACACTAAAAGAGCTTGTTTACCAGCTTTTTATGTTCATAAGATTGGCCAAACACCACTACAAAAAAATTGGCATTTTCCAACGGACATATCCGTTGGAAAATGCCTAAAATCTGTTGGAAATCGTTGTTTCCAACGGACGGCAACGGATCTCCGTCCGTTGCGAATGGTTCGTTGCAAATGAGGATCCGTTGCAATTCCAACGGTCTTCCTACGAATTATATCCGTTGCAGCGCTTCAACGGAATTTGCAACGGAAGTTTCCGTTGGAAAAGTTGTAACGGACGCCCGTTGCAAACATTTGTAACGAGACCGGAATATTCCAGTTGTATGATTTGGTGCAAAATACCGTAGAAGTTATCACCCTCTATATCACTATTAACGTAAACGCCATAGTTGTATGTGCTTCTATGTTTTCCGTGTTTGTACGTGTGGAACGTGTAGCCGCGAGTAAATAAGATTGGCCAACGCATGACATTTTGTGCGGGACCATTAGCCAAATCTTTTATCCACGTAGGAAGTCTTTCATCAGAACATTTCACCTGTATGTATAAAAAAACAAATTAATACTCTTATATGCAATTAATTTACATAAATGTGTATACGAGTACTTAC